>LPNX010929536.1:332137-497170 GCA_001517045.1 Pseudotsuga menziesii | reverse complement strand
CAGTAGGAATGACTACTAATAGACAAACAAAATTATGTGGAACATATTCCTTGGACCGTCTTTTTTATGATCCAAATCCTCAAGATATAACAAGTTTTTGTTGGTCTATAAATTCCACTGGGTTCTAAAGATGGAAATATTTGGATTCTTCAGTAGGAATGACTACTAATAGACAAACAAAATTATGTGGAACATATTCCTTGGACCGTCTTTTTTATGATCCAAATCCTCAAGATATAACAAGTTTTTGTTGGTCTATAAATTCCACTGGGTTCTAAAGATGGAAATATTTGGATTCTTCAGTAGGAATGACTACTAATAGACAAACAAAATTATGTGGAACATATTCCTTGGACCGTCTTTTTTATGATCCAAATCCTCAAGATATAACAAGTTTTTGTTGGTCTATAAATTCCACTGGGTTCTAAAGATGGAAATATTTGGATTCTTCAGTAGGAATGACTACTAATAGACAAACAAAATTATGTGGAACATATTCCTTGGACCGTCTTTTTTATGATCCAAATCCTCAAGATATAACAAGTTTTTGTTGGTCTATAAATTCCACTGGGTTCTAAAGATGGAAATATTTGGATTCTTCAGTAGGAATGACTACTAATAGACAAACAAAATTATGTGGAACATATTCCTTGTACCGTCTTTTTTATGATCCAAATCCTCAAGATATAACAAGTTTTTGTTAACTTCTCTTTTTCCAATACAATATGGGAATGGGTCAAGAGAAGAGTGATATGGAATATCTTGTCATCATTTGGCATAGCTATGCTCCTTTATATCTGGGTTGAATGTAATTAAAATCAAAACTAGGAGCCAAATTATGGTCAATTCTCATAGTTATGATAACATGGAACATTTGGACAGAGAGAAATATGATAAGATTTCAAGGGGTCAATTTTATTTTATTTTATAAATAGAGGAAACGATCATAAGGAATATAGGTGAAACTACTACTTCAAGAAAGTGGGAAAAATAAGACCTTAAGAGATTCATAGAGGATCAACACAAACTTAAACTCTAGGGAATTCAAATTTTCAATCTGACTCAATCTAGTTTATTCCCCACTCAAACTGAAATCAATTAGATGAAACGACAAACTATGAATCCCCCTTTCTCTAAACTAAATTTGATGGAGCCTCAAAGTATTTGGGAAAAGTTAATATTGAGGCAATTTTATGTGATTATACAGGTTTCTCGATTGGATATTTCATTTAGAATATTGATGAATTTACCAACCATTTTGTATTGGTTATAATGGATTTTCAAAATCAAATCGATGTTAATGGAGTAAAAAATAAACAAAAACCCATAACCTAAGCGTCGGATATGCGACGGCCGATCCGTCGCTTAAGCGACGCTTACTAACGCGCCGTCGGTTAAGCGACGGTTATGAGAATAGTCGTCGCTTAACCGACGCTTGTGGCCACATTTACAAAAAAAATGTATCCTTGTGATTTTTGGTAAGTTTAAAAAGAGAAATCCATGCACCGTCGGATTTTTCCGTCGGATTTTGGATCGAAATGTAGTAGTGTCTTGTCTTTTTTCCAAAACATGAGGGAAGGTGAAACATGAACGCATGAGGGAATGGCATGCGTTTTTAGGTGTTTTTCTTGCCCATGCAATAAAAAACATGATTTTTAGAAATGATGCTCTGCCCATTTCGATTTTTTTCCAAAACTCTTCCCATTCCCACCAAACAGCCCAAGGTTTAACCCCCCCCCCCCCCCTTATCCTTAGGAAAATCATGCCCCCATATCTTTAACCTTTGTGGCGCATAGCTGGCTATAGTTTTTTTATTAATTTGTATTTTACATGATGTCTCAAGAATACCGTGCCTGGCTAGCACATAAACCATCGACGTTGATTCTAACCGCCGAACACAAACACAAAATCAGTGGCAGGGCCTTGGCCTTGAGCTCCTTGCCATGATTTAATACAATATTCACATCATTTGAAATTTAATATCACGGCATCAAAAACCGAGGTGTTACAAGAGTACCATAAATATATCCAGTGATCCAGTTCAGTGGTAGCGGATGAAGCATATTGAGGTTCACATGCATTATTTCAGGAACTAGTGCATGACACAACTATCACGCTACATTACATCCCTATAGAGGAACATATAGCAAATATATTTACCAAGTCCTTCATAGAAAAGAGATTTGTCTTTCTCAGATATTCTTGGTGTAAAGGCTTGATTCATTGTTCCTGATTCACTGCTTTTTTTATGGGGGGGTTCCCATGAGGTTTTCCCGATTTTCCTTAGTTTATTAAGTAGTTTTTATTTATCATTAGATTGTATGGGTGACTTTTGTCCTAGTTACCAGGGCCCAAAGTTGTCCAAGTTAGGATTAAGGGGGGGTGTTAGGATTCAATCATACTCCCTTGTCCATATATATTCTATTTAATCATATTGCCTAACTTGGGAATCATTTCGATGAGTTTAGTGACACCATGATATTAGTGCCATGGGTTCCAATCCTTGTATTCTAGGACCCACTTTGAGTGCCACCAGTAGCCTCCATCATCTGGTTGTGGTAGGTAGGTAGTTATGCTAAGTCAACCTCCAGTTACAATCAGTTAGATCACTCTCATTTAGTCTAGCGCCATTTTTTCATGCATGCATGGGGAGTAGCACCATTTTCCACCTACCCCAGTTGTTAACTGATTGTTAACCTAATTTATACATCATGAGTTAGACTAGTTGCTCCAATGCAATAATTTAAACACACTGAGTTATCCAGTCAGACAGGTTTATTGGTAGTTTCGAAGCTTCTCCACATGATTCAAATTCTCCTTATTGTAACACCATTGTATTACTACTGGATTAATGAAGATTAATGTTGTAATTAACTGGTCAATTCTTATCATATTTGTCTCAAATTTGTCTTGTTCAGTGTACATTGTATTTGATATCCCACTGCATAATTCTACTCCTCAATTGATATCATTTGCATGTAGATCAATGGTTCACAAATTTAATAAACAATAGTTCAAGGAGAGAAGAATTTTCCAATTGCATTTGGACCAATTAACAAACTGAGCAGACTGACAGGAGGATAGAGTTGAAGATATGAAGGCTAGAGTGGACATTCAGGAGTGACAGCACTAAAGATATTAACGCTAGATTGGACATTTTAAACAAAGAAGTTGCAGAACTAACGAGGAAGTTGAAAGAGAAGGAGTAGGATGAAGCTTCATCATATTCTCCTCCTCAAATCGAGTTGGAAGACGAGGTTCCATGGTTCCGGTTTTAGTTAGATATTATGAGTTATTTTTTGGTAAATTTGGTAGGACATTTTATGAGAAGCTATAAGCCCAGGGCTTTAGAGATAGAATTTTGTTGGCATAACAACAAGATTTTATTTTGAAAAGCTTCTTCAAACTCAGTTAAGACTTTTATTTTGCAAAGATTCTTCAGAATTAGTTAAGACTCTCAGACAATATGCAACACCATTAGAACAAAATCCTGTCTCTTTTTCATTGGATATACAACATCTTATAAAACTCATACATATGTGTGGGTGTGTGTTATATTGAATGAATACCATTTAATTATATATTCCATGTTAATTATGCTTAAAGTTGACAATAAACATTGTTATTATCTTGAATAACATATGCTACTACTATGTGATCTGATTAGAATCGAACTAATATGAACATGTAGTAACACATAGGATATGTCATGTTACTAGAGGTCTTTGGTTTCGCATACAAATCCAAATTAGTTTATCCATAGTAAGCATAGGGAAAACAAACAAGTCATACAAGCTTGTATAACTAAACTAAGGGGAATATAAGGGAAAGCACAGATAAAGTGGGGCATACTATACATGTAAAATTCATGTTAGCATTGATCCCATTGGTCTAAACATGAACCCTTCCATAGTAATTGCTTACCTTATACTTATCATAATCATTAAATTCATTGTGAGAGTTAAGTGATAGAGAATATAAGTAGAATGAAAGAATTCACAAGGTACATAAGTATACTAGCTTACAATACTTGTACCAAATAATGATGGACATGATATGCAATCACTTAGATGACTTGTATAATCTACATAATTATAAGCTAAGAGTAATGAATGGAAATCGTTGGTTTAACTAATACATAATAGTCATGACTAACCACATATTGTAACCTATGCTTTTCCGACATGAATATAGAGTGTAAGTGATTAGCTCTTTGTTATACCTATCTTATAATGTAGATTGAGTTCATAGTGCAACCATAGTATCATAGACATATCTTATATTGAATACCATAAAATATTGGATAATAACAGTAGTGATAAGATCAATACCAGTGTGATCCCCATTGATTATACTAACACGCTTACTTATGCAAGTGACACAAGCTTTAGTACAAGAGTTATAGATAAGGGTAAACTATAACCTCATTATATTGAACCCCATTATATCTTATTAGGGAGATAAGTGTAATACATAATCAACTTTACATAAACTAATAGTGTGCTAGTTAATCACATAAGAACTAGTATAACCCTTTACAAAGCATAGTACTATTACCATAACTCAAGGAATTGAACCTTGTATATTGGTGTTGGAGACCAATGTTTAATATTGTATAGATTTAATTAGTGAAATGCTTAGATTAGATCGGAAATATGGAGCATTACAGCCAAGTACACACATCAATAACCCTATCATATAAGGAATAATGATATTGATAAAAAGATACATCAACTAAAGTGGATTAATTCTATACATTACTACAAGTATTTGTGTTTCCATTACACACTAGGTTATGAAACTACAAGCAACTTATCAATATACCATGCTTATTATGGGATTAGTTTGTAGCCTTATTATTGGTTGTGGAGCTTGATATTCCATATTTAGAGATGTTTATTGTTCAACCATGTTAGTACCCCAGTTTTACTGTACACTCGTCCCAGTAGGGGGGTGCAGGGGCCAACAGGGGTTCGGGGCAGTTCCCCCGAAAGAAATTTTTGGGATGTTTGTTGGGCAACAGTTTACGGGCCCATGGTATTGGGTGAGCCATGGTATTTTCCCATGGTAATTCCACTATAAAAGGATAGCATTGTAATATGATTGTGTATTGTATTGTAGCATTGTAAAATAGTCTCTATGATTGTGTGAGAGAGGCTATGAGAGAGTGATGAGGAAGTGCAACGAGGTTGTTGTAGGTTATATCCCTTCATTTTGTTGGATGGTATAATAATAAAGGACTGGAAATTTCTATGTGCACATAGCCCATATTGGGTGAACCACATTATATCTTTGTCTCTCTTGTAATGTATTTTAATATTTGCATCTTGCTTATTGTTTATCGTTATTGCTCTGTGAGCTTGTTTTTCTAACAATTGGTATCAAAGACAAAGGTCTATTTGGATGGTGAACTCGGAGGAAAAAAATGGTTCTTGGTTCGAGTGGGGGCAATGGAAGAAGAAGGAAAGTTTAAGGTCGAGAAACTTAACGGCCAAAACTACCAGTTATGGAAGATGCAAATGGAGGACTATCTATACCAGAAGGATCTATACCTACTACTGGGTGGAAAAACAAAACAATCGGTGACTATGAAGGACGAAGAATGGGAGGTTCTTAACAGAAAGGCACTATGAACAATATGACTATGCCTGGCTTCATCGGTGGCTTTCAATATTTTAAAAGAAAAGACAACAGGGGGTCTGATGAATGCATTGGATAAGCTCTATGAAAAACCATCGGTTTCCAACAAGGTATTTTTAATGAAGCGTTTATTTAATATGAAGATGTTAGAAGGTGGATCTGTTGTTGACTATTTAAATGAATTTAATATGCTTACTAATAAGCTAAGTTCTCTAAAACTGAACTTTGAAGATGAGGTTAGGGCTCTTCTAATATTGTGCTCATTGCTAGAAAGCTAGAACAACTTGGTCATGGTTGTAAGTAATTATGTCCCTAGTTCAAGCACTTTGAAATTTGATGATCTTGTAGGTGTTATTCTTAGCGAGGAAATGCGAAGAAAAATAATAGGTGAGACATCAGGTAATGTATTAAACATGGAGAACGAAGGAAGACAAAGGGAGAGAGGAAGGAGCCCAAGTAATCGCAACAAGTCTAGAAAGGGAAGATCCAAGTCCATATTTGGAAAGATAGAGTGTTGTAACTGTGGTACGAGAGGACATTTGAAGAAAGACTGCAAGGCTCCAAAGAAGAAAGGAGACGAGAAACAAGATTCTACTCAAGAAGAAAATGTAGCATGTGATGTGTTACAAGATGCTTTGATTCTTGCATTAGATAGTATTAGTGATTACTGGGTAGTAGATTTAGGGGCTTCATGTCATGATATACCCCATAGAAAACTCTTTCATGATTATGTTCCAGGTGATTTTGGACATGTTTTATTGGGGGATGATGAACCATGTAAAATTGTTGGAATGGGTAAGGTACGTATTAAGTTAAATAATGGAAATGAATGGCTACTAAAATATGTAAGGCATATTTCTGTTATGAAAAGAAACCTGACCTCAATAGGGAAGATGGGAGCTAGCAGTTGTTTTTCTACATTTGGATAAATGTGGTGGAAAATTACTAAAGGAGCACTGGTAATAGCACATTCAGATAGGATAGGTACATTATATTTATGTCCTCATAATACTGATTATTCTATATTTGTAGCTTCCACAGAAATAGGTGTAGCTTGTGGCATGATAGGCTTGGCCACATGGGTAAGAAGGGGATGCAAATTTTTCACTCAAGGAAATTGCTTCCATATCTGAAGCTAGTAAGTTTGGAATTCTGTGAGGACTTTGTTTATGGAAAACCTAAGAGAGTCAGATTTCTTAGGATTGGGAAACAAAAGAAGAGTGAAAAGTTAGAGATTGTGCATACAGATGTATGGGGACCGACTCAGGTACAATCTCTTGGTGGATCTCATTATTATGTTACTTTTATTGATGATGCAACTAGAAAAACTTGGGTTTATTGCATTCGACAAAAAAATTGTTTTGTTTGCTACTTTTAAGAAGTGGAAAGCTTTGGTTGAGAATGAAACAAGAAAAAAGGTTGAAATGTCTCAAAATTGATAATGGAGGTGAACAATACAACAAGGAGTTTAATATTTATTGTTCATATAGTGGGATTTGTAGAGAGAAGACAGTCCCAGAAACACCACAAGAAAATGGTGTGTTAGAAAGGATGAATAGGATGATCATCGAACATGCAAGGTGAATGAGATGGCATGTGGGGTTGCCCTTACAGTTTTGGGATGATGCTATAGATACCGTTGTTTATTTAATAAACAAAGGGACTTCAAGCACTTTGGATGGTGGAATCCCAGAGGAGGCATGGACAGGTAAAAAGGTAAACTACCCATATATGAGAACTTTTGGCTGTGAATCATCAACCCATATTGATAAAGAAAATAGAACAAAGCTTGAGGCTAAATCCAAGAAATGTACTTTTATTGGATATGGGGTTAATGATTTTGGTTATCGCTTATGGAATTATGAAAATCACAAAATCATTAGGAGTAGAGATGTAGTATTCAATGAAAAGGTTATGTACCAAGATCAGTTGCAGGGAAAGAAAGTAGAAAAGAAAAACATAGATTACACAGTGATTGATGAAATCAAACAAAATGAAGTTTAAAAGGCACCAGAAAATCAAGAGCAGTAGTAGGTATTTCAAACTCTTGCAAATTTAAGAAGATCTACCAAGTTAAGTAGACCACCTGGACAATTCTCTCCTTCACTATATTATTTATTGATGGCTGATTCTGGTGAACCAAAATGTTATGTAGAGTCAATGCAGGTAGAAACGAGAAAGAAATGGGAGCAAGGAATGAATGAGGAGATGGAATCATTAGTAAGAAACTAGACTTGGGATTTGATTGAGTTTCCTGTAGAAAAGAGAGAATCGCATAATAAATGGGTTTACAGGTTGAAGGAAGAAGAAGGATGCAATAAGCAGTATAAGGCTAGACTTGTGGTAAAGGGGTTTTCACAAAAGAAAGGTATAGATTTTACTGAAATATTTTCTACTATTGTTAAAATGACTTCAATTAGGACTATTTTAAGTCTAATGGCGGTAGAATATTTGCATCTTGAATAGTTTGATGTAAAAACAACCTTTCTCCATGGGTATTTGGACGGAGAGATTTATATGCAGTAACCACAGGGGTATGAGGTCAAAGGGAAGGTGAATTTGGTGTGTAGGTTGAATAAGAGATCATATCACATGAAGCAAGCTCCAAGGAAGTGGTATTTAAAATTTGATAAGTTTATGACATAACAGGGTTATAATAGATGCCTTTCTGACCACTGTGTTTATTTCAAGAGGCTAGATAATGGAAGATATATTATCTTGTTATTGTATGTAGATGGCATGCTTGTTGCAGGGTCTAACATACAGGATATAAATTTT
Source organism: Pseudotsuga menziesii (assembly GCA_001517045.1). NCBI lineage: Eukaryota > Viridiplantae > Streptophyta > Pinopsida > Pinales > Pinaceae > Pseudotsuga > Pseudotsuga menziesii. The sequence goes on along the minus strand of LPNX010929536.1, from coordinate 488,752 downwards.
CTCAAAAGGAAACTAGCTAAATCATTTGTGATGAATGATTTGGGTGATGGAAAGCAAATCCTTGGTATGAGAATAACAAGAGACAGGAAAAATTGCAAATTGGAATTGTCTCATGGTGAGTACATAGAAAAGGTGTTGGAGAGGTTTAGAATACAAAATGCAAAACCAATTAGTAGACCTTTGTCCAGCCATTTAAAACTAAGTAAGGATATGTTTCTGAAGACACATGAAGAGATAGAATACATGTCCAAGGTTCCTTATTCATCAATAGTTGGAAGCTTGCTGTATTCCATTGTGTGCACAAGACAAGATATTGCACATGCAATGGGAGTTTTGAGTAGGTATATGAACAATCCAAGTAAAGAGCATTGGAAAGCAGTACATTGGATTCTTAGGTATTTGAGTTGTACCACTTCTCATGCATTATGTTTTGGAGGTTCATACACTATTCTGTAGGGATATGTTGATGCATATATGGCAAGTGATAAATACAGTAGGAGAATCACCATAGGGTACGTTTTTACTGTAGGTGGAGAAACAATAAGTTGGATTTTGAAACTACAAAAGGTTGTTGTTTCTGCTACAGAGGCTAGTAAATAGATGATTTTGTTGCAGAGGTTCATGGAGGAATTGGGTAAGAAGCAGGAGAATAGCAGGTTGTATAGTGACAACCATTGTGCCATTCATCTTGCAAAGAACTCATCCTTTCATTCAAATACTAAACATATACAACTCAAGTACCATTTCATAAGATATGTTCTGGAAGCTGAACTGTTAAAGTTGGAAAATATGCATACTATCCAGAATCATGCAGACATGTTAAAAAAGGTAGTAACCAAAGAGAAATTGAGTCCCAAATTAGTTTCTATTGGAATTCAAGCATGAAGGTGAAGAAGAGAAATTTCCAAATCCAAGGTTTGGAGCATAGTCCAACAAGTGTAGCAGCGGTGGAGTTGTTGTGATCGGTCTCCAAGTGGGAGATTTGTTGGTTGTGGAGATTAATCTTCCATAGTCAGAGATATTATTGTTCAGCCATTTTTGTACCCCAGTTTTACTATACACTCATCTTAGCATGGAGGTGCAAAGGAGCACATCCACCTTGAATGGGGGGTCTGGGGATGAAGCTCCCGAAAGAAAATTTTGGGATTTTTGTTGCCCAATAGTTTACGAGCCCATGGTATTGGGTGACCTGTGGTATTTTCCCATGGTAATTCCCCTATAAAAGGATAGCATTGTAATACAACTATGTATTGTATTGTAGCATTGTAAAAATATATCCGTGATTGTGTGCGAGAGAATGCGAGAGAGTGAAGAGGAAGTGCAACGGGGTTGTTGCAGGTTGTATCCCTTCATTTTGTTGGATGAAATAATAATAAATGACTGGGAATTTCTATGTGGACGTAGCCAATCTTGGGTGAACCACATTATATCTGTGTCTCTCTTGTAATGTATTTTAATATTTGCATCTTGTTAATTGTTTATTGGTATTTCTCTGTGATGTTGATTTTCTAACACTTCTACCCTTAAAAAAAAAATTAAACACATGTCACTCTTAACATAGGTAATTTTTATAGCTCAAAATGACAGATTATCTACGTGTGACCATTTTCCCATGTTTTTGTTGCATGTCGACACTTCCATGACGACACTTTATGAAAGTCACTGAAAAAACACCTAACTTGGAGGAGCCACATCTGAATTTATGTATCTCTGTTTGACCTCTTATATGGACCATGTGTAAGGTATTCAAGCCAGGAACAACTTTGCAGAAGACTCCAAATCTTGGAAATTTCCAGAAGTACCCTAAAAATGAGCATGTTTGACCCATTTGTGACTTTGCCTTCATGTTACCCACGAGTTTCACCTTTATACTCACGAATTTTCCTTCATGATACCTGTAGATACATCCTATAGTGGTCAAAAATAATAAAATTATCAAAAAATCTTGAATTAGGGGTGGTTTGCGAGGTTATGGAATTGATTTGGGAAGTTGTAACTGGCCCCTATTCGACCCTATCTCTTCAAAAATGTATAAATAAAGGGAGAGAAGTCCATGAGGGGGGGGGGTTGAAATTTTGCATTGTTATGCTAGAGGAATTGGGACTCTCATCTCCCCCCCCCCCCCCCCCCCACCTTTTCCCTACATTTCATATCCTTATGTTGCAGAGCTTGGAGGCTGAGTTGCTTGGAGAAGAGAAGAAACATAACCATATCAAGGTTTCGAGAGGTTCCTAGCTTGAAGAGAAGGTATACTTGTACTTATTTCATGATGAATAAAGATGTGATGTCCTTATTATTCCCAAATCATGTTAGGATTATAATCCTCCCTTGTCCAATTTGGTCAATTATGTCTAAATCCAAAGTCCTTTCAGTCTATATTTAGTCACTAGCACCATTGTGTCCACTTGGCCTAATTGGGGCACATGTACCACTTACTAAAGTGTGGGGGGCACTAATTGAGGTTAAATGCCACTAAATTCACTTGCATGCGTCAGTTTAGGATCCTCCTAGATCAATTCGTACAAATTAGGAGCCGCTGGAAGTGTCGACACCAACCTCCATTAGTTGAGTTCAATTGGTGACTAGTCAAGCTCAGTTAGGAGTCAGTTACATTCAGTTCTACTTAGTTAGTGCTATCTATGTATGGCTGCATGTGGGTGAGGCGCATTTACTCACCTACCTCAATCAATTAGACTAGTTAACTAATAATTAAGACTGAATTAGACACTTGAGTTGGGTTTTTGAACTCTTATAGTGATTTAGACTAGTTCAGTTGCCTTGGAGTCAAGTAGAGTCAAACCAATTCAAATTTCCTCACATGGATTCAAATTGCATGAGGCTATTCAGCCATTGTACTACATTGTAATTAATTTTATAATTACTTTTGATTAATGAAATCATTCACAGTTGCAAGCCATTTTTGCACTGTTTCATTCTTCAATTTCTTAGTAAAATTGTATGACTTATCTTGTGAGTTGTGTGTTGGTCCACAGATCTATGTGCTCAATTTAATATGGTATCAAAGGCTCGGTAGGACAAGGCACTTATCCTACTATATATTCAGACTTGTATCAAAAAAAAAAATTGAGCAAAATTGCTCCTTCCAGCACTGCACCAGAAGCAGAGAATTTACCACTTAATATCCCAAGTAAGGGAATTGTTGATCAAGATTGCTTGATCAACTATGTTGGGTGTGAAGAAAATTCCAAAAGTGCATGATGTCGACCTTACTTTGTCTATTTGATTGTGTGATTTACGGTTTTTCATTCTCCTTCACTACATTTGCTACAACAACTCAGTCTCCTTCACTGCATTCGCTACAAGCAGCACAATGGCCCCTCCAATGGAGCTTCTCACTCCTTTAAACTACCACCAGTTGAAGGAGGACATGGAGATGCACCTTCACTCCAAAATACTCTTCAGAATCACTATAGAGATAGAGGCAGAGCCGGTTCATTATGTTGACAAATAAAAATACTCGAATAGGCTTGATGAAGCATATGGATGCTTGTGTCTCTCAATCTCTAGAGATATTCTCTTCCACATCAATGGATTGAATACTCCCAAGGAGGTTTGGGATAAGATTTCTTCCTTGTTTGATAAGAATGATGACCTAAGGATCTATCAGCTAGAGAATGAGCTGATTTTTCTTCATCTAGCCAACTTTGAAACATCGAATGATTTCTTCACCAAATTCAAGCGCCTGGTGTTCCAGTTGAAGCTGTGCAAGGTTGAGAAGGAGGATGACCAACTCATCCTTTCCATCCTCTCAAAACTTGGTGCATACTACTCAGTATTTGTATCAACCTTTCATTCATGGAAGCTCACTAATCCAAATTGCAGGATTCCCACTCTTAATGCCTTCATTGAATCTCTCACCCATGAGCATGACAAGTTGATCCAAATGGGGATCATTCGATCTTCCATAGATCAAGCACTGGTTGTTGGAGGACCTAATATTGTGAATGGTAAGGGGAAGCAAAATGATGAGTCTCCAGTGGATAAAGAGTAGTCAAATGAGCCTTCATGTTCGAAGAGAAGCAAGAAGAATGGCAAAGGAAATACCCTTTGTTCTTACTGTGGAAGTGGATTTCATCCAGAAAGCTCCTGTATGAGAAGAACAATTGATGAAATGGCTCTTCTTCTGAAGAAACATAACATTAGTGTACCTACTAGCACAAGGAATGCTGACCATAGAGAAGAAACTCAAGAGCATGAAGAGACATGCCGTGCACTGAATGCTACATGTTCAACAACACATGCCTTCCTCATTGATTCTTGAGCTTTCAATCATATGGTTACATCCAGAGAATCATTCTCTTATTTACATTCTTCTGATTTCCCTAGTATTCATATGGGGAATAATAGTCAAATTTGAGCCAAGGGGAATGGTTCTATCGAGCTTGACATTGGAAAGTTCAAAGATGTGCTTTATGTGCCATCCTTAGCTGCAAATTTGTTATACCAGTTGACTCACACTAGCCCTCCAAAGCGAGTGATATTTGGTCCTGACTCAGTGGAGATCACATATATCTCTAATGGGAACATCATAGTGAAGGGTACTAAAATCATGCCTCCAAGGCATATGAGTTCTCACACTTCCTGCCATTTTCAGAACCAGGGCATCTTAGCTGCCACTTGAAAGGGGAGGTAAAAACATTTCATCTAATTCTTTTTCAGTTTCCACTAGTATTGCGGAACCAACTGTATTAGTTTATGAGATTGAGATTCAGGGTGATTCATATCCAGATCTAGTCCCTACTCCCAAGCGAGAAGCTAGGAAGATGACTGGAAATCTATCTGACACATAAAAGACAAAGAACCTTGCGCTATGTCATGCAATCTCACCTCCTTCAGAGAGATGCAACAAACTCCCCATGAGATGCTAGATGGCAAGGTTTGATCAGTTACACTGCCTTCAGAAGAATAGAGTAGATCATATACCTCTTCATCCAGAAATAGGCAAAGGTTACATTCCTCCTTCCTTCCATCATCATTTTGGGAGAATATGGAGAAGTCTACATGCCAGGCCCCACGATACCTTTGCACAGAACATCATGCATGATTCTTCGCTACATCACAGAGATGAAGGTTGCAGCAACATATTTTCAAGTTTTTTAAACTTGAATCCTGATTCTATTTGCTTAGTTAGAGGGGGGGATTTTTTCCCCATCTCCTTGTATTGAGCAGTTGCTTTACTTGTTGTAATGGGTGACCTATGGTCTTAGTTACCAGGGCCCACAAATTTTCCAAGTTATCATTCAGGGGGGGTGTTAGGATTATAATCCTCCCTTGTCCAATTTGGTGAATTATGTCTAAATATGGAGTCCTTTTAGTCTATATTTAGTCATTGGAACCATTGGGTCTACTTGGCCTAATTGGGGCACATGTAACAATTACTAAAGTGTGGGGAACACTAATTGAGGCTAACTTCCACTGACTACACTTGCATGCATTGGTCAAGGAGCCTCCTAGATCAAACCCTACAAATTAGGAGCCACTGGGAGTGCCAACACCAACCTCCATTAGTTGAGTTCAGTTGATGACAAGCCAAGCTCAGTTAGGAGTCAGTTACATTCAGTTCTAATATGTTACATTCATTTCTACTTAGTTAACGCTAGCTATGCATGATTGCATGTGGGTGAGGCACATTTACTCACCTACCTCAGTCAGTTAGACTAGTTAACTGATAATTAAGACTAAATTATACAATTTAGTTGGGTTTTTGAACTTTGGTAGTGATTTAGACAAGTTCAGTTGCCTTGCAGTCAAGTAGAGTCAAACAAATTCGAATTTCCTCACATGGATTCAAATTGAATGATGCTATTTAGCCATTGTAATACATTGTAATTAATCATCTAATTACTTTTGATCAATGAAAGCATCCACAGTTGCAAGACATTTTTGCACTGTTTCATTCTTCAATTTATGAGTAAAATTGTATGATATATCTTGTGAGTTGTGTGTTGGTCCACAGATCTATGTGCTCAATTTAATAAATCATTGTTTAATGTGTGTTTTAATCTATGTTTTAATTATATGATGATATATATCAGTTTAGGGTTTCATGTTTTACTGAACATAATCTCCTTTCATATAGTCTATTTAGTTTGAGGAAGGTATAACTTGTTTTACAGGACTCTTGGAGAAGAGGAGCAGGAGAAGGGCTAGAGAAAGCTTGGGATAATATTTAGTAATTAGGTATGGGCTCTACTTATCTCTAAATCTTGTGTATATATGCTTGTAGAACATTGTACATCTATCTTTCAATTCTAGTACGTTGATTTCCTCTTAGACCCCAACCATAGGAACACTTTCCTCTACAACAGAACTGACAACTCTGCAAGGGAGAGCCTTATTTCTTTGGGGTTTTTCTATATTTCTTCTAGTGTTTTGTAGGGTTTCAAGTCCTTTCCACTTAGGAACACCTTCTGAGCTTGATCAGACACCTCTTTTGTCTTTCTAGGCCATTTTTTTACCTTTTTAGGGCTTTTTCCAACCATTTGCAGGTTCTACACCTAACAGTTGCGAGTTCCGGATGCATTCAAGAAATGATATACTCAAAAATTACTCATGACTCATGACCCAACATTTGTGCAACTCGCAAGTGCCCCTGAAACTGCCTTTTTCATCTTTTTGGTGGGTTTTTTTGTTGTTTGAGGGTTGCTTGGTAGGTCTTTTAGGGTCCTCTGCATCTTCATGACTCTAGGGAGTTAGTGCCATATTTATTAGGTGTTCTTTCTCTATGTTTCAAGTCCTTTTGTAGCATTAAGGTTTTCTCTTTGCTCTTCCCCACCCACCCCCCTTGCTTGGCTTGACTTTTGGCACTTTTTTTTTGGTTAGCCTCTGTTAGTGGTCTTTGTCTGATTTTAGAAGCCTATTGGTATTTGTTTCCTTCCTTCCTGGTTGGTTAAATTCACCATTCCAAAGTAGTTGACTTGTCTCTTATGCAAGCCTCCCTTCCAAGTAGGGTTTATACTGACTTTAGGGAAGTCTAGAGTTTGTTTGGTGGCTGTATAGCAGAAGTCCTTTTGCTTTGTTCTTGTTATCTACATACATTAGTTTGTAGGTAGTTTTTCTTTTTCATTTATAAAATAAAAAGAACATGTAAGTGTTTTAATATGCATGTAAATTAGGGTTTTTTTCTTTAATGCACTACATATCATTGTTCTAGAAAAAATAAAAAAGATGTTGTTCTCTTGTGGCTTTCAGGTTTCTGTTTGAAAAGAAAGAGAAGTAGTTTTTGCTTTTTGTATTTCATTTCTCTTTGCTTGGTCATCTTGTTTCAACTTTAATTCAACACACCATTAGTTTCACCTTTGCCACCCCCTTTGAGTAATCAATAACCCTTTAAAATAAACGCTTAATATCTAAAATTTATTAGTAACTTTTTGTTTATAGGGACGAAACACACTAGTCTAGGCTAGTGTTTTGGGTTAGCGATATCTTAACTGCCCAAAACTTCAAACTCAAGCATAGTGGCCTATATTTTAGAAAATCCAACTTTGTTGAGAAATACACCAGAAAGCTCCTCTCACACAGGAGTCCAGCACGAAGTTGTGCGATACTGAACTTTTTTAGATACCCCTCCTCTTCTCAGTAAAGCATACACCAAAGCTGTTGCACATTTGGGGACTCACCCAGTACCTCCTCTCGGCCCCGTGTGATTCCTGGTACTACTTGAGTTTTTGGCTTAGCCACCTTGCCCATATTCATCAGTTGGACTGACGATTGTTCCATCGGTATTTCTCTGCGATTTTGGTAGCCTTAGTATCTTGTCTACTAGGATCTTACACCGGTGGCATTGGAAGCCTATTTCTAGTGCTCCTAGGGTATACTTGGAAAATAACCTCAGTTGAAAATTTGGGAGTTTGGTTGGGTGATTCCAATGCTTGCACCTAGAGAACTCTTCATGAGACACCAAGTAACTACTTTCCCTCTTTCACTTGTTAGTTCTGGGCCCTCATCATCCCAGACTTTCCTTTGGAAGTCATTTTTGTTTGCCTAGCTTGATACTTAGGTTTGTTCTGCTAGTGGTGTGTCTTTTGTACTATTGGTTACCTGTCGACCTCATACTTTGTCTTCTTGTTTGAAACTATGGTTAACACCCCTGTGAACACCAGCCAGGACACCCCTTTGCTGCGAAATTCATGTATTATTCCTCTAATAGCAAATGTTGGTGTTATTTTTATGGCCACCTTGAATCTACCCGAATTCACCCTACGGCTACCGGTGTGGTTTTTCTCCACTTCAACTGTCTTGATTGCTCTTGATGCTTCTCAAGTAAGCTCCTTATATCAAAGGCATCAAAACACTACTTCCCCCTCACCTGTAGTTCTCTCTCCTCCTCCTTCTACCTCATGCGGTGAAAGTTTTGATACTAGTAACCGATAGTCTAAAAGGAGTAAAAGAAGGAAGAATAGGAAGAAGACTCAAAAGCAAGGGGGCACCCATTCAACCTTTGCAGTTCAAGTTTAACCTCACCACCCAACCTTTGCAATTCATGTTGGGGACACCCATCCTACCTCTGCAATTCATGTTAGATCTAAGCACTCAACCTCTGCAATTCAAGTTGATCTTCACCATCTAGCCTCTGTAGGTCATGCTGGTAGAACCCTTCCAACCTCTGCAGGTCATGTTGTATCCAATTACTCATCCTTTGCAGTTCATGATGAGAGCACCCATTCAACCTCTGCAATTCAAGTTGAACTTCCTCATCCAACTTCTGCGGGTCATGTTGGATCCAGTTACCCAGCTTCTACATGCCATCCTCAGAAACCTTGTCCAACCTCTATAGGTCATGTTGGACCCAACCAACCATCCTCTGCATTTCATGCTGGGGGAACACACTCCACCACTATGAATAATGTTCATCCTAACTATTCAACCTGTGTTGGTCATGCTGGTAGAACCCGTCCAACCTCTGTAGGTCATGTTGGACCCAGTCTCTCAGCCTCTGCAAGTCATGCTAGGGGAAAACTCTTAGCCTATGTAGGTCATGCTGAGGGAAAACAATCATCTACTATGAGTCATGTTGACACTGTTGAAAAGACTAACTGTTCAAAATGAAAGCTCCAGTTTCCTTGTAATCTTTGTGAGGGTGACCACCTTACTCATCAATTCCCTGCCATCGTGAAGGTATGAAGAGTTTGGTTTCAAGGCCATCATGTTCTTGAACAAACTAAAGCTTCTCAACATACTACTCAACCTTCGATTGATCTAGTGGTAGAACCTTCCTAGTCTTTGGTTCACCACACTCTTCTTTTGGAGAGTGATCCTTATGTGATTGAACCAATGTCATCTTTGGTCAATCCCACTCTCCCTTCAGAGAGTGACTTTCACGAAGCGATTGAATCGATTCCATGTCGATCAATCTCACTCTTCTTTTGGAGAGTGAAGTGTCTGCTAGTCACATTTTTTTCACTACCAGCTCAGAACTTACTAACTAAGGGGGTGTTAAACTCTCTTCGGATGAAACCCCACCAAGCTCTCAGATTGCTTCCTTTGAATGGGATAGCCTGGTTGAGCCACACCTTTATCCTATTGCACCTTTCCAGATAAAGCTTAAAGTTGAACAATACATTGTTTCATGTTGTATTGTTGATGAAGGAGCCTTAGTATTTTGTCTGCAAGTACCTGGCAAGGCATGGTATCTCCCAACCTTGTGTCGAATGATAGTCAGTTATTGGCTTTTGATAGAAGAACTAAAACAACTTTGGGAATTCTTTCTCAAACACCTATTACTTTGGGTGGGAAGACCATATTAGTTGATTTTTTGGTGATAGAAGATCCATTGGACTTCAATATACTCCTCGGGAATGATTATGTTTATGCCATGCAAGGTGTGGTGTCAATGTTCTTTCGTGTGATGTAGTTTATTCATAATGAGCACATTGTCACTATTGATTAGTTGGATTTTCTTAATCCTTATCCTGACCTGCCCAAGTCTTTCCTTTATTGATTCCCATTGTCTTTATAGACACTACCCTACCACGGGTGAGCTATGTGGCCTCATATCCCTTGCATCTAATTGCTACTGAGAAGAAGCATCTGTGTTCATGCTTACCTTATCGGGACTTGGTCCCAACAATTGACCAGGTGAGTCATCCTATGCAGATTATGGAGCCTGCTCTCCACTCTGTTGATCCAGTTGAATGTCCAGACATGTGTCCTATCTGGGGTGGTTTACTTCCTGTTGATGAATTCTTCCTACAGTCTTTGATACAGTCTTACCTTCTTATGGATTTTGGTTCAGTTGTGACTGAGTCTAACCCTGACTTGCTTAATAATCCTGATATTTCCATTAATCAATCTTCTTATGTTGATCTTGTTGAGTCTTTGGACTCTTTCGTTGAACAACAAGTCAGTGATTCTGATGAGTTTGATTTTTTTTTCCATATTTCTCAACTCATATGATACTAAGTTTGTTCCTACAGACTCTATCTCCCTTATTGATTTTTTCTCTCCTTCTAAGGTTGAACTTATTAATCATACACCCTCGAACCTTGGCACCTATAGAATCCTCTTCGATTGATTCTACCTTGACCACACCTTATGTAGAAGACATCAAAGTTGCATGTGTTTCTGCCAAAGTGACTTGCATAAGATATTTTCTCCTAAATGTGATTTTGATGTTGTTGTTTCTTGGAGATAGGATATTTAGTTGTATCCACAACTGTTTACCAACCTCACCTTGTTATTCAAGTTGTAACTACATTTGCATGTACCATACTTGTGCTTATGAGGATGATGTTGGCTTCCATGTTTTTAGCTTGTTGTATAAGCCTTCATCTCTGCTCTCATCATCGCTCAGCCTTGAACCATTTTGCCTTTGCAACTTGACACATTTTACCTTGAGGAAACATTCCCCGAGTGTCTTTATCCTACTCATGTTCCTTGCATTATGCTTAGGTCTGTTCCTTGTGCTTGGAACTAGTTGTTCCTATCTTTGACAGTTGTGTCCTCGCATTTAGAGCATTCTTTCTGCTCTCCTTAGAGCTTGTTAAAAACAGTAACTAGGCTGCAAGTTGACTTTTTCTGGAATCGTTAAAACATCATGAGAAAGATATGGAGTAACTATCTTTAATCCCTGGTCTGATTCCTTAAAATTGACTAGATTTCCGAGTCAACTTGTTTGTTCAGACCCATAAAAGTAAATTGAACAATTATCCACATTGGCTGTAGCTTATCTCTTTTTTCGACCATGTGGATTATTTATGAAAACGAACACTCTATTTTCTTCAGAATCTAGAAGAGTATTTGCAGGCATAGGTTTATCTCTTTTCCAGACCTGGAGGACTAAACCTACGGAAAATGACCCTTTTTTAGCTTAGTTTTATATTTTTCGTGCTCTAGACCCAAACATGAAAAAGATTCTAAGCGTACTTTATGTCTTTGTCATGCTTTCTAAACCCTAGAACAAAGAATCGAGTTTATTGTTGTCTGTACCATTCTCGTAAGTAAATGGATCCTTCTGAGTGAGCTTTCTTTCCTTCACACTTGTTAAAACTAGAGAGTTCTACTCGCTTATAAAGGAGTGTCGGTCTGGTGATAGTTTACCCCTTTTTCGGACCTTGTCGTCTAACTACGAAAAAGGCATGCCTTAGTTATCATGAGCTAAGAGAGTTCTTCTCTCTATTGTTTTACACTTTTTCAGACTTAGGATACTAAATTTACGAAAAAGCACACCCCTAGAGTCTTCTTTAGAGTTTTTAGACTCTCTAAACTATGAAAAAAATGTCGAGCATCCACTAATTCAAGCTCGTAAAATCCACGAATCAGTGTTGTATCAAGCATTCTTTTGTCTCTTCTTCGAGCTTGTCAATAATGAAGAAGTTCCCAAGTTTTCTTTCTTCGACTCGTTAAACCTTTAAAAGAAAGTGTAAGTTTTAAACCTATGGAGAGAAGCAAAGCATACAGATTCTTTTAAGCAAAATAGAGATCACAACACATATACAGAGATTTACCCTGGAAACCCTTAACCGGGAAAACCAGAAAACCTTGGAGCCACACCTCCTATTTTCTCTTCATTACATTATGAGATCCTCACAATAAAAAATATAGGTATTCCGCAACATCCAAATACCCTAATTCGTTAACCGGATTAGAAAAAGACTCCAATCCCTTAACCGGGATTAAGTTACATATTTTTAGACAACTTCTAAAAATAGCCACAAACAACTATAAATAGCAATAAATTCTATAAATAGCCAAAAAAAATTGCTCGCTGCGCTCGCATCGAAAACAGCGCCTACGGCCTGTTTCCGTCGCAGGTGCCTTTGGGATTGCTGAGCTACAACGTTGACATGCGCACCTCCCCTCCATACGCACATGCAAAGAATATAACATATACCCAATAGAAAGAGGGAAGGGAAGTTCATTCACATGTTTTTTTTCATGGCAGCAAGTCTTGTCTCCTTAAACAAAGCACCAATCTTGAGTCTATCAATAGTTGGGTCTCGGTTTTTGACGTTATCCTGATTCTGGGTTTTTACTACTGTAGTTGGTCTATTTTCCAATTAATTGGGGAATCTATCAATATCTCCTACATTGCATATTTGTTTTGTTGGTCCTTTTGTGACAAAATTTGCCTAAGTCACTTTTGTGTCCTGCTCACTATTCAAGGATAAACCTTTGTTGACCATTATGCAGTTTCCTTGACCTTTTGTGTCATCCATTCCCTAGCATCAGTTCATTACATTCAGTCTTCAATGATCCTTGCTCCAAAACTTTTTTCCAGTTCCAGTTACAATTAGTCATTGAATTACCTCGTGTTGGATGATGAAGGATTGCTTAATGCCTTCCTTCCAATGGATCTCTTCCTATCGACATCAACACCTCTTGCTCTGGGAAGGAGATTTAGATCTTATCACAGTACCTTGGGAATTGCAGTCAGCAATGGCAATTCCCCTTGCTATCGAGTAGTGGGAATACCTTACTATATCCCACTTGGTGGATTCTTAAGGTGTTTGAGTTCAAGTCCTTGTATTCACACTTGTTAGAATGTACTAGGTACCTTGGGGACCATTTTCATTAATGGTGGTTTCATTAAATTAAGCACATAGATCTGTGGAACAACACACAACTCACAAGATAGATCATACAATTTTACTCAGAAATTGAAGAATGAAACAGTGCAAAAAAGGCTTGCAACTGTGAATGCTTTCATTAATAAAAAGTAATTAGATCATTAATTACAATGAAGTACAATGGATAAATATCCTCATGCAATTCAAATCCATGTGAGGAAATTCGAATTGGTTTGACTCTACTTGGCTGTATGGTTAACTAACCTTGTCTAAATCATAATCAGAGTTCAAGATCCCAAATCAAGTGTCTAATTTAGTGTTAATTATCAGTTAATTAGTCTAACCGACTAAGGTAGGTGAGTAATTGCACCTCACCTACATGCATCCATGCAAAGCTAGTGCTAACTGAGTAGAACAGAATGTAACAGACTAGAACTGAATGTAACTGACTCCTAACTGAGCTTGACTAGTCACCAACTGAACTCAACTAATGGAGGTTGGTGTCGGCACTCCCAGTGACTCCTAATATCTACGGATTGATCTAGGAGGCTCCTAAACTTATGCAAGCAATTGCAATTAGTGGTAGTTGGCCTCGATTAGTGTTCCCCACACTTTAGTAACTGGTATATGTGCCCCAATTAGGCCAAGTGGACCCAATGGTGCTAGTGACTAAATATAGACTAAAAGGACTCCTGATTTAGACATAATTGACCAAATTGGACAACAAGGGATTATAATCCTAACACCCCCACTGAATGATAACTTGGAAAATTTGTGGGCCCTAGTAATTAATACCATAGGTCACCCTTTACAGCAAGTAAAGTAACTGCTCAATACAAGGAGCTGGGGAAAAAAACACAAGGGAAAAAGCCCCCCCTCTAACTAAGCAGATAGAATCAGGATTCAAGTTTTAAAAACTTGAAAATAATTTGATGTAACCTTCATCTCTGTGATGTAGTGAAGCAGCATGCATGATGTTCTATGCACAGGTATCCTGGGGCTCGGCATGTAGACTTCTCCATCTTCTCCCAAAATGATGATGGAAGGAAGGAGGAATGTAACCTTTGCTAATTTTTGGATGAAGAGGTGTATGATCCACTCTATTCTTCTGAACACAGCCTAACTAGTTAGCCCTTTCCATGTAGCATCTCACAGGGAGTTTGTTGCATCTCTCTAAAGGAGGTAATATTGCATGACATAGCGTAAGGTTCTTTATCTTCTGTGTGTCAGATGGATTTCCAGTCATATTCCTAGCTTCCTGCTTGGGAATAGGGACTGGATCTAGATCTGAATCACCTTGAATCTCAATCTCATAAACTGATACACCTGGTTCTGCAATACTAGTGGAAACTGCAAAAGAAGTATATGGAATGCTTTTACCTTCCCTTTCAAGTGGCAGCTGAGAGTGCACTAGTTCTGAAAATGGCATGAAGTGTGAGAACTCATATGCCTTGGAGGCATGATTTACAGCACCCTTCGCTATGATGTTCCCAGTAGAGATATATGTGATCTCCACTGAGTCAGAACCAAATATCACTCGCTTTGGAGAGCTAGTATGAGTCATTTGGTATACATATAACATATTTGCAGCTAAGGAGAGCACATAAAGCACATATTTGAACTTTCCATGTTCAAGCTTGATAGAACCCTTCCCTTTGACTCGAATTTGACTGTTATTACCCATGTGAATACTAGGACCATCAAAATACTGTAAAGAAGAGAATGATTCTCTGGATGCAACCATATGATTGGAAGCTCCAGAATCAATGAGGAAGGCGTGTGATGTTGAACAACTAGCCTTTAGTGCATGGAATGTCTCTTCATGTTCTTCAGTTTCTTCTCTATGGCCAGCATTCCTTGCGCTAGCAGGTACAATAATGTTATGTTTCTTCAGAAGAAAATCCATTTTATCAATTTTTCTTTTCAAACATCAGCTTTCTGGATGAAAGCTCCTTCCACAGTAAGAGCAAAGGGTCTTTCCTTTTCCATTCTTCTTGCTTCTCTTCGAACCTGAAGGCCCATTTGACTGCTCTTTCTCCATGGAGACTCATCCTTGTGATTCCTTTTACCATTCGCAACCTTAGGTCCTCCTACAACCAGTGCTTGATCTCTGGAAGATTGAATGATCCCCTTTGGATCAACTTGTCATGCTCATGGGTGACAGATTCAATGAAGTCATTAAGAGTGGGAATACTCTAATTTGGAGTAGCGAGATTCCCTAAATGAAATGTTGATACAAATACTGAGTAGTCTTCTCCAAGTTTTGAGAGGATGGCAAGGATGATTTGATCATCCTCCTTCTCAACCTTGCATAGCTTCAACTGCAACATCAGATGTTGAATTTGGTGAAGAAATCATTCAATGTTTCGAAGTTGACTGGATGAAGAGAAATCAGCTCATTCTCTAGTTGATAGATCCTCAGGTCATCCTGCTTATCAAGCAAGGAAGGAAGCTTATCCAAAATCTCCTTTGGAGTCTTCAATCCATTAATGTGGAAGAGAATATCTCTAGAGATTGAGAGGCGCAAGCATTCACATGCTTCATCAAGCCTATTCCAGTATTTTTCTTTGTCAACATAATGAACCGGCTCTGGCTCTGTCTCCATTGTGAGTCTGAAGAGTCTTTTCAAGCAAATTTGCATCTCCATGTCCTCCTTCCACTGGTGGTAGTTGAAAGGAGTGAGAATCTCCATTGTAGGGGCCATTTTGAATGCAGTGAAGGAGACTGAGTTATTGTAGCGAATGCAATGAAGGAGACTGAAAACCTCTAAATCACACAATAAAACAGACAAAGTAAGGCCGATAGCCTGCACTTTTGGAATTTTATTCACACCTAGCATAGTTGATCAAGCAAGCTTGATCAACAATTCCTTTACTTAGGATATTAAGTGGTAAATTCTCCGCTTCTGGTGTAGTACTGGAAGGAGCAATTTTGCTCAATTTTTTTTTGATCCAAGTATGTATCTGTAGTAGGAGAAGTGCCTTGTCCTGTCGAGGCTCTGATACCATATTAAATTGAGCACATAGATCTATGGACCAACACACAACTCATAAGATAGATCATACAATTTTACTCAGATCTTGAAGAATGAAACAGTACAAAAATGGCTTGCAACTGTGAATGGTTTCATTAATCAAAAGTAATTAGATAATTGATTATAATGAATTACAATGGCTAAATAACCTCGTGAAATTCAAATCCATGTGAGGAAATTTGAATTGGTTTGAATATACTTGAGTGTATGGTTAATTGACCTTGTCTAAATCATTATCGAAGTTCAAAATCCCAACTCAAGTGTCTAATTTAGTGTTAATTATCAGTTAACTAGTCTAACTGACTGAGGTAGGTGAGTAAATGTGCCTCACCTGTATGTAGCCATACAAATCTAGCGCTAAATGAGTAGAACTAAATGTAACTAACTCCTAACTAAGCTTGACTAGTCACCAATTGAACTCAACTAATGGAGGTTGGTGTAGGCACTCTTAGTGGCTCCTAATTTGTATGGGTTGATCTAGGAGGATCCTAAACTAATGCATGTAAGTGCAATCAGTGGTAGTTTCCCTCAATTAATGTTCCCCACACTTTAGTAACTGGTATATGTGCCCCAATTAGTCCAAGTGGACCCAATGGTGCTAAACAATAAATATAGAGTGAAAGGACTCATGATTTAGACATAATTGACCAAATTGGACAAGGGAGGATTATAATCCTAACATGTTTCCCTCGCATTTGTTAACAGTCCTAATTAATGGCTGGTAATCAAACGATTTCCTCCATGTTCGACTTCAGCTCCTTTATTCGCATGATTAGGATTCGTAACTTTAGGCGGTTGGATTGAAGTCCTTGGGTCAATAGAAGCATCATCATATTTGGGTATTATCCAAGTTGCACAATACCTTGTCACACTTCATATGAAATTTTGTTGAGACATAGATCCACCTTGTATTCTTATGGTTATGATTGATTATTGAGCATGGATTTACCTTGTTCATTTTTTGTCGTGGCTCTTGTAGATTTGATATGGAGCGTTTTTGCATATTGTGCGGCCATGATAGTTACATCATTCATACACATGTTGGATCCCCATATATATTTATGGCAATGATTTGTATATGGAATTGTGTGTCCTAAAGATCAATTTTGTCTCGCATTTATCTCTCTTTCAGGCACCTCTATTCGAGACTTTAGATCTTAGAATCTCTACTCTCTCCATACTCAGTTGTTTCCCTTTTAAAATGTATTTTGGCTATCGTCTTCCCCTATAACCTCATACATTAGGGGGCATCTGTTATATCTCAAAATGATACATGTCAACACTTCCATGATGACACTTCATGAAATTCACTGAAAAACACCTAACTTCGAGGAACCATATCTAAAGTTTTGTAACTCTATTTAACCTATCCTATGGTCCGTTTGAAAGGTACTCAAGTCAACAACAACTTTGCATAAGACTCCAAATATTGAAAAATTCCCCAAAGTACCCTAAAAATGAGTATCTTTGACCCACTCACGACTTTACCTTCATGCTACCCGCGAGTTTCACCTTTATACTAGCGAATTTTCCTTCATGCTACCCATGGTTACATCCTGTAGTGGTAATAAAATTATCAAAAATATTGACTTAGGTGTGGTTTGGGAGGTTATGGAACTGATTTGGGAAGTTGTAACTGAGCCCTATTCGACCCTATCTCTTCATAAATGTATAAAAAGAGGGAGAGAGGTCCATCAGGGGGGACTTGAACTTTTGCATTGTTATGATGGGGGAAATCAGACTCTCATCCCCCCAACATTTTCCATAGATGTAATCTCCTAGTGCTACATAGCTTGGAGGCTGAGTTCCTTGGAGAAGAGAAGCAGCAGAAACAGATCAAGGTTTCGAGAGGTGCCTAGCTTGAAGAGAAGGTATACTTGTACTTCTTTCATCATGAATAAAGATGTGATGTCCTTATTTTTCCCAAATCATTGGTTAATGTGTGTTTGAATCTCTATTTTGATTATATGATGATGTATATCAGTTTAGGGTTTCATGTTTTACTGAACATAATCTTCTTTCATATAGTCTATTTGGTTTGAGGAAGGTATAACTTGTTTTGCAGGTCTCATGGAGAAGAGGAGCAAGAGCAGGTCTAGAGAAAGCTTGGACCAGCCTTTAATAGTCAGGTATCGACTCTACTTATCTCTAAACCTTACTTATATACACTTGTAAAACATTGTACGTCTTTCTTTCAACTCCAGTACATTGATGGCCTCTTAGACCCCAGCCATAGGAGCACTTTCCTCTTCAATAGAACTAGTGACTCTGCTGGGGAGAGCCTTTTTTGTTTGGGGTTTCTATGTATTTCATCCAGTGTTATGTAGGGTTTCAGTTTCTTCTTTCCACTTAGGAACACCTTCTAAGCATTATAGGAGACCTCCTTTGCCTTTCTAGGCCTTTTTTGACCTTTTTACGGCTTTTTCCA
This sequence comes from Pseudotsuga menziesii, assembly GCA_001517045.1. NCBI lineage: Eukaryota > Viridiplantae > Streptophyta > Pinopsida > Pinales > Pinaceae > Pseudotsuga > Pseudotsuga menziesii. The sequence goes on along the minus strand of LPNX010929536.1, from coordinate 470,262 downwards.
CCCATTCATAGGTACTAGACCTAACCGTTGCGAGTTCATGATGCATTCGTGACCTGCTTACTGGAAACCTATGAGTGACTTGTGACCCAACAATTGCTCAACTCGCGAGTGCACCTGAAACTACCTTTTTTTAAAAATCTTTTTGGTGCTTTTTTTGGTTGTTTGAGGGTTGTTTGGTAGGTCTTTTAGGGTCCTTTGCATGTGCATGACCCTAGGGAGTTAGTGTCATCTTTGTTAGGTGTTATTTATATATGTTGCAAGTCCTTTTGTATCATTAGGTTTTTCTCTTTTTCTCTTTACCCCCCGTCCCCTTTGCTTGGCTTGACTTTTGGCACTTGTTTCTAGTCAGCCTCTGTCAGTGGTCTTTGTCTGATTTCAGAAGCCTATTGGTATTTGTTTCCTTCTTTCCTGGTTGGTTAAATTCACCAATCCAAAGTAGTTGACTTGCCTCTTATGCAAGCCTCCCTTCCAAGTAGGGTTTATACTGACTTTAGGGCAGTCTAGAGTATGTTTGGTGGTTGTATAGCAAGAGTCCTTTTGCTTTGTTCTTGTTATCTGCATACTTTATTTTGTAGGTATTTTTTCTTTTCCATTTATAAAAGAAAAAGAAAAAGACAATATAATTGTTTTAATATGCATGTAGATCAGGGTTTTGTCTTTAATGCACGGCATATCATTATTCTGGAAAAAATAACAAGGTAGTTCTTTTGTGGCTTTTAAGTTTCAGTTTGAAAAGAAAGAGAAGTATTTTTTGCTTTTTGCATTTCATTTCTCATTGCTTAGTCACCTTGTTTCAACTTTGATTCAAGAAACCATTGGTTTCACCTTCACCACCCCCTTTGAGTAATCAACAACCCTTTAAAATAAACGCTTAATATCTAAAATATATTAGTAATCGTTTGTTTACAGTGACGACAAACACTAGTCTAGGCTAGTGTTTTGGGTTAGGGATATCTTAACTACCCAAAACTTCGAACTCAAACATAGTGTCCTATCTTTTAGGAAATCCAACTTCGTTCAGAAAGAAACTAGAAAGTTCCTCTCACACAAGAGTCAAGCATGAGTTTGTGCGATACCCCTCCTCTTCTCAGTAAATCATACACCAAAGTTGTTGCACGTTTGGGGACTCACCTAGTACCTCCTCCTGGACTCGTGTGGTGCCTGGTATTGCTTGAGTTTTGGGCTTAGATACCCTGCCCATGTGCATACGCTAGACTGATGACTGTTCCACTGGAATTTCTCCGTGATTTTGGCAGCCTTAGTATCTTGTCTGCTAGGATATTACATGGGTGGCATTGGAAGGATATTTCTAGTGCTCCTAGGGTAGACTTAGCAGGTAAACTCGGTTGAAAATTTGGGAGGGCGGTTGGGTGATTCCAACACCGAGAGAAATATTCACGAGAGGCCAAGTAACTACTCTCCTTCCTTCACTGGTTAGTTTTGGGCCCTCATCATCCCAAACTTTCCTTTGGAAGGCATCTTTGTTTGACTGACTTGATACTTAGGTGTTTTCTTTTAGAGGTGTTTTTTTTTGTATCGTTGGTTACCTATCAACCTTAGACTTTGTATTCTTGTTTGAAACTATGGATAACACCCCTATGAACACCAGCTAGGAGACCCCCTTGTTGGGAAGTCAAGTACTATTCCTCTCACTGGGAATGTTGGTGTTCCTTTGATAGCCACCTTGAATCTACCTGAATTCACCCTAGGGCTACCGGTGTGGTTTTTCTCCACTCCAACCATCCTAAATGCTCCTAATGATTCTCAAGTAAGCTCCTTATATCAAGGGCATAAAAAAACTACTTCCCCTACACCTATAGCTTCCTCTCCCCCTCCTTCTACCTCATGCGATGAAAGTAGTGATACTAGTAACCAACAGTCTAAAAGGAGTAAAAGAAGGAAGAATATGAAGAAGACTTGAAAGCAAGGGGGCACACGGTCAACCTCTGTAGGTTAGTTTGAACCTCACCACCCAGCCTCTGTAGTTCATACTAGGGGAACCCATCCAACCTCTACAGCTCATTTTGGATCTAAGCACTCAATCTCTGCAAGTCAAGTTGATATTCACCATCCAGCCTTTGTCAGTCATGCTGGTAGAACCCTTCCAACCTCTGCAGGTCATGTTGGATCTAGTCAGTCAACCTCTGCAGTTCATGCTGAGGGAACCCGTTCAACCTTCGCAGGTCAAGTTGAACCTCCTCATCCAACCTATGCAAGTCATGTTGGATCCAGTTACCCAACCTCTACAGTTCATGCTGGGAAACCTCGTCCAACCTCTGCAGTCCATGTTGGACCAACCCACCCATACTCTGCAGGTCATGCTGGGGGAACACACTCAACCTCTGCAAAGCATGTTGATCCTAGCCATCTAGCCTTTGTTGGTCATACTGTTGGAACCCATCCAACCTCTGTAGCTCATGTTGGACCCAGTCTCTCAGCCTCTGTAGGTCATGCTGGGGGAAAACTCATAACCTCTATAGGTCATGCCAAGGGAAAATAGTCAACCATTGTGAGTCATGTTGACATTATTAAAAATACTAACCATTAAAAACGCAAGCTCAATTTTCCTTGTAATATTTGTGAGGGTGACCACCTTACTCATTAATGCCCTGCCATCGCAGAGGTACGAAGAGTTTGGTTTCAAGGCCATATCGTTCTTGAACAAACTGAAGCTTCTCAACATACTATTCAACCTTTGGTCGATCTAGTGGTCGAAGCTTTCCAGTCTTTGGTTCACCCCACCCTTCTTTCGTAGAGTGATCCTTATGTGAATGAACCAATGTCATCTTTGGTCAATCCCACTCTCACTTCAGAGAGTGACTTTCACGAAGTGGTTTAATCAATTCCATCGTCGATCAATCCCACTCTTCTTTTGGAGAGTGAAGTGTTTGCTAGTCACATTTTCTTCACTTCCAGTTCAGAACTTACTGAACAAGGGGGCACTGAACTCGCTTTTGATGAACCCCCACCAAGCTCTCAGATTGGTTCCTTTGATTGGGATAGACTAGTTGATCTGCGCCTTCCTTATGTTGCACCTTTTCAGATAAAGGTCAAAGTTGGACAATACACGATTGCTCATTTTGTTGTTGATGAAGGAGCCTCAGTTAGTATTTTGCCTACATGTTCTTGGAAAGGCATGGGATCTCCCAACCTTGTGTCAACTAATAGTCAGTTACTAGATTTTGATAGAAGAACAAGTATAACTTTGGGAATTCTTGCTCAAACACCTGTTAAATTTTGGGTGGGAAGACCGTCTTAGTTTATTTCATGGTGATAGAAGACCCCTTGGACTTCAATATGCTCCTCGGACATGATTATGTTTATTCCATGCAAACTTTGATGTCAACGTTCTTTCATGTGAAGTAATTTATTCATAACGAGGACATTTTCACTATTGATCAGTTGGATTTTCTTGATCCTTATCCTGACCCGACTAGAGACCAGGTATTTCCTTTATTGATTCCTAGTGTCTCTATAGACACTACGCTGCCACGAGTGAGCTATGTGGCCTCATATCCCATGCATTCAATTGATACTTAGAAGAATCCTTTGTGTTCATGCTTACCTTCTCAGGACTTGGTCCCAACAATTGACTAGGTAAGTCATCCTATGCAGATTGTGGAGCCCGCTCTCCACTCTGTTGATCCAGTTGAATGTCCATACATGTGTCCTATCAAGGGTGATTTAATTCCTTCTAATGAAGTCTTCTTAGAGTCTTTGATACAATCTGACCTTCTTATGGATGTTGATTCAGTTGTGACCAAGTCTAACCCTGACATGATTAATAAGCCTGATATTTCCAATTATCAATCTTATGATGTTGATCTTGTTGAGTCTTTGGACTCCTCCTTTGAACATCAAGTCAGTGATCCTGATGAGTTTAATTTTTCTTCTAGATTTTTCAACTCATTTGATACTGAGTTTGTTCCTACAGACTCTATCTCCCTTGTTGATTTTTGCTCTCCTTATAAGGTTGATATTATTGATCAGAAACCCTCAGGCCTTGGGACTATAGAATCCTCTTCGATTGATTATGCCTTGAATACACCTTATGTAGAAGATAACAAAGTTGCATGTGTTTTTTCCAAAGTGACCTGCATCGGATATTTTCTTCTGAATGTGATTTCGATGTTGTTGTTTCTTGGAGATAGGATTTTTAGTTGGATCCACAATTGTTTACTAACCTCACCTTATTGTTCAAGTTGTAACTCCATTTGCATGTACCACGCTTGCACTTATGAGCCCGATGTTGGCTTCCACGCTTTTAGCTCGTTGTATAAGCCTTCATCTCTGCTCTCATCATCACCCATCCTTGTACCATTTTTCCTTTGCAACTTGACACCTTTTACCTTGAGGAGACATTCCCTTAGTGTCTATATTCTACTCATGTTCCTTGCATTATGCTTAGGTATGTTCCTTGCGCTTGGAACTATTTTTTCCTATCTCTAACACTCGTCTCCTCGCATTTAGAGGATTCTTTCTACTCTCCTTCGAGCTCATTAAAAACAATAAGGAGGCCACGAGTTGACTTTTCCGGAATCATTAAAACTTCACAGGAAATATATGGAGCTATCTTTAAGCCCTGTCCTGACTCCTTAAAATTGACTAGACTACTGAGTTAACTTGTTTGTTCAGACTCGTTAAGGTAAATTGAACAATTATCCACATCAGTGGTAGTTTATCTCTTTTTCATACCACGTGTATTATTTACGAAAAAGGAACTCTCTATTTTCTATGGAATCTAGAAGAGTATCTTCATGCATAGGTTTATCTCTTTTCCGAACTTGGAGGACTAAACCTAAAGAAAATGACCCTTTTTTAGCTTAGTTTTCTCTTTTTTGTGCTCTGGACCTAAACATGAAAAATATTTCAAGTGTACTTTATGTCTTTTTCATGCTCGCTAAACCCTAGAACAAAGCATTGAGTTTATTGTCGTCCGTACCATTCTCGTAAATAAATGGAACCTTCCAAGTGATCTTGCTTTCCTTCACACTCGTTAAAACTAGAGTGTTATGCTCGCTTATGAAGGAGCGTCGATCTAGTGATAGTTTACCCCTTTTTTGGAACTTGTCGACTAACTACGAAAAAGGCATACCTTAGTTCTCCTGAGCTAAGAGAGTTCCCCTCTGTATTGTTTTACACTTTTTCGGACTTAGGAGACTAACTTTACGAAAAAGCACCCCTCTAGAGTCTTCTTTGGATTTTTCAAACTCTCCAAACTATGAAAACACCATCTAGCATCCATTAATTCGGGCTTGTAAAATGCACGAATCAGTGTTGTATTAAGCATTCTTCTGTCTCTTCTTAGAGCTTGTCAACAATGAAGAAGGTTCGAGTTTTCTTTCTTGGACTTGTTAAACCTTTATAATCAAGAGGGAAGGGAAGTTCATTCACATGTTTTTTTTCATCGCATCAAGTCTTGTCTCCTTTAACAAAGCACCAGTTTTGATTCTATCAACAGTTGGGTCTCAGTTTTTGACTTTATCCCAATTCAGAGTTTTTACTCCTCCAGCTGGTCTCTTTTCCAATTATATGGGGAATCTGTCAATGTCTCCTACATTGCATATTTGTGTCATTGTTCCCATTTTGACAAAATCTACCTAAGTCACTTTTGTGTCATGCTCATTGTTCAAGGATAAACCTTTGTCAGCCATTCTGTAGTTGCCTTGACCTTTTGTGTCGGCCATTCCATGGCATCAATTCATTACATTCAGTCTTCAACAATCCTTGCTCCAAAAATTTGTTGCAGTTCCAGTTCCAATTAGTCTTTGACTTACCTCGTGTTGGATGATGAAGGATGGCCTAATTCCTTCCTTCCAACGGATCTCTTCCCATCGACGTCAAAACCTCTTGCTCTAGGAATGAGATTTAGAGTTTATAAAAGTACCTTGGGTATTGCTGTCATCTATGGCAATTTTCCTCACTATCAAGTAGTGGGAATACCTTATTGTATCCTACTCGGTGGATTCATCAAGTGTTTGACTTCAAGACCTTGTATTCACACTTGTTAGAATGTACTAGGAACCTTGGGGACTATTTTCATTAATGGCGGTTTCCCTCGTGTTTGTTAATGGTCCTCATTAATGGTCGATAATCAAACAATTTCATCCATGTTCGACTTTAGCTTCTTTATTTGCATGGTTAGGATTCGTACCTTTGGGCGGTTTGGATTGAAGACCTTCGGCCGACAGTAGCATCATCATCTTTTGCTATTACCCAAGTTGCACAAGACCTTGTCACACTTAATATGACATTTTGCTGAGACATATATCTACCTTGTATTCTTATGGCTATGATAGATTATTGAACATGGATCCACCTTGTTCCTTTGTGGTCGTGACTCCTTTAGATTTGATATGGTGCCTTTTTGCATATTGTTCGACCATGATAGTTACATCATTTATACACATGTTGGATCTTCTTGTATCTTTATGGCGATGATTTGTATATGGACTTATATGTCCCAAAGATCAGTTTTGTTTGACATTTATCTCTCTTTTAGGTTCCTCTATTCAAGCCTTTCGATCTTAGATTCTTTGATGTCTCCATACTCAGTTGTTTCCCTTTTATAATTTATTTAAGCTATCATCTTCCCCTCTAAACTCATACATTAGGGGGAATATGTTATAGCTAAAAATGACACATTGTCTTCTCGTGACCACTTTCCCATGTTTTCGTTGCATGTCGACACTTCCATGATGACACTTTATGAAATTCACTAAAAAAACACCTAACTCGAAGGAGCCATATCTGTCTGTAACTCGGTTTGACCTCATCTATGGACCATTTGAAAGGTATTCAAGTCAGAAACAACTTTGCAGAAGATGAAAAATCCTGGAAATGCCCAAAAGTATCCTAAAAATGAGCATCTTTGACCCATTCGTGACTTTTCCCTCATGATACCTGTGAGTTTCAACTTTATACTCGCGACTTTGCCTTCATGCCACCAACGGTTACATCCTATAGTGGTAAAAAATAATAATTATCAAAAATATCGAATTAGGCGTGGTTTGGGAGGTTATGGAACTAATTTGGGAAGTTGTAACTGACCCCTATTTGACCCTATCTCTTCATAAATGTATAAATAGAGGGAGAGAGGTCCATGAGGAGGGAATTGAACTTTTGCATTGTTATGCTAGAGGAATTGGGACTCTCATCCCCCCCATCTTTTCCCTAGATGTCAACTCCTTGTGTTGCAGAGCTTGGAGGCTGAGTTCCTTGGAGAAGAGAAGCAGTAGAACCAGATCAAGGTTTCAAGGGGTGCCTAGCTTGAAGAGAATGTATACTTGTACTTCTTTCATGATGAAAAAAGATGTGATGTCCTTCTTCTTCCCAAATCATTGTTTAATGTGTGTTTGAATATCTGTTTTGATTATATGATGATGTATATCAGTTTAGGGTTTCATGTTTTACTGAACATAATCTCATTTCATATAGTCTATTTGGTTTGAGGAAGGTATAACTTGTTTCGCAGGTCTCTTGGAGAAGAGGAGCAGAAGAAGGGCTAGAGAAAGCTTGGACCAGCCTTCAGTAATCAGCTATGGACTCTACTTATCTCTAAATATTGCTTATATATGCTTGTAGAACATTGTACATCTATCTTTCAACTCCAGTACGTTGATGGCCTCTTAGACCCTAGCCATAGGAACACTTTCCTCTACAACAATAATGCTTAAAATATGGAAGTGACATGGCTTGTACACACTATATAGCTATATCTACATAATGAAACATATTTGGGATCTGTAAAGGGTTTGAATATTGTTTATATATTGTACTTTTTTTATTCATGGGATCGCTTATACTCAACTCTATTGGAACTATTGGTATTACAATTCGTTATTGATATCATAGCAGGTAAGAGCTTGTCTATGATCACCATTAACTCATACTAGTAACATTGAACCTGTTGAGGCCTGGAAAATTGCAGGTAACAACAGTTAGGGATTCTCCCCAGTAAACGTTCCCAACTAGCCTGTTACTGTTTGGTATGTGGAATCCGTTCGGTGTATGGTCCGGCTACCGTGGGTCAAGTAACAAAAATAAAGGGTTTTACCATTTATGGCCCAGTCCACCATGTGTATTTTTAGTTTTTTGTATTTAAGTATGAGATGCAAGTGCCTAACTAAAAATGCAGATTGATAAAGAATGCGAGGAGTGGTCACAATGTGATGCGCAGGTTATTACCTCTCATCTTAACTCTCTTGCATCTAAATCACTCACAACAAGAAAAACTAGAACTAACTATCTAACCTATCCCTAGGGAGCAAGATTATTATTCATCAATGAGTAATATATTTTGTGCATGCATTAAGAAAAATCATAGATAGCTGTTACTTATTTCAAAACACATGAACATTTATAAATATATGAACAACAAGATAGCTAATTGTTTATGAACAACATTCATTACTCACAGTGGAAATTTCATAGATTAAAATAGAGTGCATTCATAACAAGAACATAGGTTCAAAGAGTTAGAACGATCTAACGGTTAATGGATAACAGTTGAAAACGAAATAGTTCACATTCAACAAATCCGTAGCACAACATTTGAAACCTTCCACAAAGCTTTCTCCAACAGGAAACTTGTAATTTCTTTATGCAAAAGGAAATAGTTCTTCTTACATCATACTCTCACAAATCTATCTGGGAAAAAGTCCTTGCTTCTATCTAACTGTCCTATCTTTATACTACAAGCAAAAGCTTTGGGTTTCCCCCCCTCGGTGACCTTTGGGCTTCCCCCAACCGTTTAATTTCACAAATTTGTACTTTTGTGAGTGCTCATGATTCATACAATACGTTATATTTTAGATTAAGATTTAAGAGCACTTTATAAAGAGGGACCAACTTAGTAATTGATGAACCTTTTCCAAGACTGGGCCTTTATTGCTAACGATTATGCTCAATAATTCGTTGGTATTTTTGAGATCCTGTTGATCTTAGACCTTCACTATCTTCTCTTTGAACAACATCTCTGCTTCTTACTTTCTTTTCTTCAGCCAACTCCCTTCTGCTTTGTCCTTTAGATACGTCTTCTTCTCAGTAGCAATCATCAAACTGGATCTGAAAAATCTCCTAAGTCCGTCTGCAGTTAAAACGAAAAACTCAACATTAATATGGACTGCATTCAAGAAAACGTAAACCACACTATAAATAAAACTAATCATTAAATGTGAGGCCCTGTACTGTGTTCTCATCGCGAAAAACTCTATCATGATCAAAAGAATCAGAAACCTCCGCCGCCCATAAAATAGGGTAAAAACACACAAAAAACGGCGGGAAAGATCTTCACCGGCGGGAAAAACTAAGCATTGGACAGACAATCCACTATGGAGCCGCAACGACGCAATACCCTCAGGCTACGGTTCTTGCAATCAAAATAAAACGTCGACGAAATAAAACACTAAAAAACTGGAGCATCGGATGATCAGTTCGCTAAGGAGCCGCAACAGCGGGCGACGGACGAACTAAAAGTTCCGCGGTTAACATAAAAACATCGATGGCAGACAACCCTAAAACTAAAGGTCGGAGTTCAAAACCACTAATCAATGGTGATATAGTTCATTACGCAGCCACAACGACAGGAGATAGACTGACTATAGCTTCCGCGAAAAAAGAAAAAATCACTGGTGATTGGAAGAGCTAAGGACTATATATCAGCAAGTCGAAACTTACCGCTGCCTCCATGCCGGCGCCACAAAGGACTAACCTTCGTATCAAAGTCAAACATTGATCCGATAGAGATAACAAAAACATCACAAAGCAAAAAGTTTGATTAACAAACCAAGGCATCGATGAAAATCAAAACTAGCCATCGGCACATTCTCTATTTGCCCTCAGAAACAGCGACGATAGAGGATTACCACCCCAATTCCTTGTTCAACCTACTTTCGATAGCGATAAATGAAAACAAAACAAGTGTTAAGTGTTCAAAATGCCTTCGGTTGGGCGGCGTTAAAGTTAGTTCATTTCACCTCCGACACAGAGGCGGTGAAGAGAACTAAAGCTCTGAATCAAACATAAATAGACTTCTGATATCGATGAAGGAGATCATTCAGACCAAAAGGACATCATTTTCAAATCATATTTAAACCCCACAGTCCAAAGCATTGGCAGACAAAAGCAGTTTTCTGAAAAGCATGAAAACAGTTGACCTCACTTCAACTTCAAACAATCCAAATTTGTAGCAAAGAGAAAACAAAAAACAGAGTTCAGTAATCCAAACAATCCCAGGAAAAATGAAATTAAAAGGAGGGTCCAAAATTTGAAAAAATTGGGAAAAAGTTCCAGCTACAACAATTGGCGACTCCCTGGTGAACCTAGATCTCTGGACAATTTCTTCCTTAAGTAACAGACTGTTTGACAATAAAACCAACATGTTGAATTCTTCTAGATGTCTGGATTTCCCAAATGGAAAATGTATGTACTTTTAATCATTGATGATAGTCCAATTTAGGAAAATGGAAACCAAGATTTCAAAGTCAAAATAACTCTTTTGAGGCTAGGAATATGAGTTTCATATTTTACCTCTGTCTTCGGGTAGCTTCCAGCTTGGACAGCACAGGATTGTAACATATGGTAAACATAAATATTCATTTGTTCCTCATTCCCATGCCATTTTGAACTTTTTTGTGCTTTTGGACTTTTGTCCTTTCTTTTGAGTCCTCCTGCATGCCTTTCTTTCTGAATTTTTATTCAGGCTCCTCTATCCATAGTGTCCTTTTGTGTGAGAAATGTATTTAATTTTCAGCTCATGGATGGAGAAGAACTTTGGAAATTTTGTACTCATATGATTTATTACTTTGTTTTGATACATATTGCTTTCTTAGGAGTTTTTTTACTCTTATCTGCCTTTTGGCTTTCAATTCTTGGCATGGGATCATTTGTATATAATATACTGTTTACCTTGCTTCCTTTCCATAGGTCTTTTGCTGTCACTCCCTATGACATTTTTTAAATGTGAGATGGATGGAGCCTCGAAATAGTATTCCATACCTTTTGATCCTGAGTTATTTTACAAGGATTAAGTAGGACTTCAATGTGTTCATATCCATTTAGGAAAACTGCTAACTAGAAGAAATTCTTTTAGATAAAACAATAGTACACGGTCTTATAATCAAGGATTTTAGTTAATCCATAATTCTAATGCTCTCCATGCAACCAAAAGTTTGCCTCTTTTTATTGAAATCCATCAAAATCTAAACTAGAACAAACAGAAATAAAGTAAATCAAAATAAACAACCAAATCAATCTATTTATGTACAAGATAATCCCGAAACAAAAATCAAGAAAAATAAAGTTTGAGAACTAAACCAATAACTGGTCAGTCCTCTGCCCACCCCTATAATTTTGGCAACTTGTAAGTTAAGGGGATAAGCTTTACTACAAAATGAAGAAAAAACTAACCATTATCTAATTCTACTATACTTGAATAAAAAACCACATCTACTATTTTACAATCAATCTCATCAGCCCGTGAAAATCAAAGCAGATCGGGCTGGGTGTCTGATGTACTGCTAGCTTCTTGGTAGTCTCTCGGTTCTAGCTCAATTAGATGATTTCCCAACATAGAATTCACTGGTTCCTTTTTTTCTTCCAATTTAGTAACATTGTGCTTCATGCGGGGCTCTCTTAATATTTTAATCTGGTTTGGACTTCCCTTCTGAGGCAACCACAAGTGTAACCAATCTGAAGCAAAATACCCATTTAGTCTTTCTGACCGGTCTCGATTCAAAATCAGTCCATAGCCATCAGGTATGTCTGCTACTACAATATCAATGTACTGACATATCTTTTCATTTGCAGATAAGCGAATCAGAACATCTTCCATTTCCCCGACTACTTTCACATTGGTCCTGTCTAACTGAGTAACCTCCCAAGTAGTAAGTTTAGGTTGTCCATTAATCTTTTTGCAGACAGACAGCGGCATCACATTGATTGATGACTCTGAGTCTACTAAACAATTGTGCACATTATGGTTTAAAATCTCAAGGGTCAAGAGGAATGGTGGGGTTTTAAACCTAGTCTTACCTCCCACACTTGCTTCAACAATCTCTTCTACAGGTTGGTTGTTAGTGGGAAGCTCCTCCTCTGGTACTTCAAGTGTTTTTAACAATTCGTACCCCACCTCAAGTGCTTTGAGATTTTCCTTGACCTTATTAGCTTTGTCTTCAATAGGCCTAATAGGCATGTTGACTTGTTTTGGATCTTGACTGCTAATAGGAAGTTCAGGTATTATATCATCTGTGTTGTTCTTCTGTATTTTCTTCATCTTCTCTTGAAATTTCTTAATCTTTGGAATTATTGAATTGTCTTTATTTAACAAACCTTGGGTCCTTGTTGTCACATTTGTTTCTGATATCTCCTCATGCTTCATAGTACCTTTGTCTTCTGTATCAAAAAGTGAGACACAGTCCCATAAAACAGAGCATCATCATCTTGTTTTTCTGTGGGTTTATTACCCTTTTCTTCCTCATCATCAGCTTCTGTTAGTTTGGAGTCCAACAGCTGATTCATTACTAATGTCATTGAATTGATCCATTGAGGACATTTTTTCTCAGAATGAGGCTGCTGATGAAAGGTGCAAAAATTATCCATCCCTACCTCCGTTAAATTCATTGATGCAGGACTATGTGGAGGAGGATTAGATTGATTGTTGTCCTCTCTCCTTTTATAGTAAGGCTTATAAGATTTATGAGCTTCTTTTTCCTTTTCCAGATCTATTATTCTGGTAGATAGTTTCTGCATCATTTTCAACATTCCTTCAAAGTCATGTGACTACTCCTCCTTAGGCTCTTACCAAAAGTTTTTTCTCCCGACTGCTCAGGATAATCTTCTATGCTCTCTTTTTCAACTTCTACTCTCTCAGCTTCTTCATAAGTTTCTGACAATGTGGGTTTGACTTGCACCTTGGCAAACATGGCCAAGTCAGGCCCTAAAGCTGAAGTATAGTATTTGATCAAAACCTTATCAGACGGTTTATCAGTTGCAAAAAAATTCTTAAGATAAGCAGCAAACCTTTGGGTGAAACTATGCACTTTCTCTTTTCTTTCTTTCTTCCAAGCACATAACCCTTTCATTAGAGCTGCATGAGTCTTCTGGGATGCATATTTACTTATGAATATCCTTTCAAAAGTGTCCCAGTTTGGGATTGAGTTTGCAGGCAGAGCAAAATACCATGAGGCTGCTGCTCCTTTCAGGGTATGTGGAAACAATCTGCAGACTACATCTTCATGTTCTCCAGCCCTTAGTCCTTCTATAGCCAAGTAAAATCTTTGCAAATGATCATCTACTAAAATCTTTTCACTTGGGTCAAACTTGGGCACCATTTTCTCAAAAGCTTGAGGCAAGTCATGTAAAGGGGGTTCCAGGTTTAAAGGTGACCTAGCCTTCCAAGCAGGTGGTGGATTTGGTGGGTTGGGTGGCTGATTTGCATTCACGTTTGCCATGAGTTTGGGTGGAGAATGAGGTAGTGAGTGAACAGGGGTATGAACAGGTGAACAATAAGGTGTATCTGGGCCCACTTGATTCAAATACTGAACAACTTCCTGTAAGGTTGTTTCTACCAGTTCTTCAAAATCTCCAACCAACACTGCGTCTTCCACTATAGGGCGGTCTTTCTTCTTATATTGTCTTCTGGGTAAGATAGTAATAATTGGTAATCCTCCAATATTCTTCACATATGCCCTAGTATGTCTTCTCAAATCATTAACTACTTCATTATCGACAAAATATAGATGCTCTTTACCCTTCTCTTCAGGAATTGGATTGGGAAACAGACTGCTTTCAGAACTATCACCGGTGGAATAATCTCAAGGAAATGGGTTTCCTCGGCCAGCCATGCACTCGCTGCCCTCCTTCTAGTGCCAAAAACTATTGAGGCCTGGAAAATCGCAGGTAACAACAGTTAAATATTCTCCCCAGTAAACGTTCCCAACTAGCCTGTTACTGTTTAGTATGGGGAATCCGTCCAGTTTACGATCCGACTACCGTGGGTCAAGTAACAAAAATAAAGGGTTTTACCGGTTATGGCCCGGTCCATCATGTGTATTTTTAGTTTTTTGTATTTAAGTATGAGATGCAAGTGCTTATCTAAAAATGCGGATTGATAGAGAATGCGAGGAGCGGTCACAATGTGATGCACAGGTTCTTACCTCTCGTCTTAACTCTCTCGCATCTAAATCACACACAGCAAGAAAAACTAGAACTAACTATCTAACCTATCCCTAGGGAGCAAGATTATTATTCATCAATGAGTAATGTATTTTGTTCATGCATTAAGAAAAATCACAGATAGCAATTACTTATTTCAAAACACATGAACATTTATAGATATATGAACAACCAAATAGCTAATTGTTTATGAACAACATTCATTACTCATAGTGGAAATTTCATAGAATAAACTAGAGCGCATTCATAACAAGAACATAGGTTCAAAGAGTTAGAACGATCTCATAGTTAATGGATAACAACTGAAAACGAAATAGTTCACATTCAACAAATCCATAGCATAGCATTTGAAACCTTCCACAAAGCTTTCTCCAACAAGAAACTTGTAATTTCTTTATGTAAAAGGAAATAGTTCTTCTTACATCAGACTCTCACAAATCTATCTGGGAAAAAGTCCCTGCTTCTATCTAACTCTCCTATCTTTATACTACAAGCAAAACCTTTGGGTTGCCCCCCCGGGTGACCTTTGGGCTTCCCCCAACCGTTTAATTTCATAAATTTGTCCTTTTGTGAGTGCTCATGATTCATACAATACGTTATATTTTAGATTAAGATTTAAGAGCACTTTGTAAAGAGGGACCAACTTAGTAACTGATGAACCTTTTCCAAGCCTCGACCTCTACTGCTAACGATTCTGCTCAATAATCCGTTGGTCTTTTTGAGATCCTGTTGATCTCAAACCTTCACTATCTTCTCTTTGAGCAACATCTCTGCTTCTTACTTTCTTTTCTTCAGCCAACTCCCTTCTACTTTGTCCTTTAGATAAGTCTTCTTCTCAACAACAATCATCAAACTGGATCTGAAAAATCTCCTAAGTTCGTCTGCAGTTAAAACGAAAAACTCAACATTAATACAGACTGCATTCAAGAAAACATAAACCACACTATAAATAAAACTAATCATTAAATGTGAGGCCCTGCACTGTGTTCTCATCGCGAAAACTCTATCATGATCAAAAGAATCAGAAACCTCCGTCGCCCATAAAATAGGGTAAAAACACACAAAAAATGGAGGGAAAGATCTTCACCGGTAGGAAAAACTAAGCATCAAACAAACAATCCACTATGGAGCTGCAACGGAGGAAGACCATCAGGCTACGGTTCCCGCGATCAAAATAAAATGTCGGTGAAATAAAACACTAAAAAACTGCATCATCGGATGATCAGTTCGCTGAGGAGCCGCAATGACGGGCGACGGACAAACTAAAAGTTCTACGGTCAACATAAAAACATTGACAGCCGAAAACCCTAAAACTAAAGGTCGGAGCTCAAAACCACTAATCAATGGTGATATAGTTCATTACGCAGCCGCAACGGCGGGAGATAGACTGACTACAGCTTCCGCGAAAAAAGAAAAAATCACCGGTGATCGGAAGAGATAAGGACTATATATTGGTGAGTCGAAACTTAACGCTGCCGTCGTGTCGACGTCGCAAAGGACTAGCCTTCCGATCAAATTCAAACATCGATCTGATAACGATAAAAAAACATCACAAAGCAAAAAGTTTTATTAATAAACTAAGGCATCGGTGAAAATCAGAACTAGCCATCGACACATTCTCTATCTGCCCTCTGAAACAGCGGCGATAGAGGACTCCCGCCCCGATTCCTTGTTCAACCTGCTTTTGATAGTGATAAATGAAAACAAAACAAGCATTAAGTGTTCAAAATGCCTTCAGCTGGGTGGCGTTAAAGTTAGTTCATTTCACCTCCGACACAGAGGCGACGAAGAGAACTAAAGCTCTGACTCAAACGTAAATAGACTTCCGATAGCGATGAAGGAGATCATTCAGACCAAAAGGACATCATTTTCAAATCAACTTTAAACCCCACAGTCCAAAGCATTGGCAGACAAAAGCAGTTTTTCGAAAAGCATGAAAACAATCGACCTCACTTCAACTTCAAACAATCCAAATTTGTAGCAGAGAGAACAAAAAACAGAGTTCAGTAATCCAAACAATCCCAAGCAAAATGAAATTAAAAGGAGGGTCCAAAATTTGAAAAATTTGGGAAAAAGTTGCAGCTGCAACAGAACCTTATGAGCATGTTCATGAAAGCAACAGATAAGTGCAATTCAACCGTGTTAATACTAACAATGTGTCCAGTGTGTTGTAGTTATTCATACCAATATCGTAAGATTCTCTAAGTAGTGTATAGCATAAACTAAGTTGTTAGATATATTAGGGATAGCATGTTAAACTATGGTGCCTTATTTGCATATCTAAAACACACAAGCTTATAGATCCATGAAACCATTTGTATTAAGTGAGCTTAGTCATATCCATGTCTTTACCATGGGGTAAACCTGAAGAGAGAAGATAATACATACCCCATAAGTTTCCTAAAATCAAAAGGGTATATTATGGTATAAAGTAATAAATCAATAGCATATAATAAAAGTAAAATTGGGGAGGATGCACATTAATGCTCAACCAAACAACCTTGAGTAGATCAACACAGTAAACCTAAGATGCGCTTAATGCTCAACCAAACAACCCTGAGCATATGAACCCCCTAGGAATTTATTGCTCTTTTCGAGAGGCCTTTACATATGCTTTTTAAAGTATTTTTTACTATAAAGTTCTTTAAAAAACATATGCATTCCTGTCTACGTGTTGATATGCAGGGTTACCACCTTAATTTCCTGATTTGTGCATATGCAACAATAGATAAGACAACAATCTGTGTTACTGATCAAATCAAGTTACATTGAAGTGCACTCCTTCCTTCTCTTGGCATTGGATCTAGAATTCTTTCTAAGATTGATTTCGACTATTGTTGATACTGTTCTCCTATGTGCATTTGCAAAGTCTTAACATTTTAGTTGGGTGTGTGGCTTTCCAATAGAACCACCCTATTTTTATTTTAGGGTGTGTGGCTTTCCAATAGAACCACCCTATTTTAATTTTATTATTGGCCACAGATGGAGAATCTATTTCATAGATATTTTATTTCTTATCAAATGACATTTCATATCATATCATTGGATATTAATGTGGTTGCCCTAAAAATATTTTGTATAGGTCCTATATGCATGTTGATTTGCAAGGTTAATGCCTTCATTCCCTAATTTATCTGTATGCTACAATGGCTAAAAAAATGATAGCGAACCATGAATTGTTTCAAGCTAACCTATTTCTATATGTATAGGTACTCTCGCGATTGGTCGAATGAGATTGTCAAGTAGCCTGCCTTTGGTAGGTCGAGTCAAGCTTGAAGGGAATTGTATTAAAAATCATATTCAAAGTAGCTACATGGGGGTAGTGGTTGAACGCTACTATAGAACTTAAGTATGCCTTGTAGTGTATGTAATTAACTCAAGCTCAAATTTTATTCATATTCCCAAGGGAGATTTGAGATGAACAATATTACATATATATTAAGAGCCATCGTGCCTAGTAAGTTCCAAACTGAGGTTTGGACTTCTTCAGCAACACTGAATTTGGAGTTGAATTGTATTAAAGTTTACATTAACATAGGCATACAAATTTGGAAACTTTCTTATAGTGTACAAGAATTGAGATTTGAATGGTAGGTTGAAGTGTGTTGGATATTACTTCTGGTTTTTGTTCTGAATAATGTATTGATTTGTTAATATACTGCATATTGATTGTTCATTTAATTGCTAAGTATTTTACAAGTTCTAGTAATGTATACATAGTCCCTTATTTTTGTGGTTGTAGCATTGGCCATTATTTGCCTTGTTTTTTATCATTGTTTACATATAGTTTACATATATATGATTTGGTGCAATGTTTATTCCCAGGTAGAAATAATGAGAAGTGATGCAGACCTCTCAAAAGAAACTATCTTGATCCCTAAAAGGAGCACTTTAGTGATCAGTACTAGACCAACCATTTGCACTATAGTGGTATTAGGTCACATCAAGATGCATTGAGTGGACTCCTTCCTTTACTTGGAATTGGATCTAGAATTCCTTTTTAGATTGATTTCCACTATTGCTGATACCATTCTCCTCTACACATTTGGAAAGTCTTAACATTTTAGTTGGATGCATGGATTCCCAGTACCATAAACATGTTTTTATTTTATTGTTGGTTGTGGCTAGAGACTCCATTTCATAGATATTTTATTTCTTATTAGTGTCATTTCATACCATATCATTGGATAAATCCAAAACTAGATTGGTGCCATCAAAGAAAGGCCAAGGATATTCCTTCTCAACAATCAGCGACGAATGGATCCTTCTCTTTTTGGGTGGCATTTAAAGTGTCGATAATACTGAAAAAGAGAGAGTACCTAGGTCAAGATTTGCAGCGACTATGGAACACGTCCCTAAAAAATTGCTTGGTTGCAAGCCAATTACAAACTCCACGAGACTAAGTAGGGAAGAGGTCTGATTTTTTTTTCAATCATTCCTCAATCAATAGTCCCAACCATATCTCCTTTAAATTTAAATGTGATTCCACTTCCTTCCATACTTGCTGCACGAATTGCCACTACAAAAATACATGTGTTTGATTCCTTAGCTACTCGACAAAGCATTCATATTTAGGGGACATACTTGTTGCGTTTTTGGAGACGGTCCCAAGTTAATACACGGTTTTTGATGAGCAACCACATATGAATAATGGATTTAGGAGGGGTCACACTCACCAAAAAAATTTCCACCACCATTTGTGCTCTTAGACAACGCTCCCAACAAACAATGCATATCCTAGATAGACTAAATAATTTCCACTTGTTGCATTAAAACACCAAAACAATGCATTTTATTCAGCTTTTTGATGAACATAGTTTTGGCGAAAAACATTCTATTAGACTTTTCCAATCTCTCTAACTCCAAGTTATTTATATCTGTGTGTGTTTATATATTATAATTTGGGGTGGACTAGCATCTATGTTTTTCTTAGATTGCACGAAGATGAGACAAGTGTATTGTAGAGATTGATTTTATGGCAGTTATTACAAATTCGAAATAAATAATTGTAAAAAAAGGATGTAAAAACTAACTGGTACTTGATGTATGGATAACCTATAGTTAGTAGCAAACAACCCGTTTAACTAAAATCCATTGTTTCCCAACCCCTGATTTCTTTTTCTTTACAAAAAATACCAATTCACAATTGTATTCAAGCAATGAGAAGGCCAATAATAACATATCACTGAGGCATAAACAAGTAACATATAACTTATTGGTGTCACTTAACTTGTGGTTTATTAGTATTCATTACTACAAATTAGGTAATTATACTAGTCCTATACCTAAACCAATTTATGAAAACTTAAAAAAAAAATTATATATGATTTTGCCATCATCAAATGTTTGTTCATGTCCAAGGTATATATATATTTTATACTTGCCATCATCATATATATATATATAGTCATCATCAAATACTGTTTCATATCTAATGTAAAAGAAAATAAATGAAAGTTGCCTTTCACTCTACTTAAGCAAGATGAATATCAGCATTGCAGAACGGACACCGTAACTCGCACCTCCTTTTTTTTTCTTTTCTTCATCTCGAAGTTTCGACGATTTCAATTATGTTGGCGTTCGACAGTCGCGATTCGCGAAGAATCGGGGCCCCGAANAACGGACACCGTAACTCGCACCTCCTTTTTTTTTCTTTTCTTCATCTCGAAGTTTCGACGATTTCAATTATGTTGGCGTTCGACAGTCGCGATTCGCGAAGAATCGGGGCCTCGAACTTTTGTACAATTTGTGCCACATCAGAAAATGAAAATACATATTGAAAAATACTAAAAATTCGAGGCGCCTGTTGAGACTAACTGGTGCACATATCACGGGTGTTTAAAGTCCCGGTTGGCTACATCTTACGACAAGTGTCTCGTTATTTGAAAACCCTACATAAAACCGGCAAGTTCTTTAACGATTCAACACCACTAGGATACAGGTGAGGCGTTCAGTCGGAAGACACGTGGAATAATTTAACTGCCACTGTTTTCTCTGAACTGAGTTTCTGTCATTTACTCGATTTCATTAAATTGTCTCGCTGGTTCTTCAAGATTAAGCGCACATTAGAAAAGAAAGCACTGAAACCCTCTGTATTCTTCGAAGGTCGTTAAAGGTCCTTCGATGCGGCGGAGTTGGCCGATTTAAAGCGCGGCATCTGAATCCTCAGATTGGAAAATGGCGGTCTTCTTTTTTTTCTTGTTTGAAATGATCCAAATTTGCTGATTTAGCCTTCCCAAATTTGAGTACACAGCGGTTAGTTTTGAAATGATCCAAATTTGCTGATTTAGCCTTCCCAAATTTGAGTACACAGCGGTTTGTTTTTAAGTAGAAGCCGTCCGATTTCAGAGCTATTCAAAACGCTACCTGGAGTTTCTGCACGTATTTATTTCGCGTGCCGAATAATTTAGAAAGGACAATTTCGTAGAGGTTTTCTTGATTCGGATCCTTGTGAAATCTTCTCTGTACCGATTCAAAAATCGGGGTCGCGTCCTCTGATAGCAAGGTACACTGCTTTATACAGATTTTGCCCATGCGATGAAATAGGGACGCCAATTTGTGATATTTTTGAGAATCCGGCTTGGTGAAGTTAATTTTACAGCCCGCTTGGGATACGTTTTGTTACAGTTAAGCGAACGCTCTCTTCTTTATTATTCGGTTTGGTTAGAATTTAGCTACACTTCAGCAGGCTGTCTCTTCTTCAGCTATACTGGCCGTAGCAGGACGTTTCTGTTTGTGCATAAGCGGAGACAGGCGAGGGGCCTTGCAATGGGATTCGTTTCGAGCGTGGTTTTGGGTTTGATTTTTGGAGTTGCATTGGTGGTTGCGTTTGTTCACTCGGAGAACAGGCGAGCGAGGTTGAGAAGCCAGCGGGTTCGTCAATTTCTTTCCTTAATCCGATTATTTTCTGCATCAAACTATAGTGCATTTTGGCAATATTTATGATCAAAATGATTTATACCTCTTTTGTGATGAATTGTTAGTGCGCTCATCTAAATTCATGATTAAAATGATAGTCATTTCATGATGAATTAGTAGTGCAACTCTTATGGCCAGTGCATATTCTGAACAGAGCATTGAAGTGATATCATGTTTGTTTTGAACTTTGTAAGTCTGTAAGGTTCCAGGCAAGAAATTTGTCATTTCATATTCCAGCTAGTTCTGGCATTAGTTAGAGGCCTAAATGGATTTCCTAAAAATGCATAAGGCATGTGGACTGTTAAACACCTAACAGGTAGGTTTATCACAAGTACTTGTTCTTGTCCTGAAAACTTGATATAACTGTTTTTTAATCTGAAACACATTAAAATTCATTAAAATTCCACTGGTAATCGTGACTTCCACTCACAATTGTGACTGCAATATTTAGCAAGCTGCAGAGTATTTAATGCTGCCCCGGCAGGCTTGATTTCCAACTGATCATCAAACCTGCTATAGCCACTTAAATGCTTTGCAACATGCTAAATATTGCTTGGCCTTGTGACCAGTTGTGACCAGTCTTGCTGTAATTTGCTTGAGCAAATGAATACTTAGTAAGCGAAACGAATCAAAGCCATTTTAAGCCCCTAATCGCATCTTCAGTGTAGCAAGTATTCGGTAATATTGCGTTTATGTCTTTCTGCCGAGTGGAGGAGGATTGGGCATATTTTCTTCCATTTTACCCTATAGTACCGAAATCCTTATTGCTACTTCATTACCTAACCAGCATTAGATCATTTTCTTTACTAATCTCTCCTGCATTTGAACCTGTATCTTTCTGTGGTTGCACAGGCCACTTTCGGCCTAGTGACTTACAAAACACAAAATATGCGAGTGTTTCCACAAAGAAAAAAGGTGAAACATGTTTGTTCAAAGCCATTGGGTATCTGGTTTAGGAAATATATGAGTGTTTCCACAAAGCCAAAAGGTGAAAACATGTTTGTTCAAAGCCATTGGGTATCTGGTTTAGAAAATATGCCAGTGTTTCCACAAAGCCAAAAGGTGAAACATGTTTGTTCAAAGCCATTGGAATTTGGGTATCTGGTTTAGGAAATATGCGAGTGTTTCCACAAAGCCAAATGGTGAAAACATGTTTGTTCAAAGCAATTGGGTATCTGGTTTAGATTCCTAAATGTTGGTTTTATGGTATTTGAATCCTTTAATGAAAGGTTGGGTTTTTGGTATTTGATCCTTGGATGTTGGCTTTCCCGCATATAAGCCTTCCTTGAAGGTTTGGAAATGAATTTTTTGAAAATCTACTTTCTCCTTCTACATATTTGGTGCTGTCATCTGGCCAAGAATATTTGTCACGAATTTGTTTAACCCGTAGTGCTATAACCGGGAAAATTTGGAATTAAAATAAATATCCAAACAAAAGAATATATCGGCCTCAAAGCGCTGATGTATTGAATTTAACACAATTTAACTATGCTTTATGCAATTATAAATTTTCCGGTTTCCCTCTTTCTTTGCCTGAGATATCTCAACAAAAATACGATTTGAAATTTTGATTGATTGACTGTGAAACGGATAAGGCAAACACAACTACTTACCATGTGGTTTGTGAACCTACGTAGGGGTGGCCAATTTGTATACTTTGTCGAATACAAAGGTGAAGACAATGCCAAAAACATATACCAACTGCACTGAGTAGGACTTATCACCCCAAAAAATCAAATCCCTACTTGTCAAAGATTCTATCTATTGGCATCATTTAAGATGAAATTTATGAGACAAGGCCTTACTGAAAATTGTGTTGCAATGACTAGGACTTGTCATCCCAAAAATCAAATTCCCAAAATGTCAAATATTCTATCTATCGGCATCATTGAACATTGAAGATTTGAAAATGATTTATGAGACAAGGCCTTACTGAAAATTGTGTTGCGATGACTAGGACTCGTCATCCCAAAAATCAAATTCCCAAATGTCAAATAATCTATCTATCGGCATCATTGAAGATTTGAAAATGAAATTTATGAGACAAGACCTCACTATAGATTGAGTCCCAGATTGGATAGGACGATTTCCATTTGTAAATGCTCGCGTGGGATAAGCGTTCACCAAATCGCCCCGTTTTTCCGGCCGATTTTTTATTAAAATCAGTCAAATGTTGGCTGTGAAATTGTTTATTTCATTATTTGGGAATTCTACTAATCTTATTAGCTCTTTCTATACTAAATCGGGCATTTTAAAACTAGCCAGATAATTAAAATTACGATTTAATTCCTCGAAAGTATGATTCACACCAAAATTGATCTGCCGGATTCCGGCGAGTCGGGGGCGATTTGGTGAACGCTTATCCTGCTCCGTAAATGCTAGTATTGATTTGTTATTAATTGTAATTTAATATTTTTAAAAAATATTGAAAATTAAAATGTCAAATAAAACGTATATTTGAAATAATATACATTAATTGTAACTAATATATTTTTATACAAAATGTCAAATAAAACGTATTTTTGAAATAATACACATTAATTGTAACTAATATATTTTCGCACGCAATGAAAGTAAAGAAAATTTGGAAATTAAGATTTTAAATAAAAAGTATCTTCCAAATAACATAGGTTATATATATATACAAGAGTGACGAGTACAAAAGGGAATAACTTTTTTTTATCTAGATCCAAACCATTTTCTGAAAATACTTTTTGCTTTTTTCAAAAATATTATATATAAATTGTTTTGTTGCATAAGCACATGAAGTAAATTGAATGAGTATTTTCAAGAAGCATTATATATAAATTGTTATGTCGCATAAGCAAATGAAGTAAATCGAATGAGTATTAAGCATTTGTGCATAAAGACTCCATTAGACATGACATTGAAAGGAAGAAGTAACAAGATAGTCATAGGAAGAATGAGTAAGGTAATATTTAAATGTTGCACGTCTAATGAGTGCGTGCCTTTGTAGATTCTCAAGCCCGATGATTGGATGGTTGAATATATGATGCCTTTGAAACCCATTTCTCTTTCATCATCGATCAATGGAATGACACTTTAGACTTTGTAAGGATTATATGTCTTCCATCATCGATTTGTGGAGTGGCCCTCTAGCCTCTGTGATGCTTATTTCGATTTTTTTGTTATATGCACAAGGAATGAAGCTTATCACCCTAAATGATCATATTGAATGGAATTTCCATGTAACAGAACATGGAAATATGAATTCGAGAAATAAAATATCTATGCAAATGATAGGATATAGCTCTTATAGATATGGTAGTGGAGATAAAAATCTACCAAGGAAATATATTATTAGGAAAAGGTAAAATAAATAAATAAAAGACAAATTTTGAGCACAAAAAAAAGAGAACAAATACACATTTTGAAAGTCTCTAAGAGACGAGATTCCAATCCTTACAAACTATGGGAATGTTCTTAATAGTGAATATCAGATGCAACAACAATGGTGTTTTTCTCACATACAAGCACACTTGAAGCCAAGTAAGAAAAAATAAAATACAACCTTGAGTTTGGCATGAAATAATGTCCTATCTCTCTACTTAAATTCCGTTGCCCTTATCGGCAACAATGTATCCTCTAGAGCCCATCCACCTGCAATTCTTGTATTATTGAGTTATTATTGTGAAATGGAAGGCATGTAATACCTGATCTCAAATACTAGTAGTGGTGTGTGGTGTATTCTATGTAAGATTTAAATTTTTTCATGTGATTACAAAATAGTTATAGTGGTGTAGAATCGACCTATAAACATTGTCGATGAGTTGCCCTTAGCAATACATTTATGGCCACAACTATAACACCCATATCTGCATTGATAATGGGGTGAAATCTAAGAGCAAAGAAATCTTAAACTACATATGGATTTTTAGTGAAGAGCTTACTCTCAAAGTTTAACATTGTCACAAGCCTTATCTGCCATTGATAGAGTTGTATCTCCCAAAGCCATGAATTTCTAATAAGCTTTAAAAAGATACAGATAATAATTAACGGTAGAAAGAAGGAGGAAGGGTGAGTAGTAGGTACCACGAGCAATGTTGGGTCTATTACAAAAGAGAATAGCACACAAGGTCACTTCGACTTAGATTGAGTAGCTAGGCCGAGAGAGGGAACAATGATTTAGTGGGCCCATGTGATTACAACCTGTATTAGGAAATGGTTGTGAGCCCAACTGCACAAGTGTAGAGTCATAAACTTCATTGTAGGCATTTTTTGGTAACATATTTCACACTAAATTTTAATGTGATTTAGGAAAATGAGAAATCGAAAGGAGAAATGTGAAGTAGTCACATGAAAAATTAGAAGGAGAAATGTGAAACGGTCCCATGAAAAATCAGAAGGAGAAATGTGAAATGGTTGCGTGCTACTATAGTAACTCATGTAGCACATCGATAAAAGTACCATGGTTGACGCAGTGATGCAACAACATGCCAAAGTTGTAATACCAACTATTGATGTTGAACCTCACACTCTTACCTCAGTTTTGCAAGATCAAATTCTAGACCATTTTGCCTCCAATTTTAGATTATTTTTCATTTGCTCTACATCATTTAGCTTGTGTGCATATGATTTGAAGGGATTCCATACCAAGGATGATAAAACACTAGGCCACCTAAAGAAGGAAAAATGTATGATGCTCCATGCACCTTTGCTTTGATCGACCAACCTTAGCTCTCGCCCCCAACTCTTATGGCTAGTTGCTTCCATTATTGTTGTTGACTATGCCTTTGCATATGCCTTTTCTCGTCTTTCATGCTACAGGTGGATCTGGTCTTGCTCTTGCACTTGTACATGACATCGAATATATGCTTAGGGAGATTTTAGTGATGGTCAAAGTCCATTGAAGATGGATATGGAAGCTTTTATAGAACACATATAGAAATAAGACTCCTTGAAAAGAAATTAAGGGATATTGAGCGAGGACAAGAATGAAGTTATAAGGATAAGGTAAAGGAAGAAAAAGGAAGCCAACAAGAAGATCCTACACGTTTAATACTTAGAAGAATGTAGGTGGCAGTTATAGCTAAATGGTATAGCAATAGTAAATATGCCTAGCAACTTGTAAGAAGAAAATAGAAAAGTTAGTAAAACATTTATGAAACATTAATAATTTAATTCACATATTACTTCCCTTTTATGTAATTACGCATAATTTTTTTTAAATGTTAAAATTATAAAATTAATTTATAACTCTTACAAATAATAAATTTTTTATTAGTAAATATATGTTTTGAAAAACTTAAAATTAAACATTCTAAATTTAACATTAAATAAATTATTATAATCTTTTAAATTCTAAAATTAAATAAGTTTTAATTTAAGATCAAACAAATTACTATAAAATTAAACAATCTAAATTTAACATCAAACAAATTACAATAGATTTAACATCAAACAAATTACAATACAAAGAGACAATGGCCAAAACAAATTACTATAAAAAAAGACCATGGCAAAGAATGAGACCATTTTTACTCTCCCCTTTTCACACGAACTTACCCTACTCAAATTATTCAACTTACCTTACTCAAATGATTTATATCTAATAGACTCATTTATATATTGAAGATTCAATAAAAAATTGTGTCAATCCACACTAAGTGGATACATTTAGAATTTAATGAAATCAAAGTCAAATGATTTATATCTAATATTTAATGAAATCAAAGTCAAATGATTTATATCTAATAGACTCATTTATATATTGAAGATTCAATAAGAATTGTGTCATTTTCACATTAAGTGGATACATGTAGAATTCAATGAAATCAAAGTTTATTAACATGAAAATAATTTATTATGTGTAACCCATTTCGAAGTAAATTATTAATTGATGATATCAATATTACAATTATAACATTTCTCATTCGAGAAAAAAAATACATAATGAAAATATAAAGGTCCGCGATGTTTTTCTTCAATGTAATTGAAAAAATCATAAAGAAATTATAATTTTACCTACTTCATAAACTCACAAAGAAGTTATAATAAAATCACAAAGAAATTATAATTTTACCCACTTCATAAACTCACAAAGAAGTTATAATAGTACATTTGAAGTTGGATTCTTTACATAACTAAAAAATAATAATATAGTTAGCTTATCTATGCTTTTCATTTGAAGTTGGATTCTTTACATAACTAAAAAATAATAATATAGTTGGCTTATCTATGCTTTTCACCTAGTTGAATTTTTTACATCTCACAAAGAAGTTAATAAAATTTATCTATTTAGGTTTTTCTTAAGTGTAATTGTATAAATCTAAAAAATAATTACTATACTTTAGGGAGTTTGCATTGTAGAGTTGATGCAGTTTTAATCGTGTTGATTGAGTTGAAAATGTATCTTTCATTGGTGAGACCTTTTGAACTCTACGATTGCTCATGGAAGGAGTGGAGACCGCTTGCTTAGGAGTTTGGGTTGTTGGCCTCATATTGCCCCTTGATCATGGAGTTGTATACCTTCATTTCAAATTCTGATTTGTTTAAGATGAACATTGGGATGCCTGGGCCCTTTTGGAGGGATTGGCAATGGAGCTTTGGCGTACCGTTGTTACAATATGATTCTTGTTGTATGTATTCAGTTCTTCATCTAAGACACCCCCTGTCACTAGCACTCAATGAGAAATGGGTATCATCAAATCTAGAGGCTCAGTGGGTTCATAGATTGTACATTGTTTGGTTGGTGCGATTTTCCTACAAGTTGTGTGTGTTCGCTTGGCTAGTGATTTATTAGGGGCTCTCATCCAAGGGCAGGTTGGCTAAGTCTGGCCTTGAATGGTCTATCCCAAGGTATAAAAAACTAGAGATGGTTAAGCACATTTTTGGGGGACTATAGATTTGCTAGAGATTGTTGGAGCTTTGTGGAGGAGCAACATCCTAATCTATTCATGAACAAGTTTTATTGGAGATGGTCATTCCCTCGCGTGGGAATCACTCTATGATTTATGGCATTGTTTGTGTATTTCTGCTTTAATTGTGCTTTGGAAACTCGTGCAAGTATGTATTTGACCAAGAAAGTAGTTATATTTTTGCCTCTATTGCTCTTTGGAAAGATCGGGTTCACCATCAATTATTAACCTAGGATGCACTATTAATCAAAGATGCCAAGGAGTTGGATCCTATTGTATATTATGATTTTATCTCTGCTTTAGTAAGCTCTAGGAAAAGAAAAAGGTAAGCATTATATATACTCATCCATTGTTAATTCTTTAATTGTAAATAAGTTTATGTAAAAGCTTTAGGAACAAGTATATTAAAGCTTTAAAAGATAGTCATATCATACTAACATGCTATGAGGATTCCCTGATTTAGTCAAGGAACAAGAATGGAGGATCTTACTCCCCCAACATTGGATAGTTGGTTATTCGAGAAGAAGAGGATTATCCCGAACTGTTATGGTGGCATTCTACAACATGGAAGTATAAGTGTCCTCTTAAGTGTAAAATTCTTTTATGGCTAGCCGTCTCAAACAAGATTTCGGTATGGGATCCTATGCTTAGAAAATTTCGGAGTGGTCCTAGCAGGTGTCCTCTTTGCAAAGAAAATGGAGAGGGTGTTGAACATCTTTTATTTCCTGCTCTTATATGAAAAAGATGTGAGATCATGCCTCCCAAGTCAGAAGTTTCCCTTTCATTTGGGGTGTCCTTTCTCTTGACCAAGCACTAGAGAGTTGGACCAATAATGTGGCTTTTAAGGGTCATTTGGCATTGCCTGTCATTTTCATCTGAGGTGTTTCGCTCTCCATAAATAAGGCAATTTTATAGGATGTTCACAGTCCTCCTGTTATTTGTGCTTCAAATGGATTAATAGTTCTAAGTCACTTTCCTCAAGAGGATAATCCCAAAATAGTTAGAAGTATTGTGGAAGAACTCATTGACAAATTTGTCTCATGGCTTTATTTTGATGGTGCTTTTCAGGGCACTCTAGCTGTGGGTGGCGTTGGAGGCATCCTTTACTTTTTTGATCATCATTGGATTAAGTTTGCACTTGGAGTGGGATCATGCACAAACAACAAATCAAAGTTGATGGCTCTTAAGCTGGCAATAACTTTGGCTATTTTCCATGGTGTTCAAAATCTTCAAGGTTTTTGGGAGTTCTAAATTAGTCATAGACTAGATGAAGAGGAAGAGACCTCCAAAGAATATTCACTTAATTCCCATTTTTGAAGAGATTACTAGATTGGTGGGCCTTTTTCAGTGTACAAGTTTTGTGCATATTTATAGAGAAAAGAACATATAGGCAAATCAATTGTCGAAGATTGGCATACATTGAGAAAGTTCCTGGCATAGATGGGAGATGGTCAATGACATGGTGACATTTTTTTATCACGGTCCTTATCCGGGGTAGTAATAATTGTCCCTTTCAGTTTATAGACTATCTTTTTTAGGGCAGTTTCTAGATTATCTTTCGAGGGCAGTCTCTTTGTATGTTTTGATTTTTGTATGACTATAGTCATATTTTGTGTTATGGAATGTTATGTAGCTGGACACAATCCTGTCTTTTTGGATTATATTACTGTTGATAGAAAGATCTCAGGATCTCTATACAACGTGATTTATTAATCAATATAAACTGCAGCTTTTATTCCAAGGAAAAAAAATAAAAAATTAATCATAAAATGTACCCTACTCAATCCAATCTTTAGTTTTCACTAGAAAAAACAATAACTTGTTATTCAAAATTTGAATCAAAGTTATAAGTACCAATCAAAACCACTGCTCTCGGATCAACATAAGTACCTAAGACTTTCCCCACTTCAAATCTTATACATACAAAATTAATTGTTGGATACATGTAACTTTAAACTCCCAATTCATAAGCATATAGCTTTATAAGTTAAAGAAAGACAAAAATTTAAGTTTATAATTGTTTGTCCCAAAATCTATTCTACTACAATGAACAAAACATATATGACTATTATTTCTTTCACGATAACACAAATTGCAAAAAAATATTATACTTCACCTACATTACCTCATAAGTCTTTCTACAAAGTAATTGCGCAAATCACAAAGGGGTTAGTACTAAGCATTCAATTAACTACAAATTTCACAAAGAAATTACCAGTAGTTCACCTACCTCATCAACTAACCATTGATGTAATTATAAGATAAAACATGCATTAAACTAATATATTTAATTTGGAAGAGACTAAGGACCAAGGACTAATGTTGTCTCAACCATAATAGAGCAATAACCTTCTTGGTTTTTGGTTCAGGTATGGTGGCTAGGGTTTTTGGACATCGATCGATCGGTTTCACAACTCCTCGATGCCTTCTTGGATTTCAGAACTAGGTATGTACTCTCTAGGGATTAATTTTTATCTGGTTTAAGCTCTTACCCTTTTTCGGCTAGGAGCCTTCTCCACAGTGTTTGGGATTTCCCCCCAAGGCCCTCGGGATACACACGTTTCCCTATGATGTCTTGTCGAGACCCTCTATGATGTCATGTCATGATAGGATTTTTTGGCACCTAACACCATTCGGTAGTCACATTTGGACAAGACTCCTTTTATTATCTCTGACTACGCTGACCGTCTTCCTCATGGTAGGGACACAGGGGACGATCTCTCTTGGTAACCTTGATTATACCTATCCCCCCTCTTCTGTTTGTTATTCTTTGTCAACCATTTTTCATATCGGCTCCTCTTTTGTGACCTCTGGCCCTCTCACCGACTATTTTCCCTTTCCTCCTGGTGAGGGTGTTATACCTGATACTCCTTCGATACCAATCAATCGACTCGAAGGCTTTACCTCTATCACTATAGGCAAGAAAAGACGAAGGTGTGTTAAACGCAAACCTGCGATTAATCTTGCACTAGGGGTTGACATCCCAATGCATGAGTATTTTCCATGATTGAAACAACTATTGTTGGCCGATTTTCGGGCAACAACCTATCCTTATCATCTTTCAAGGAATGTATTCAAGTACAGTGGAATTTTCTGGGTCATCAGCCACAATGCTTCGCCTTAGCAAAGGGTTGGCTCAGAGCAATATTGAACTCTTATGAGGATGTCCGAAGAGTGCTCAAAGGTTTATGGCTCTAAAGAATTCATCCATTTAAGGTTAAATGATGGTCACCTACCTTTGAGGCTCATAGGGAGAAGATTTATACTCACTGAACCTAGGTTAAGCTTCCAGGATTATTGCCAGAGTTGTGGACTATGGAGATCTTTTCCCACATAGGGGTTTCCCTTGGAGAATTTTTGCATGTAGATGAAAGCTTCGAAGCTATTGGTAATATGGTGGTCGCCAGGATATGCATCGAGCTAGATACCAAGGAAGGTCTGTTAGAACAAATTATAATCTCTAAAGGGATTTATTCCTATACACAAGAGCTTGATTACGTTGTTATGCCATTCATGTGTAACTGTTTCCATGCATATGACCATCTTGTTCATGGTTGTGACAAGCCATTCATCAAACAATTTTGGAGGAATCATTACCACTCATCCAAGTCAATTTGTGAAGAGTTAATAGGGCGACATGAGCTCTCTTTGAGTGTAACACCCCGGTTTTGACCCCATGGTATTAAATTGCATATGATGTAAATATTGTATTAAATCATTGTGCGGAACTCAAGGCAAAGGCCCCACCATGGGTTTAGTGTTTGATGTTTCGGCGATTAAAATCGATGCCCATGGTTTATGTGCTAGCCACGCACAATGTGTTTTGAGACATCATGTAAAATGCAAATTAATAAAAATACCACAACTAGCTACGCGCCGCAATGTTAGAGAGATGGGGGCATGATTTCACAAGGAATAGGGAGGGGGAATTATTCAACCTTTGAGCCAATGGGGAAAATCCAAATGTCTAAGGTAAAACCCATAGAGTGTTCAACTACCCTTTTTGTCTTTTGTGTCCAGTCATCTCTAAGTTGGTGGAGAAAGTTATTTCCTTGGGATGGGAAAGGTATGGAGGTCAAATTTGAATTTGGGAGGTCACCCATTTTTAGAAAGTGTGTTTTTTACTTGTGGGCCAAGTAAAAGCTTGGGAAGGCATGCCCAAACCATTATCCACCCATGCCTTTAATTTCCTCACCCATTCCCCTTCACGTGGAGGCTCTCTCACGCAACAGGAGGAGGAGGGAGATCTCTCCCTCACGTTGGATGATTGGGGGTTTCTAAGGGACGCTTTTGGTCCTCCTCGCGTAGCAGGAGCTTGTTGAGTACCTCCACGTTCTTTTGTTGTTTTTCTATTTTTGCATACCCAGATTTTCGTTTGTGGAGTTGTGCAGCGAATGGGCAAAGGAGACCCACGATTTGAGCATGGATGGGTGTCATTTTAGCCTCTACGTTGTCTAGAAACGTTTGGGAGATCGGATTTTTACTCACAGGTTGTTTTCCCCCAATTTTACCAGTTTGTTCTTGGTTGCAAACCCGTTTTTGGGTTTGCTATGTGTTTTCCCTCACATGGGCAGTCGTTTTCTTCAATTTCCCCAGGTTGGGAATTCGTTTTTGTAAAGAGCAATGGGTGGGTTCCCTCCCCCATAATTTGGATGCATTTCCCCCTTGTTTCCAAGCTGGAAATCATTTTTTGGTAATGCCCGACGAGTGGAAGAAGAGACCCACGATTTCTTGGGTGTTGCTGAGTCCATTTTGGCCATGTTAGGGACAAAACGTCCTTGGAAATTGAAATTACTATCAGAGGGTTGTTTTACCCTTGTTTTCTTTTTCGTTTTGGTTCCCCAGAACGTTTTGTTCATATCCAACATTTGTGTATGACTGTGTTTGATTGAATGGTTGACTAGTGTTTAATGCAAGCGTAGCTTGGCTGGACAAGTCCAAGGAACCCATGTATTGTTGGCTAGTTGCCTTAGCAGCCTGTAAAACCCAATTTTCTTATTGGCTTGGTTGGGCAGTGTGTGAAACCCAATGGTGTGTTGGCTTGACTGTGGATGTGTTGGTCTTGGGCTAGGTGTGAGCCTGTTATTTCCCTAGTGCCTTGTGGAATCATGCCCAGCTCGAGGGTGGCCGTGATGCTGAGAGATTAATGAGCACACTGGCCTATGGTTGGGTGGAACGTTGCAGCGACGTAACTAGTTGTGGGCCAACTTCTTTCTCAAATAAGTATTCTCGTGTATTTAATCTCTTCAATGAATTGTTTATGAATTAAAATGAACATGATGAATGCATGAATGAAATAAATATGATTGCTTCCGCTATAGATTGCATTATGCATCTGTGCATGTTTTTATATTAATGCATTTTATTTTTATGCTTATGATCATGGGGTTAGATTACCCAGTTTGACAACAACACTGTGTTGGGTCGCGTCCTCTCCATTGTCGATATGAGGGGTGGGGATGTGACATTGAGTAATGCAGTGAAGGAACCAATTATTACCCCTCCTCCCTCGGTCCACCGGGATTTCACAGTGATGGACTACATTCATTTGGGATCATCTCACATACAAGATAGTTTATCGACCCCCATTTCGAACACTGATACACCACCAACGCATCCTCCTCAATAAGACTTTTCAGATATATCACCTCTGTTAGAGAGATCGTCTTTCTCAGGTAAGTGTGGACGTATTCCTTACTCATCCTCTTCTCTTTTAGCTCTTTGTTCAGTTTATCCATATGAGGGTTTTGTTTTCTATGAGACTTTTGTCCCCGGGAATCCATTTCTTCATCCTCCTCAGACCCACAATATTTATAGGCCTGGACATCCTTTCCCCTATTTGGAATAACTTCTACTACAGGTTTTAGTTTATTTCCCTCTTTGCGAAGACCCCATCATTCTCCTTTACATTCTCCCTTGTTTCCATCTCTATCTTCTCCTTTACATTCTTCCTCTTTTTACACTCCTTGTGCCCCTTTTGTGGTGGTACAACAAGAAGTCAGACCTCTTAATAGTCATAATATTGAAAGGATTGATCAGGAACAGGTGGGCTCTTTTCCTTCACCCTATTCCTCTACCCACTCTACATCTACTTCGATCACCTATCCATCGGACTCACATGATCATAAGAGGGATGTTTGGACTGTGTCTAGTCATTCAACAGGGATTGAAATCTCTCTTCCTTATTCATTGCCACAGTCTATCTCTAGTATGGAGGATGCATATAACAACAGAAGCTCTTCCAGGTAGAAATTCATACCCTGGTCTACTACAAAAAATGGTTATGCTCTGCACAGTGATAATGTTCATTTGGGGGGTATTGATGGCATCTTTGGGAGACTCAGAGGTCAGCGATTGATGATGGCAAAATCTCATTTACTATCTGCATTAGAGGTTAGAGGAGGGAGACATAAGACTATCAAGGGAGCCTTGAGATCATGCACCCCGAGTGCGAAGGTTGATTAATGTTGTGCATCTCTTATAACATGAGAGGGTTAGGGAAACCCTCCAAAAGATTAGCCCTGCATATAATTGTGGATAAATTCAACCTTGATTTACTTCTGTTATAGGAGACATTGGCTACTGGTGACTCGTCCATTTTAAGTTTTGAGACCTTATTTACCTGGTTGGGACTTTCCTATTCTAGATGCTTTTGGTCGTTCGGGTTGTTTGATCATTGGGTGGAATACTAGATCTATGATCTATATTTCATGTTGGGGGGCTTCCACGGGGCTTCATTAGAGGAAATTTAAATTTAAAATGGGCCTTCCAAAAATAATACAAATTCCATGTCATCATGTATTATCCAATCAAAATGCTTTAAAATTCAAAAGGGGAGCACCTCTTAAACAATTTTTTAATATAAATTTGGGGATAGGTATCATAAAAAAAACTACTTTTTTGGTTCGTATTTTCGACATATCTCTCTATGTTTTTACTCAAATTTCGATCGGGAGAGCTCTTTGGATGCGGGATTAAATTTCGCATCCAACAAGTACCCACTCAGCATACTTTTGACGGGCCCCGCTACCCCAAAAACAAGAAATACATGAAAAGTATTTCTTGGATGCGGAAATACATTGGATGTGGAATTCATCATCATGTTTTTTCAGGTATTTCTTGTTTTTGGGGTAGCGGGGCTTGTCAAAAGTATGCTGAGTGGGTACTCGTTGGATGCGGAATTCATCATCACGTTTTTTCAGGTATTTCTTGTTTTTGGGGTAGCGAGGCCCGTCAAAAGTATGCCGAGTGGGTACTCGTTGGATGCGGAATTTAATCCTGCATCCAACGAGCTCTCCCAATCGAAATTTGAGTAAATACATAGGGATATATGTCGAAAATATGAACAAAAAAGTATTTTTTCTTTTCTTTCTCCAAAATTAATAAATATTATTTTATTATTTTAACTATTATTTTATTAATTTTCCTTAGAAGGCCCATTTTGAGTTGAAATTTCCTCTAATGGGAGTTGATTTCAAATGCAGGGATCTTGGCATCTCTTTCCCCATTCTAAATTTATATGGACCACATTCATAGAGGGCTGAGTACTGGGATAACTTATGTTCTGTTGGTTTCCATAATTATGGAAATTTTATCCTCGTCGGGGACTTGAACTTCTCCATTGGAGAGTCAGAGACTTGGGGCTCTAATGGACATAAAGACCCTTTATTAGAATACTTCTCCTGAAAACTTGAAGATTTGGATTTAATTGACACTGCATCTACTACTCTTAAGCCCACATGGAGGAATAAGCGTATAAGACACCGTGATATCACAAAAAGACTAAACCGCTATCTTATTAATGAGGAAATGATGAGGATGGTGCCACTAATCAAGCAATGGGTGGGAGATGATAATGATTCTGATCATTTCTCTATTTTTTTGGAACTAAAAGGGGATTTGAGTAAACCCCCTTCTCTCTTCAAATTCAACGCGACATAGTTATAAGATGAAGGCTTTCACAATCTGGTTAGATCAAATTGGGTCCCTTGTGTCGATGAAGATCATATTTCAACTGCAGTTCATTTCTTGAACAATCTTAAGAATATTAAGGCCCTTACCATTCCATGGAGTAAAGATAAAATGTATCGAAACCAACAGGATCTTATATCCATTGAAGATCGGTTGGTTGCTTTCTATCAATCCAACCCTGGCGGTTACATTTCAGATGAACAACAATTACAAATATCATGCATGGAGTCTCAAAAGAGAAACTTTTTGCTTCAAGAGGAAGCATCGATTAGACTAAAAATCATGCCTTTGTGGCTCCAATAAGGTGACAACAGTTCCAAGTACTTTCATAATTCTGTCAAACACATGATCCATATTAATTCCATTTGGGAAATAGAGGATGAAAACAACAATATGGTCTCGGGTTGTAGTGCTGGAGTGAATGTTTGAGTAAAACATTTTGCATGAATTTCTAAGGAGGATAACGATGCATCTATTGCTTCCATGATGGGGGTATTAGCTCATTTCCCTAGACTTGTCTCCTTAGAACAAAATGTTTCCCTAAACGCCCCCATTATGAAAGAGGAACTTATATTTTTTATTAAGTCTATGCCCCTGTATAAGAGCCCAGGACCAGATGGATGGACGATTGAATTCTACTCTGGTTTGTTTGATATTATCGGTGGAGATCTCCTTAGGGTCATTGAGGAATCCAAGACTAAAGGAAGAATCATGGTTGCTTTTAACTCCACTATTTTAATATTGGTACCTAAAACTGACAGAGTGAAGTGTATGGATGACCTCAGACCAATCTCGCTTTGTAATGTTGTATATAAGCTTATCACAAAAGTTATTGTTATCAGACTGAAGATTATTTTGTCTCAAGGGATCTCACCTAAGCAATTTGCTTTCCTTGAAGGACGTCAAATCCATGACGCAATCGATATAGCACATGAAGTACTACATTGCCAAATCTAACAAATCTCCTATTGTCATCATCAAAGCTGACCTTACTAAAGCATATTGCAGGGTGAATTGGACTTTTCTTAGGCTTGCTCTTTTACAGATTGGTGTAGATCATTCCTTGGTCAACTGGATTTTATCTTGTGCACAATCGGTGAGCTTTGTTGTATTTATCAATGGCTCTACTTCTTCCTTTTTTAGACTAGGCAGAGGGCTTCGTCAGGGTTTCCCATTAGCTTTGCTATTATTCCTTCTCATTATGGAAGGGCTCAATAGGATCATTACTACTGCTAGATCAAATGGAAGCCTGCGAGCTTTTCATTTGGAAATGTTGTTAACATTACTCATCTTTTATTCGTTGGTGATATCTTATTATTCTTAGATGGATCCAGAAGAGAGATGCAGAAAATAAATGGCATCCTTATTCTCTTCTCGACAACTACATGTATGTTATGCAATCCCAAGAAATCAACTATATCCTTCCTTTTTATTGAAGAGCAAATGATTGAATGGATTTCTAAGCTCTTTCAATTTGATATTTGTGATGTATCCATGGGATTTAAATATTTGGGTTTTGTCCTCAAACCCAATTACTATTCCAACGCGGTCTGGGAATGGATGATTAGAAGAACTGAAGGCAACATTAATCCGTGGTGTAATATATCTCTATCTAACGCTGGTCGTTATATCCTATTTAAGTCAATCCTGGAAGGTTTACTTGTTTATTGGGTTACGCAGGAACATGTGCCATCCTATACTCTCACACAAATTTGAAAACTAGGTTTTAATTTCTTATGGAGGTCTCATGAAGGCAAACCCTTTCACTGGATTTCTTGGTGTAACAATAAAATAATAAATTAATATTAATATTAATTTATTATCAATTAAAGACTATCTAAAGTCAATAATCATGCCCTTTTACGAAAAGGTGCATGACAGGCTTATATAAAGCTCAAATCGATGTAACTATTCATCATCTCTCATACAATACATTTTTACATTACTACTGATCCATTTATGGACCACTTACCTTACTTACATTGGGTTTTTTCCATAGAAACAATATTTTACTGTTCCATTGGCATCAGAGCAAAGTTAGAGTTCCTGATTCAGGTTTTTAACCATGATATTAGGGTTTCCCTAAAAAATAGGACATTGTCCTTAAAATATATATATATATATATATATATATATATATATATATATATATAAGGTATATATAAAAGGTAAAAGTAAAACAAAAAAAGAGAGGTAAAAGTAAAACCCCCCAAAAAAGAGGTAAAAGTAAAACAAAAAAAATGGTAAAAGTAATACCACACGTGGTTTCTTAATAAGTGGTTTTGAGTTTATTCTCCAAAAACAAACAAACAAAAACAAGATTTGAACATGGGTGGGGAAGGTAACACTCATTCCTCCCAACCATCGAATCTACACCATTTTACAAAACTTAAGGAGAAAAAAATATAAAAGTGCATAATACTTTCTACTAAGAAGCAAGTGGGATTTGAACCTAGGTGGGGAAGGTAACAATCATTCCTCCCAACCACCCAATCTACAATAAGTCCTTAGGGGAAGAAAATTAATTATTTCAACCTTAAAAATAATATGTTATTATTATTTTTATTATTGTAATAATTACTTAATAATTGTATTAAGTACAATTATTAAATTACAAGAGTAAAGAAAAACAAGACAAGAAGTCATTCAAAAGGAAAACCAACTATCGTTAAAGAACACTAGAAGTCAGGAATTATGGTGAATTCTAAATCAGAATTGCAGTCCCAACTACAAGTAGCATTGGGAAAAGTATTTGACATGACAAAGTTGGATATTTCTAAGGGATTACTAGAGCAAGAGAATCATTATCTAAAAAGACATACTGAGAGATTATCTACTCAAATTGAGGAATTAATGAGTAAAAAATATACCAATCAGAATCTACGAAACCAAAAAATCATGAAAGATGCAGTCGAGAATAAAGAAGAAATAAAACGATTAAACAAAATCATCAAGGACAAAGATAACAAAATCACGCAAATTTAGACAAAAGTAAGATGCTAAGAAGCAGATAATTGCGCCTTCAGCAACATATTGAGGAACTCCAACAAAAAGAGGACGACTCAAAAAAAGCGCACAAGTTGGAAATTACGAGATTCAATAACACATTAACAGGTAACACTGAAGAAATATATTGATTAAGAAATCATAATAAAATATTAGTTACAAAGATCAAGAAGTTAAAGAGTACCAAGAAGGCAGACAACTCGAATGAAAACATCGAAGGAAAATTCCTAGAAAAACAAGAAGAATATCAATGCCTTCTAAATCTTAATCAATAACTACAGAAATAAATCGAGAAGTTAAAAGAGGACAAAAAGTCGCAAGGCAAAAGGTTTAAGAAGATTCAGAGTAAAAACAATCTACTGGATAACAAAATAACGCAAATCCAGAAAGAAGCATCCAGATTCTTCGAAAAACAAATTCAAGTTGAGGAAGTAAATTCAATCATCATCACAGATAAAAAAAGAAGTCAATACATCCGAAGAACAAACAACAAGAACTCTTTATCGACACCCCAATTATAAACGTTATTTTGACCAACAACAAGGTCAAAATGAACACACACACAGGAGATATGATGTCAGACGAGTAAGAACAACAAATCAAAATACAAAACAACAAACAAGAAGACCTACCCCACAAAGTGATCAAATAACTTCGATAAAAATAGATTTCGGATGGACCACATCATAGACGATGCGACAGTTTTTCGGGGGAATTCGTAACTCGTATCCCCTCCTTTCATCAATTGTCGCAATGACTAAACACAAAAAATTGAGAGATAACATTACAAGAAAAAAATCAGACATAATCATTATCGTCAAGTAAGCTTTGAGGAAAAAGCTTCCCTTAAGGGGAAGGCAATGTAACAATAAAATAATAAATTGATATCAATATTAATTTATTATTAATTAAAGACTATTCTCTAAAGTCAATATTCATGCCTTTTTACGAAAAGGTGCATGATATGCTTATATAAAGCTCAAACCTATGTAACTATTCATCATCTATCATACAATACATTTTTGCATTACTATTGATCCATTTATGGACCACTTACGTTACTTACATTGGGTTTTTCCGTAAAAAAAGTATTTTACTGTTTGTGTATGTGGGTTTAGATTTTCTTCTCTCCAAGTGGTATCAAAGCCACGTTTGGCTCCTTGAACTCTGCCATTCATCTGCTCCACCACCCAGCTCTCCATCCCTTTGCCTTCGTCACCCTCTCGCCACCTTCTCCCATCACCTTCGCGTTCCCCTCACTGTTCACTCTCCTCGCTCTTCCCCACGCCATTCCAACTTTTGCACTCGCCCTCCACCACCGCACTCCCCCATCTGCACTCCCACATCCTCCCTCCACTACCGCACTCAGCTTCCTCATTACCTTCCTCTCGTCTCCACCTCTATGCATTCCCTCCCACCTACCTACACATCCTCTAACTCGCGCTCCCAATCAGTGCGCCCTCAATCTCCACAGTCACTACCTGCACAGGTTTTCTCCCTGCCCTTGCCATCCTCCTTACCATGCTGCCACTTCTCCCACAAGCGCCACCCCATCTCCCTCATGCCTGCTACACTTCTCCCTCCCCTCGCAGCACCCTCGCTCCACCTCTGTACCGACCTCCACACAACCTGCATAAAAACAAAAATAAATATTATAATATTGTATTTATAATATTTCAAATTTTGTTATATTATTATTAAAACAAAATAATAAAATAAAGATTTTTATTATATAATAATTAATTATTATCTTTAAAAATCTCACCATCTTTAGTAAACAAAAAAAATTCCTCCTTGTACAAGGAGTATGCCAGAAATGAAGGAAATTAAGGATAGAATAGAGATCTTGTGAAAAAACCAAGCCCTTCATTCTAAAAATCTTGAAGGTTTACACTCAAGACTCAACCAAATCGAAGAAGAACTACACAAAGGCAAAAGTGAATTATCAAACACTGTCAAAAAAGAACTCAACGAAGTTGTATCTTGGGAGATGGAAGGAGTAAAAAGGGAAATATCTGTATTGTTCGAAAATGGACTAAGCAAACTTGAGCGGCATTTAGAAGACACAATTACCAAATTAGTTAGCAAGGTGTCAAAGGAATATCAACCATCATCAAGTTCAATGCATCAGAAGACAATTCCTCCCAAAAGGGAAATTCCACAAGAAGAGATCGGTCACGATCATTCTCCACATCATGAACAACCGCTCTCTCCTCCAAAAATAAGTGGATATCAAATGAAACCCAAGTTAGAATTGTCGAAATTCAATGGTGACGCAAAACAAAGCGTGGAGTGGATCAACAAGGTAGAAGAATTTTTCTCCATACACAATATCACATCCGACGAAGAAACGATAAAATATACCTCGATGCAACTAGAAGATCATGCAAACAATTG
Source organism: Pseudotsuga menziesii (assembly GCA_001517045.1). Lineage (NCBI taxonomy): Eukaryota > Viridiplantae > Streptophyta > Pinopsida > Pinales > Pinaceae > Pseudotsuga > Pseudotsuga menziesii. The sequence continues at coordinate 428,917 of LPNX010929536.1, read as the reverse complement.
GTACATGTGGTGGAAGGTTACAACACGGACAACTAAGCTCAATTGGAACACATTCAAAAGTGACTTCTTTAAAAGGTTTGAAGATTTAAAAGAAAATTACTTCTTCGCAAAACTCACCAGACTGCAGCAGAAATGTGACGTCGATGAATACACCGACGAATGGGAATCCCTAGCGACACGTGTGCCGAAATTCACAGACAGTCAACGCCTACAAACTTATGTGTACGGACTAAAACCCTATATCAGGGATGAACTAGAGCTACTAAATGTCTCAACCTTGGACAAGGAGAGATGCAAGAAAAAAATCATTGAGGACAAAATAAAAAAGACATGGAACAGAAACCATGATAAAGATCGAAGGTTCGTCCAAAATACCAAAATCGACACCAAATACCGTCCACCACATCTAAGAAATGACAAAAAACCCACCTTAGAAGTCCCACCAAGGACCTATATAAATGTGAAGCAGAAGAGCAAGACAAGTCAGACAGCGAGGAATCCAACATAGAAGAAACATGTGACATCCAAAATCCTCCGTTGGATTTAGAAGATGACATCGATCGCAGCCATAACAGGAATACACCAACCACAGACATTAAAACTTAAAGGGCATATAAAAAATAACAATGTTATCGTCCTATTCGACACTGGAAGTACCCATAATTTCATTGACGTAAATGTTGCAAAGAGGCTTAACCTTTTTATATATCCAGTACCCAACATGAAGGTAATAGTCGCAGATGGAAAGAAGATCAAATAAGTGGGAAAATGCCACAAAGTTAAGCCGCAAATAAAAAACTATAACCTTGAGTCAGAATCTTACGGAGTACCCTTAGGAGGAGTGGATGCAGTATTCATTAGAGGAAATTTGAGGTCTAAAATGGGCCTCCTAAGGAAAATAATAAAATAATAGTTAAAATAATAAAATAATAGTTAAAATAATAAAATAATAGTTAAAATAATAAAATAATAGTTATTAATTTTGGAGGAAGAATGAAAAAACTACTTTTTGTGTTCATATTTTCGACATATATCCCTGTGTTTTTACTCAAATTTTGAGTGGGAAAGTTTGTTGGATTCGGAATTAAATTCTGCATCCAACGAGCTCTCCCGCTTGAAATTTGAGTAAAAACACAGGGAACTATGTCGAAAATACGAACAAAAAAAAATAGTTTTCTTTTATGACAAATATGTCAATTCAACCATTATGGTTGACTCATTTTATTGAAATTCTATTGGTTCTTGACTTCCAACTCACAAAATTTATTGTTGGCACGTTTTCTTATAAGGCCCATTTTAGACCCCAAATTTACTCTAATGAGGAATTCAGTGGCTGGAAACACTAGGTACCTACTCAACAAACCACCAAGAACACTTTATAAAGTTTAAGTGGTAAGGAGAAAAATACAAGTTTTATGGGTTCCAACCCCCTCACACACAAATTGTGTCATCCCACAAAATGGAGAAGCTAATTCGAAAGCGAGCACCATTGTATGTTGTACAATCCCAAGAGATGGAATTATTAACTTCAAAAGTGGTTAAACCAGGTCAACCAAAGACCCAAGGACTAATCCAAAAGTACAAAAAGGTATTCGAAGATCTCCCCATGGAGTTACCACCAGAAAGAAAGATCGAGCATGTCATTGAAATCAAGTATGGATCAAGCCTCGTCAATGTTAAACCCTATAGGTATCCTCACCATCATAAGACATAAATTGAAAGATTAATCCACGATTTAGGAGTGATTACTGAAAGTCAGAGTCCTTATGCTGCACCAGTAGTACTGGTACGAAAGAAGGATGGGTCATTTAGGCTATGCATTGACTACAGAGGACTAAACAAGATAACTATTAAAGACAAACTCCCCATTCCATTTATCGATGAAATGTTGGACGAGCTGCATGGTGCAAGGTACTTTTCAAAATTAGACTTAAGGTCAGGATATTACCAAATCAGAGTAAGGTTAGAAGATGTAGCGAAGACAACTTTCCGGACCCATGAAGGACATTATGAGTTTAAGGTAATGCCATTTGGGCTAACTAACGCTCCAACGACATCAACCACGAATAACCTATTTTAGCCATTCCTAAGTAATTTTGTACTTGTTTTTTTATGACATCCTCATATATAGTAAGACATGGAAGGACCATCTTTTACATCTGGAACAAGTACTCTCTATTTTAAAGGAAAATCAGTTCTACGCCAAGATGTCCGAATGCATGTTCGGTAAGGAAGAAGTGAGCTATCTTGGTCACGTAATATCTAAAGAAGGAGTCAAGGTAGATCCAGGAAAAATCAAATCAATCACAGACTCACCCAAACCCACAAACATCTCCAAGTTAATGGGATTCCTCGGGCTAATTGGATACTATAGAAGATTCATCAAGAATTATGCACACATAACCGCACCCTTATCCAACCTTATAAAAAAGAATGCATTCCAGTGGAGTGAAGAAGCAGATAAATGTTTTGAAGCCTTGAAAGGAATTATGTTCTCCACACTTGTGCTAGCTACCCCAGACTTCTCCAAACCATTTGTAATAGAATGTGACTCTTCAGGTTATGGGTTGGGAACAATACTAATGCAAGATGAACACCCGATAGCTTTTGAGAGCATGAAATTAAACAAGCGAGAACAATCGAAGTCTACATATGATAAGGAAATGTTGGCAATTATGCAGGCGTTGGCAAAGTGGTGACAATACCTCATAGGGAGCACATTCATGATCCGCACAGACCACAATAGTGTTCAATACCTGCTTCAACAGAAAACATATTCCACATAACAATAGAAGTGGATAGAAAAAATCGTTGCTTTCGACATGGAAATAATACACAAAAAGGGGAAGGAAAATGTAGTCGCAGATGCACTCTCCAGAAAAGATGAGGATATTACCTCTTACTCCATTTTAGTCGCAATTCTAGAATGGCTAGATGAAATACGAATCGAATACGCCAAGGACCAGAAACAAGCACTATAATTAACAATTCCAACAATGACCCCAAGTTTGAATGGAAAAACGATATCCTATAGTATAAGGGAGAGGATTTATTTAAACTCAAACTCTAAGTTCAAGGTTAAGTTAATGAAGGAATCCCATGATTCACTAGCCGCAGGACACGTAGGATTCTTCAAACCTTATTATAATGCAAGAAGGTCGTTTTTTCTGGAAGGGAATGCAAAAAGATATCCAACAATATGTGGCAGGATGCGACAAATGCCAGAGGAACAAAAGAGAAAATGTTTTAACCCTAGGGTTTCTCCACCCCCTACACATTCCAAACTAGAAATGGGAAGAGATATCAATGGACTTCATCGGTGGGTTACCTCCATTGGAAGGAAAAGACAAAATCCTTGTAGTGGTTGATCGATTAACCAAATTTGCACACTTAATGGAAATAAAAAAAATAGACACGGCAAAACAAATTGCAGATATATTTTGCAAGAATATCTACAAATTACATGGCTTCCAAAAAGTCATCGTCAGCGACATAGATGCAAAATTTAATGGGAAATTTTGGAGGGATTTTTTCAAACAAGTAGGCACATCACTCGATATGAGCTCAGCTTACCACCCCTAAACAGATGGTCAGACTGAAGTCGTAAATAAATGATTAGAAGCATATCTACGTTGTTTCGTAACAGATAAGCAAAACCATTGGTCTCAATGGTTACACTTAGCAGAATGGTCGTACAATTCAACATACCACACCTCCGCAAAAATGACCCCCTTCCAAGCTTTATATGGGTATGAACCTCCAAATTGGAAGTCCAGTTAGTTCTAAATGACACTAATGTTCCGAAAGTAAGGAACCAACTAGAGAAATCTCAAAAAACGATTGAATTACTCAAGGATAACTTAGTCACTGCACAAAACTTTATGAGGCAACAAGCAGATCAACGAAAAACCGAAAGAGAATTTGAAGTAGGAGACTGGGTGTTCGTAAGACTCCAACCCTATAAACATATGTCTCTTAAACACGAAGGAAAAAACAAGTTGTCCCCAAAGTTCTATGGACCATACCAGATTACCAAGAAGATCAGTGAAGTTGCGTATAAATTACAATTACCTGATAAAAGTCGTATCCATAATGTCTTCCATGTATCATGTCTCAGAAAAAAGTTGGGCAATATCAAACGGTGCAAACAATACTTCCTATGTTAGATGACGAAGGAAGGGTCATTTGGGAACTAGAGGCAATCATTGCAACCAGAGAAAGAAGGATTCGTTCTCGAACACTCGAGGAATATCTCATTAGGTGGAAGAATTTTCTAGATGAAGATGCATCATGGGAGATAGAATAGTTTCGTCAACAATATATGTCTTTACCCTTGATTTGAGGACAAAGTGTTCTAAAAGACGACGACAATGTTATGTATCTATATATTTATGAGCAATTAATTTAAATATTAAATGCAATATTAATTAAGATGATCATAGGGTCACACCATTTCATTGAAACAGTGTATTTACACCTATAAAAGGTATTTTCACTTATTGTAAAAATCACCATTCAATTATTATTTTCATTGTGGCTAAATTCGAATTATGTGGGTGTAGATTTTCTTCGCTCCACCAGGCAAAAGTTATCCCTTCCTAAACAATTGGGTGGATGGGGCCTCAAACAACACCTTTGTTTCTCAAAAGCTTTGTTGGCCAAAGGGATATGGAGAATCCTGACATACAAAGGATTATGGGTTAAAGTGATACACCAGAAATACATTTTTCCCATGACTATATAGGATTGGCTCAGATCGAATGATAAGCATATGAGGTAGGTATCCATCTTCTAGAAAGCTATTTTTGATGCTTTCGATATCATTGATAATTGGCTTTCCTAGCGTATAGATAATGGGAAACTTTTTAGGCTAGGATTTGACTCTTGGATGGGATCAAGGACTGAATGAAGATTGTCGGGGGACATGCCTGGCAATCTTACTAATTATGGTTATATTTTCTTGCACCATATTATTGACCATCAATTATCTACTCCATTTCATCAAGCATGGCTTACTTCTGATCACCCGGGGGTCATGGATGATGATAAGGATATTTGGGATAACTATATCATTGAGCTTGATGAATGTCATATACACATCACTGATGTGGAGGGTGCCATTCTATGGACTAAGAACCCAAGTGGGGGTTCATATCTATCAAAATATGGATATCTAGCTCTAAGGGAAGAACATATCTCTCTTCTCGGGATTGGTGGATGGGACATGTATGGTCTTTAAATCGCCCACTTAAGGCACAACTCTTTATGTGGTTATCACTGGTTGGTAAGGTGTCTGTTTGGGACTATCTCTTGAAACTACACATGATAGGTCCGACATATGTCCATTATGTTGCATGGAAGGCAAATATCTCTCACACATTTTCATGGGATGCTCATATATGGCTAAGATGTGGCATTACGTTTCAGATATCACTCATATCCCATTTTTATGGGAAGGTACTGACCTTAGTTATGCTTTCCTGCGCTCGCTGAATAATTCCACCTTCTAGAATTATAAAGCTATGCCCGCCCTTCTAATCTGGGGTGCTTGGTTGGCTTGGAACAAAGCCATCTTTAGTGACACCTTAATCCCTCCTATTGCTTACGTTGCCAATAGTTTAGCTATATTGGAGCACTTTCCTCAATTAACAAAGGAAAAGCTCTTGAGGCATATTGTGCCAGAACATATTGATAACAATTATGCATGGTGTTATTTTGATGGTGTTGCAGCTGAATATCCAAGTATGGGTAGCTTGAGAGGTGTGCTATACTTTTCTGATACCAAATGGTTCAAATTTGTAGCTAACATTGGGCCAACCACAAACAATATGGTGGAGCTTTATGTTATTTACTTGACCTTGAAGCTAACTATACTTTTGAAGATCAATCATTTACAGGTCTTTGGAAACTCATTGCTCGTGATTGATAGGCTAAACTACAAGATATAGTCAAGGAACATTTTCTTGACTCCTCGCATGGATGAGATTCAAAGATTTCTGCCACATTTACAGGGAACATAATTCTTTGGCTTATTTACTATCCAAACAGGGACTGCAAATGCAGAAGGACACTTCACAGCTATGGGTAATCAACAAAGATTGAGGAATTGGACCCTGGACCACTTAAGGCACCCATTCTCCATCAAGTTAGGGTTGTTTTGGATATGGAGTAGTCATACTTTTTTCAGTATAATGAATTGTATGAGTGATAAAACTCTCTATATAAATAATCATCTGTCTCTTATGGCTTTGTATATAGTAAACAAAACACTTATATTAAGATGAGAACTGTAGTGAAGGAGACTTTTTGTATGGTTTTCATAGCCTATGAACAATATGGTTCAAAATTTTATCTAATAAAATTATGAACTGTGATTTTTTCGACGTAAAAGAAAAGCAATAACCTTCCATGAGAAGGGTAAGCAAGGTAAACACAAACCTGCGTCTTAACTCAGTTTGACAAGATGCTATAATATGAAGTCCTATGAAATATTTAGAATATATACTGTAAACATAATTTATTTATTAATTAATGTGGTTTAGAGATATAAATATTATATTATATTTCCTTTAAAAAAAATTAAATATTATATTAGAATTTATAAGTTAGTGAGTAATTGAGTGATTGGAATTTTATGGTTTCTTTTGATATGGTTGGTTTCTTCGATGGTGTTGAGCAGAATGGCCTTTGTGGCGTTGGGATGGTCATCATGTTGGAGTCAAATCATGCTTTTTGGATCAGTATGAATGCTGGAAAGGGATCCAATACGTGGGCAGAATTATTAGCTCTCTGGGGTCTCTTGTTTTTTGCCAAAGCTTGTCACATTGGTCTTCAGATGGTTATGGGTGACTCGAAGGTTAGTATTGATTGGGTTCTCAATATTCATCAGTTGAAGTCTCTTGTTCTTTCTCATTGGATTGGGAGAACTAGGAAGCTCATTGACTTCTTTCTGCATCTGTCCTTTAAACACATTTATCGGGAATTTAATGGATAGGTCGACAAATTATCTAAACAAGGATTAAGCATGGAGCCGAGTATAGTTGTTTGGAAAGAGCTTCTCTCTGGCATGACTATTGCTGAGGGTGTTTTATAGGGTCTTTAGCTCGCTGTTTTTTATCTGTCACCATGGTGGACTTGGTTCTATTCAGAACTGGACTTTTCTGTGGATTACCTTTTTGGTTTTGGAGTTGTATGCTCTCGGTGGACTGGATACCTCGTATGTCATATGACACTTTTGTGTTGTGATAGGCATGTTATGTTTTTTTGGCGAAATTGCCCCTATTGTGTATTTTGTGAACGACTTGAGTTTCTGTTGACTCGATGGTTAAGTATGTTGATCTTGATGTATGTACTCATTGTTTTTAGACACAACATTATATAATATAAAGTTGTCTTTTCCTTTGGGAAAAAAAGAGTGATTCGAATTTTATGTTAAATCAAACAAGTAAAACACAATACTAATAAAAAAATAAAAATAAAGCATTGACTTGCATCTAGTACCAAAATACCCAAAATTTTGTCCACTATTTTTTTAAAGAAAATACAACACTAATAAAACAAGTGAAACTAGCATCAAAGATACGTATACGTGCCTTAAGAAATGGTTTAATCTAATAATTTAGAAATGTTTTAATTTAAAAGTTTTACATAGCCTAGGTTTAATTTACTAATTTAGAAATGTTTTAATTTAATAGTTATACATTGCCCAAATTTAAAGTTAAAGTTTGACATATAAACAATTGGATAATAGATTAGAAGTCCATATGAAAATGTCATTGTCATTTACAAATATCAAATTTATATTAAATATTTAATGTTGAAGGTATTAAATGTGTAATAATTTTTAGAGATTTTATTAACAAAATTTTTCCAAAAAAACAAAAACTAAATTTTCCTATTAACAATTAAAAGACTAAATAAATTATTAAACTTTGGTAAATCTATAGTGTAATGATGGGGCGACAGGGGGGCGGAGTTATTATCACTCCGGAAGGACTCTTGGAAACCTCTTTCGCTTGGGGTCTAGGCTCGGAAACTAACAACATGGTCGAGGCCCTGGCGCTCTGGCAGGGACTTTGGATTGCCAAGAATCAAGGTATCTCCAAGCTCAGTGTTCTAGGAGACTCGAGAATTATTATACAAGCAATGACCGAGAACTCTATTCCAAATCAAATGCACCTCAAGCAACTAATCCAAAAAATCAAGTTACTTTCCCTCTCATTCAGTAAAATTGGGTTCTATCATGTTTTGTGGAAAAAAACTAAGAAGTTGACCAAGCAGCGAATTTGGGTTCCTCTCTTAACCTTGGAGAGCTAAAAATCAATGGGTCTAGCTCTATTTGATTTCCCCCATAAGACCGGGGCTATGTCCACGAGGCCTCTCCTCACGTGGGCCCCTTCCAAGGGCCTTGATTCGTGTCCGCGTGCTCCTAAGGCAGGTGGAGTCGTGTGGGCACGTGGTCTCGCAATTGAAGTAAGGTGGAGTTTAAATGCAATTCATGGCGACGTCCCCTCACCTGGTGCGAAATCGCTGGTTGTCTCGTCGACGCAAGGGGATTTGAGTGAGTTTTCGGCTGGATTAATGGCTCGCATGATGGGTGGTACGGTGATTATAGTGTCCCTACGTGGTAATGATTTTATTCAATGGAGGGGCAGGGTAGGAGGCACCATCTGCTTCGTTTGCGAGGTTAAAAACTGGCATGTACAGGATTTTTGTTGTTGTATTGTGAACGGGAAGGAAATTTTAATGCTCAGAATGGAAGTCGGGTCTGCATCCTCCAGCATGTACTCAGCTCCAAGGTCTGTGGTGGCGGTTTTCAGGGATCTGAAACATGATATCAAGGCGTTGCAGGATCAAGTTGATGCTATCGACACTGAAGGTGGCCGGAGATTGGAAAACGTGGATAAGGACTTGGCGTATCTGCGGAAGAAAATAACTCGTAAGGTGAAGAGGTCCAAGAATGCGATTATTGGATTGATTGCGGAATTGGAAATCAAGGTAGACAAGCTCGCTTTGAAGCTCGTCAAGCACGAAGCTCCTCCCAACCTAGGTTCTTCGTCCAGCTTTGATGGGAAATTCAATTGAGAGATTCGAACTATTTTTTGTGTTGCTTTACTCTATATGTTGAGTTTCCCTGTGTGTATAATCATGCTACTTACTGGACACTTGGATAGGATAGACCTGGTTAATATAGTTTTGCTTGGGTTTGTTGTAGTTACTGTTTCCTGTTAAAAAGAGAATATTACAAAGGGCTATTTAGACTGGTTATTTCCTTTTTTCCGCTTCCATAAGGGCATATATAGAACTCGAAACCCATGTTGCTGCTTTCATAAGGGCGTATGTTGAGACTCTGAGCTACTTCTGCCGCTACCTCAAGGGCATTTTGTAAACTGGTTCTGTGTCGGTGGTAACACCACTTTATTAATATATCATAACCGTTGCTGTAAAAAAAAATCCTCTAGTGTAATGTTCAATAGTTAAAATATTATTCATCAAATTTGTTTCAATACCACTAAATAGTTTTTAGAATTATAAAAAAAAAGTCAATCTTTACTTTTATTAATGTGTTAGTGTATGAAATGTGAAAAATGGAAAATATTTTAGTTTAAAAGTATGTGGAAAAAAATAATTAAGTACCAAAATAAATATTTTGAACTTTTAGTTGAAAAATCTTAGAAGAATATTATAACATGTTGAAGTTCTTATAAAAAGTTTATTATATCTAAATACAAGTTTTTTATAAAAATATAGCTATAGTCAAAGATAATTATATATAGTTATAATTATAGTGATATTTTTTTTTTCATCTGAAAAAGACAACCTTATATATTATAAAGTTGTATCAAAAGGGTATCAATAATTACATCCTCCAAAGAGTCTTTGAAAAACATGAAGAGGTGCCCCAACAACCATAATAAAAACAATCTGCAAGAAAACAGTAATAACAAGTACTGACCAGAAAGATACAATCAGCCATCCCCAATGGATCGGAGTAAGGATAACAAAACAAAACACATCTCGGATGTGCCATAAACATCTGTAATCCGATATAACCCAGAGAAAAACTATAGCATATGAGCGTACTATAATAAGGAAACCAAGCATACCAAAAAACCCGGGAATAACACCCCAACTGAAAGCACATAAACCAGTTTAGATAAGAAAGGGCATAGTGCCCTCCACAATGGTACCGGCCATGGTGTGTTCTTTCCACAATATCCTCCTCGGATCCTGAGACAAAGCCAACTTAGAAAGCGCATCAGCATGAGAATTAAATTCTCGATAAATATGGTGGCATGCCAGATGTGGATTTGAGTCCAGCAAACATCTAACTTTTTCAAGCCAATGAGACAGAACTAATGATTGGAGGTTGTTCCTCCGCATAACCCAATCTATAATAACCTTCGAATCACCCACAATCTGATCTAAGGAATGCCCATTTCCTGAGCAAAGGTTAATAAACCCCAGAGGGCCAAGAGTTTCGCCCGAGTGTTCGTGCCCTTTCCAGCGAACACCCTCAATATGAAAAAATGATTCCCCGCCATCTGGATGACCATACCCACGCCGCACAACCCCTGCTGTTCCGCACCATCGAAGAAACCAACTGTATCAGCTGGAGGCAGACTTGGAAAACCACATATGTGCCCCCGAGTCTTTGGACCAGGATCAAAGCCGGAACCAAGATTGTCCAAGGTTTTGGAAACAACACGATCAAGATCCAAGTACCACCCTTCAAACAAATGGCCATTTCTCATGCACCAAAAATGCCAAATACAAAGCATGACACATTCCATGGGGATTTTATAATGTTTATCCACATTGTGAAAGAAACCGGAGATATCATCGTCATCCCACTACCAGGATGTCTGAAAATGATCACACAGACCCAACCACACATATCTGAAGCCCAGACACCAATAGAAAAGGTGTATCGTAGTCTCCGAATCCTTCATGCAAAAACACCTATTGGGACCTTGAAAACCCTTGCGCATAAGACAGTCCCACGACAGAATTTTGTTTTGTAAAGTAAGCCACAGGAAGCACTTAATTTTTCTTGCCACCTTTTTTTCCCACAAGATCGTGAACCACCACTGAGGCTGAAAAGTATGATGAAACTTTAACAAGGAATCATAAGCCAAACTGGTCGTGACTGCACCATCATGCAAATTGTTAGCCCAAACAAAAGTGTCAGGATCGAAACAAATAGATATACCAGCAGCTCTCAGAGAAACAACAAAACCATCCCATTCCACTGCCACAGCCCCCGTCATTCCCAGAGAGATGTCACATCTATCAAAATTTCTCATTATGATTATTTTAATCAACAAGGCATTTGACTTTATTTAATTTTGATTTTTTAAATTATTTAATTATATTATATCAATGATATTAATTTATAAGACAATTAGTATTATTATATATTTTTAAATATTTTTGATATAATTTGCATATTATAGAAAATTAGTCAAATCATTAAATTAAACTAATCATAAAATAAAAAAATATATTTTTAAAAAATAAAAAATTATACTTTTATTTTTAAAATATAAATTTTATAAAACTTTTGAAAAAATATATAAATTAATTAAAGTCAAAATTATTGTTGGACTAAACTATTACAATTCACCTGTCTTGACAGATATAAAAAAACTATTAATAATTTAAAAAATAAAAAATATCAATAATTTAAAGTATTAAAAACCAATACCCAAAAAATCTATTAATAATTTAAAGTATAAAAAAACTAATCTTCAAAAAATTGTCACATCTTTAAAAGAAATAGGACCAATATCTTGGTATTTGGTGCCAAATTCTTTTATAAGAGGCAAAAACGCATGTACATTGGGTATTTCACGTGAGCTTTAATAATGTCTAACCAAAAAGATATTACAATATAATGTCTAACCACAAAGATATTACAATATAGAAAAAGAAATTCAATTCCAATCTTATCATGATGATGATATAGCGTAGACTATATGGAGTTCCTTTTGTCTGGTCTACATGTCCTCAACCATGGTAAGGCGATTAAAATAATATAATGATTAATGGCAAATGTTTTGGTGTACGTCAATTTTTATTAGCTTATTTAGTTAAGGTGTGGGTTTCGTGGGCAGGGTGACTTGGGTTTAATTTTCTTAGAGGTGAGTTAGTTGGGAGGACACACCCAAAAATCCAGTCATGTTAAGGGTTGGTGTGGCTCAAGCTGGGTGATTTTGACGACCTAGATACCCCTGGGTTGCGGTTTCTTAGACAATGGTTGAAATGCACTAACCCCGAGTGACAAACTTTTCTAACCAAAAAAATTCTTTGATGCACACTTGCGTAATTTTCATCACTAATTTGAAGTAAAGATTTACACAATCTAAATAAGTTTCTAACTATTTTATAGATTAGTCATTTGTTTAATTTATTTTCAATGAAATTTGTAGGCTAAAACTTTATATTAAGATAATCATCATTTATGTTGTGGGTAAAATCGATCTACCCCAATGGAAATCAGAGTGTGTGTAAAACAACAATTTATTAGTGTCATCTAGGTCTATAAACTCATTAACAGAACATTAAAAGCAAAAAAGGGACCTATAACAACAAGCATGATTATCAAGCCATCTCATTATCAGTAATAGTAACACAGGGCACCTCTTGGGATAGATTCTTGTCCTCTTGCTACAAAGTCTCTGCTTGTGATTGCCTTAATCAAGAAAATCAACTTATTGTTCATCTTGTCCATTTGTAGCAGTAACTCGCTTATCTCCTCTTTGGTGTCCAAAAACACCTTGCCAAACAAGAATTTAGTAGTCTTGTGCAATGTAAGAATTCTATAATACTTTGTATCTCTAGTGCGAGTGTTGCTAGTGTCAGCCACCCACGACGTCATCTACTCTGCAATCACCTCTGGGTCTGTTATCCTTTGTTCTTCCTTCACCCAACCCTTGGCCCTTAAAATTTTCTCTATGATATCAGTCGGGATTGCTTGGTAAAACACATTCTCATCATCTGAAGCCTCATGCTAAGCTCGAGTTGGCCCACACCTCCCATTTCCATTGAGCATCCTTCGCCCATGACCGATGCAAACCACAACTATCAATTGCATGGCTTGGAGGAAGGATAGAATTGAGTATCCACCCATAATTCCTTGGAAATCCCCTCAAAATCCAGTGCAGGATCGAGATGTTGGCTACTTCCTCCACAATGATAGAGAATGCAGACGAAAACTAATCAAAGCGAAGAATAAAGCAACAAGCCTCCACTCTTGAAATGTTGAGCTTCCCCATCATTATTCAAACCTCTCATCATGACAAGAACCAACCCTAAACCTAAGTACCTCGACCTTTTATTCCAATTATGGTACAAATTTGGACCTAAATACACAATACTTTTCCAGACGACTTATCTCCATGGTTGAACTTGGGAGTGGACATCCCAACCGTCCTTCCCTACACTTGCCATTAATCACCATAAGTGGAGGGTGTGTCATGGTGGTTCCTTGCCCCGTGGGACGTATGCAAGGGCATCATTTTTTCTTCGTCCATGCTTGGTCACCCCATTCGAGGAGATTTGTAACACATTTTATTGTGTATATAGAATATTTTATAATTTTAAATTCATTTTAAAAAAAATTGTTTTTATAAAATAATATTTTATTTTTAAAAATAATTATAAATTTACGAATACAAATTATTATTATTATTATTATTATTATTATTATTTATAAAGATTGAAATATAGAGAGAGAGAGCGCTCTTGTGACAACTTGAAAAGTAATATTTAATATTGTAAACTTTGAATATGAAGAAAAACCACTTTTTCCAAGTGAATATTCTATTAAGCTTAAATTTTAATAAAAAGTTATTTTGGAAGAAAATCATTTTTTTCCATATTTCATTATAAGTATTTTTCATATTTTATTTAAAAAATAGGTTTATTTGGAAGATGCAGGTGTCTCAACACGATTTGATTCTAGTTGGTATCATCATCATCCTTTTTCTTTACTTGGATGATATTGTCTTTATGGCAAAGAGTCTTTTGACTCTTGATGAGCAACTGAAAATTCTCAAGGATTTTTGGTCTACTACATATCAATCTTAACATTAACAAAACAAAAGTTATGATAATCAAATTGAAAAAGACCAATTATATATATATATGAAGCTTCGTATATGGTCTTAGATAAGGAGAGGGTTCAACTCTGAGCGGATGGCATTTAGGGTTATGGAGGCAACTGGTCTATGCTAAGCTTTTGTCATAGGGCGTCCCCTCTGTTGCTGCTTACACATATGGTTATTCTACTTTTGGATAGCACTGCCCTACCTGTTCCTATGCCCACTTACCTGGGGTTTTTTTTGACGTTGAATGCCACTTGGTGTTGTATTTATTGTGTGCATTCTCTTGAGCTATGGCAGGTACATCCGATCATTTGGCAGTGCATATGTCATTATTCTTCTTGGGTTTTGTTTCTTTGCCCTAAGATATCGGGTCGCTTCCTGCTTTACCTTTCTGGATGTCTTCTTCGTTACCGACTCTTGTATTTTCTTGGCGGTGTTCACACTACCCTGTGTCGGTGGTGTCTTCTGTTGATGATTACATTGTTTTGGTTTCTAAACCTTGATTCACCCCCTCCCCCTTTTTGTTACCTATGAAGGAAAAAGAAGGTTTCATTTCGTCCCCCTTGACTGGCATTTTTCCCGAGGGACAGTGGTCGTCTTGTTCAAGTGTTTTATTTCATCCTCTGGTGGTTACGGGCGAGCCACCTAATCGCCTATCAACTGGTGATGTGGGGGCCTGGAATTTGACGTTCCACAGAACGTTTTTTCATTTCCAGGACGTATTTGACAGGCGATCATGATTTTGACACGTCATATTTGACAGGGCATAAAATAGTTAACCCGTCAGTTTGACGTCCGTGTTGGCAGCAAACCCGTCAAATAGGTTAATAAGCCGAACAGGTCCAGCATGGCATGGTAGGTACTAGGGATTCGAGTCTGGTGGTATGGGTAGAAATCCGCGGCAATAGGAGATTCAGCGCTATAGCACTGGTGGTTCAAGGTTCCAGATTCAGCATAGAAAGACGACACCCTATCTCAATCAATGCAGAGTCAATGCTCCTATACCACTAGTGGTATGGGTAGAAATCCGCGCCATGGGAGGATTCAATACTCTGAACAGACGACGACGATTGAAGCTTTGTGCTTTTCATCTGGCAATACAGCAAACCAGTGATTAAAGTGGAAGCCACAACTCGTGTGCTTGTTTTTTAAAAGAATATATATCACGAGAGGGAACCAGTCATGAATGTATTGTGTTGCATATTGTTAGGGAAATCTTATGGGATGACTGGTAGAGCATTTCACACATATTGCCATGCATGCCACTGAAATATTCCTACATCATTCTAAAGTGTGAAGGCGAAAGTGACAATGAAGCTGAAGGTGAGGATAAGCATTTGGACAGTACATCCACCATCCCAGGCTGTGAAAATTTGCATTTGGAAGGTGAGGGTGAGCATTTGGACAGTACATCCACCCTCCCAGGCTGTGAAAAATCACATTTGGAAGATGAAGGTGAGCATTTGGACAGTACATCCACCCTCCCAGCCGGTGCAAAATTGCATTTGGAGCATGCCTCCAACAGTGCTGATGCAGGGACGTTGCAGCCGAGCCAGCTTAAAAAATTACCAGGATGGATCAGCGAAGCATAATGGAAGATTAGCTTTCAACAGAATTCTGATGTTCATAGCCTGCGTTTGCCATCTGTTGTGTCCATATTTAGAGTTCCCAACATCCTGAAAAGAATAAAAGGAGAGGCATATGTCCCTAAAACTGTTTCGTTGAGTCCATATCATCACAGCGATGCAGAGCATCTCCCAATGGATAATCACAAACAGAGAGCCCTGTGTAGAATGATGACCAGGTTCAATATTAACCTCGCCAGTGATCCAAATTATATTAACCTCGCAAGTGATCCAAATGATAGGAACTTCTATCATCGTGCAAAGGATGAGATCTTGCGGCTAGAGGAAGAAATCAGGAACAACTACGAAGAAAGAATCGATTACGAACCCGGGAAACTCACTGACAAGCAAATTTTTGACGGTTGCTTCATCCTAGAAATATTAAGGCCTCTGGGTGGCGACAAATTCCCCATAGCGGAAGCAAGTAATTACTATGATCCTGTTTTTGAGAGAAACAAGATTGATTATACTGGGTTTGATATCCTGAATGACTTTTTGATGCTCGAAAATCAAATTCCCATGGTAGTTCTCCGAAAGCTACTAGAATTGGAGCTCAATTCGAATGGTAATGTCGACGCAAAGCTTTTCAAAGTGTTAGTAGAAGATCCATCACATAAGTTCTACCCTTTCAAATATGATAAGACTCAATGGCCCTGGCAGCGAACAGATAAACTCGTTCATCATTTTCATCTTTTGGGTTTGTTGCAGACCCTCATTGTGTATGGACCTGAGCATGCAGATCAATTTAATCCCAGCAATGAGGACGACACAGTCATCCATGTCAGAGGCATCCCTTGTGCAGTAGATTTAAGAAATGCTGGGATTAAATTTAAGCAATGCTATGGAGGCATCGAGAAGATTAAATTTGACCAGAAGAGCGCCACAATTTCTCTACCTACAATCATCATGACAGACCACACAGAGGTACTCTTCCGTAACCTAATAGCTCTTGAAGTGTGCAAGGCTTCTGACATTAATTATGTGACGTGTTACGTAAGTTTGATGGACGACTTGATACGCTCGGAAGAAGACTAAGCTTAGGGTGGTTTTTTCCTTTCTCAAAAAAAAGTTTACACAAACACAAAAAAAAAAAATTGACACTCACAAATTTATGTAAAACGTAAAATTTATGTAAAACGTAAAATGAAGGGCATGAAAAACGCAAGACCGTCAACAAAAATCCATTTGACGGGCAAAGGGAATTTGAAATTCCAGGCCTGTGTGGGCCCCTCTGATGAAGGGCTTGCCGCTTTTGGTGATGGATTGGGAGATGTTGGTCATCCCTTGGAGAGGATGTTCCTGTGCATGAGGTTTTCATCGTGTGTGAAACTGTTGTGGTAGAGCGGTTTCGGGGGATGAACATGGCCCTCTTGACATTTAGGGTTTGGCTCACTAATAATTGGGCCGACCTTCTGGGCTATTCCCCACAGTGTTTAGCACCATCAAAGGGATGGTTGGGAGCCATTATGAGGTTGGTTGATGATGGTAAAAACGTTTTAGAGGATGTTTGGTTTTGGCACTGATTGGATTTTAGGCTCAAGCGTCGGGTCCCTACTTTGATGCACGCCGAGAGAACGTTTTCTCCCATCCTACATGGGTAAAATTCCCTGGGTCGCCTATCGAGCTATGGAGTCTCACGATTCTTGCTATGATCGGTGTGGCACTTAGAGAATTCTTGGTGGTGGATGATATGTCCATGCGAAAATTGTGGTTGATTTGGACATCCGTGAGGGTTTTCCTGATACTATTGTCATCACAAAGGATGGTATCTCTTACCCATAGTATTTGGACTACATGGGACTAACGTTATGCTGCAACAAATGTCACACATATGGACATCTCGTACAAGAATGCTCTCCCCTTCAAGCGGCATTGCTGGAAGATAAATGATATGGACTCTTTTGCCATGAGGGAGAATGTGGCACCCAGCCGTGAGGAGACAAAAGTTTTAGCCCCCCTAGATGTGAACGACGGCATTACGACTGTTGGGGTAGGTATAGATGTGAGTGTGGAGATGAAAGACATTGCTCTTCATGGTATGGCAGAAGGTTTTTCGGGTGAGGGTTCTATTATCTCTCCTCATGATGGTCAGTCGGATCCACTAGTGACAGTATCGAATGTGACTCCTTATGTAGTTTTTTCTCCTCCTAAGCTCTACATATATCCGCCATCGAGTATGTATATATCAAATGGTCCCTCTGCTTTTACCATTTACAATAAATTTGTGCCTAACAATAAGATTATACTTTTGTTTGATGGGGAAATGATGTTTACGAACTGCTTTGAACTATTGAGCTCTCATGGGGCTTTCCATTCACGAGGAAATTTTTCTCGCCCACTCGTCCTCTCTTCACCTTCCCTCTTAATGACACTTCCGGGGGAAGTTCACACATTCCAGATTGATTTTATCCTCTTCTCATGTGGTTCCATTGCGGGTTGATGATGGGTTTATGCTCCATTAATTTGATTTTTCCATGTGTCTAGTAACTCCTCTTGCTATTTTTTCAACGTCGGGTTTGGAAGTTTTTCTTGGTCCTCTGGTGGGTACTCAGGTGTTTCTAGGCAGCTGCCCCCCATATGTGGTGTCTTTCCATTAGAGGAAATGTGGGGTCTAAAATGGGCATTATAAGAAAATGTGCCATTTATACATCGGAATTCAAGAACCAATAGAATTTTAAGACAACGAGTCAACCATAATGGTGATTTGACATATTTGCCATAAAAAACTATGTTTTGCTTTGGTATTTCCAACTTATCTCCTTGTGGTTTTACTCAAATTTGAGTGGGAGCACTCGCTAGTTGCAAAATTCAATTTTGCATCCAACGAGTACCCACACTACATACTTTTGAAGGTCCCCACCCCACGAAAAATGAGAAATGCATTAAAACTGTGTTACTTGAAGAAAAACATTGAAAAACGTGTTAAAAAAATACATTAAAACATGTTTTAATGAAATACATTAAAAAACATTTTTTAATGTATTTCTCATTTTTTGTTGGGCGGGGTCCATCAAAAGTATGCAATGTGGGTACTCGTTGGATGCATAATTCATTTTTTTAATGTATTTCTCATTTTTTTGTTGGGCGGGTTCCATTAAAAGTATGTAGTGTGGGTACTCCAAGTAGTGCTCTCGCTCGAAATTTGAAGCAACACATTTTTTAATGTATTTCTTATTTTTTGTGGAGTGGGGTACATTAAAAGTATGCGGTGTGGGTATTCATTAGGTGCAAAATTGAATTCTACATCCAACGAGTGCTCCCATTCGAAATTTGAGTAAAACCACCGGGAGATAAGTTGAAAATATGAAAACAAAAAGTAGTTTTTGTATCTTTTCCTTCAAAATTTAGATTATTATTTTCCTTAGGAGGCCCATTTTAGACCTCAAATTTCCTCTAATGATATCCAACCCTCGTTGGGGCCCTCTAGTGATGTCATACCTTTCCCCTCTTCTCCTAGAGGATTGGACTCTCTGTCTCCTCATATTGACTGTCGTTCAGGTGGGTAGGAGAGACTTCATGCTTCTCCCCCTCTATCGGTTATTTCATCCCCCCTTATGGCCCCCGTCTTGCAACTTTCTCCCATTGAGACTCCCCATACTCAGGTGACAGACTCTGTGACTTTATCCTCTCGCTATGACATCAAACCTCGACCTACCTCTGTTTATAATTCATTTTCTATTATTGGAAGAGGTTTGTAGTAGGTAGATTTTGGGGGTTCTGATCGATTGAGGGGTCATAGATCAATGATGGCACATGCTAGATTCAAGGCCTCCCTTGATGTAAGGGCAGGGGGAACAACGGTGTACCATTAGAAGGGCACTTAGATCATGTCTTTCGTCGGACATGGTTCCTTGATGTTGCTAATGACCTATAATTCTAGAGGGTTGGGGAAACTCTCCAATAAATATGCCCTAAAACATTTGGTTTCTCAACATAAACTATATGTTTTGTTTCTATAAGAAACGATGGCTACCAGTGATAGTATTCTACATGACCTACAAATCCTGCTTCCTAGTTGGGATTTTTTATCCCTGGATGCATCTGGATGTTTTGGGGGTCTGATTGCGGGTTGGCTTATGAGGTTATTCTTTGTTTATAATTGTCGGGGGATCATTTCAGGTCTGGTCGTAGTCCTACGCTCTAGACATTACAAGCAGGACCTTACTTTGATGAACTGCTATGGTCCACATAACCACCGTGCTGCTTATTGGGACAACCTATTTGATCATGGTTACCAAAATGTTGAGAATTCTATTCTAGGGGGTGATCTCAACTTCTCGATTGGTGAGGCTGAGACTTGGGGAGCATATGCTTATAAAGACCCTTTACTGGATTATTTCACTAGGAAGATTGGCGAGTGTTCTCTCTTTGACCTGCATCCTTTGGTTCTTAAGCCTTCTCGAAGAAATAAGCATGTGGGAGCCCATTTTATTGGCAAATGATTGGACATATTTCTTGTGAATGAAGGCATTATATAGATGGCATCTTCTATTAAGCAATGTGCCGGTGATGCTGGAGATTCAGATCGTTTTCTTGTCCTTCTGAAATTTAAGGGAGAGTCTTTCAAGCCACCAAGCTCATTCAAGTTCAATGCTAAGTGGCTTGAGGATGTGGGTTTCATTGAACTGGTAAAACACCATTGGATTCCTATCAACGAAACCAATATGAGCTCTGTTGCTTTGCAGTTCTTGAATAATTTTAAGAGACTTAAGGTCCACACTATTTCATGGGTGGAGGAGAGAAGAAGACAAAAGGAACATGAGCTCTTATGATTGAAGACTCCCTTAAGACTTTTCATTCTTCCAATCCGATGGGTTTGGCCTCTCGGGAACAAAAATTGCATATCATGGAAGTGGAAACAAAAAGAAGGAAGTTATTACTGGATGAAGAAGTTGCTCTTCGACTGAAAATCAGAGCACTCTGGTTGGATAAAGGTAACAACAACTCAAGATATTTTCACAATTATATCAAGCACATGAACAATATAAACTCAATTTGGGAGATTGGGGATCATGATAGGAATATGGTCTCTGGATTCATTGATATTGCTAGAGTTGGGGTGGACCATTTCTCATGTGTTTTCAGGGAAGATAGAGGAGCTCCTGTAGCCTTTATGCTAAAGCTTATTGAGCACTACCCCACATTTGTCATTGATGAGCAGAACCAGATTCTTATGGAATTTGTTTCTTGTGAAGAGATAAAAGCAGTTATATATTTGATGCAGCATGACAAGAGTTTGAGGCCAAATGGTTGGCCCTTGTAGTTCTTCTGGGTCCTTATAATATCATTGGTAATGACATGTTGGCATTTGTCAAAGACTCGAGGACCAAAGGAAGAGTACTAGCAGCCTTTAATACTACATTCTTGACACTCATTCCTAAGTCTGATGATGCTAGAAAGATGGAGGATTATCGACCTATATCCCTATGTAATGTTATATACAAGCTCATTGTGAAGGCTATTGTGCATAGGGTGAAGGGCATACTCTCTAATGTTATCCTTCCTGAACAATTTTCCTTCCTGGAGGGCCAACAAATCCACGACGCCATTGGTGTTACACAAGAGTTCCTACACATTGTGAAGCTCAAGCATATGCCGACCGTGGTTTTAAAAGTTGATTTAACTAAGGCATACGACCATGTCAACTGGACCTTCCTCGAGTTAATCCTTACCCAAGTGGGCTTTGAGCTACCTTTTATTAATTGGATTTTATCTTGTGTTCACATTGTTAGTTTTGTAGTGTTGATTAATAGATCGATGCTTGCTTCTTTTAGACCTGGGAGAGGGTTAAGTAAAGGGTGCCCACTTGCCCCACTTCTTTTCCTACTCATCATGGCAGGACTCATCAGATCCACCACTCATGCTTGCTCCCATGGTAGTCTCAAAGGCATTCACATTGGGGGCTATGTTTTTATTAAACATCTACTTTTTGTAGATGATATCCTCCTTTCTCTTGATGGATCTAAAAAAGAGTCTCTTAAACTGGAGGCTATTCTTAATCTTTTTTTGAAGCTACTGGGATGCTCTATGACCCGCGTAAGTCTACGGTTTCTTTCCTGAACCTAGCAGGTGATGTTTTGGACTAGATTGCTTCTTTGTTCGACTTTGAGATCACTGATATCTCACTGGGAATTAAATACCTTGGTCTTGCAAGCTAATGATTATTGTAATAAGGACTGGTCATGATTGATTAGTAGAATTGACAAAAATATTCAACTTTGGTGCAAGAATTGGTTGTCTCGAGCAGGGAGGTTGGTCCTTATGAAATCTGTTTTGGAAGCCCTACTTGTGTGTTCAAGTTTCTTTGGCACATGTTCCTACTGGTGTTATTGAATGAGCCAGAAAATTGTGTTTCAGTTTCCTTTGGAGAAGGAACATTGACCATAGGCCCTTCCACTAGGTCTCTTGGAAGAGGATATTCCTCCCCAAAGTACTTGGTGGATGGAGTTTAAAGAACCACCCTTGCTTCTTTAAGTCACTGGCTGCAACAGATATTTGGAGGATCCTACAAGGTAAGGGGCCGTGGGTGATTGTTATCCATTAGAAATGTATTAAGCCTTTGACAATTCATGAATGGTTATGGCATAGAGATAAATCCTTTAGGAATATCTTGATCATGTGGAAAACCCTTCTCTTGGCTTTTGATGTTGTGGGTGACTGGTTGGCATGGGAGGTTGGTGATGACAATAGCATTATGCTAGGATACGACCCTTGGATTGGGTGCAAGGATGGTCATTGACTTCCACATCATATGGTGGACCTACTTATCGACAATGGACTTCTTTTTTATCTCACATATAGATTCATCCATATTTGAATCCTATCCAACATGAATGGATGACCTCCAACATGTTGGGTTTTATTGATAATGACAAGTTGTCATGGGATGGTTATATAAATGTTTTGAAGACTACTCATGTGAGGCTTAAGGAGAGGGAGGACAAACTCCTCTGAATCAAGAATTCTTTGGGTGGCACTTATACGCCCAAGCTGGGCTACATGGTTATTAGGGAAGCAGAGGATCTCCCCCCTCCTGCCTGGTGGAACAAGGACTTATGGAGTTTCCACTATCCTCTCAAAACAAATTTATTTGTTTGGATGTCTCTAGTTGGAAGAGTACCTGCCTGGGATTTTCTCCTCACAAAATTCAGCTGTGGACCAAGTATCTGCCCCCTCTGTAGATCTGCATGTGAGTCTATCAGTCACTTATTTATTTCTTGTCATTATTTGGTCAAGATGTGGAACTATGCCTCACTGGTCACCAGTGTTAATTTTATGTGGGAGGGTGAAGAGCTACATGATGCTTTGAAAACCTTGTTGCAGAATCCCATTTTTTACCCATACGGAGCCCTCGCATTATTGATGATTTGGGGAGTTTGGCTCGATGGAATAAGAGAGTTTTCTAGAAGCTTATCAACTTCCCTGAGGTATATGTTGGAAAGGGCTTAACTATTTTGCCTCATTATCCACAAGTATCAGTATACACACAACCCAGGAGTATAGTTCTTGAAAGAATTGATAAGTCTATGGGATGGTGCTACTTTGATGGGGCGCATATCATGTCTTGGAAAAGGGGGGGTCGGTGGTCTACTTTACATCGTTGGCAACCTTTACTTCAAGTTTTCCGCTAGTCTTGGAAACGTCGCAAATAATATGGCTGAGCTGATGGCTATAAAACTGGTATTGGATCTGGCCATCTCAAAAGGAGCGAGGAAGTTGCATATTTCCGATGATTTCTTGTTAGTTATCAATTGGCCTCTACATAAAAAATCCCCTAAGAATATTTACCTGAGGCCTCTATATGATGTCATGTGTAGACTACTTAGATTTTTTTAAGATGTCACTCTACAACACATCTATAGAGAGTGAAATGAAGCTGTTGATCAACTATCCAAGAGAGGTTTACAAGTGGGTGATGGCATATGGCACCTTTGCGAGGTCACCAATGACACCATTATGGAACATGACCCGGGACCTTTTCCACCTTAATTGCCTTTCCCTCCACTTTTGATGGAGGAGAACCCTTGATACATACTCTAGTTATCTTTGTTTAATGTGAATTGATACAACTATATTTTTGATGTACAACATAACATGGATTGTTTTATTTGTTGAAGCTTTAATATGTTTTGATCTGTATGACTATGGACATGAAAATGCGGGATTTTCCTTCTGAGGATGACTTCAAATAAATATTTTGGATGAAGTATTCCATATATACTTGCATCGTGAATTGTAATGGCAGCCTATGCTATCGAACAATATGGTTCACGATCTGAATAAAATTACGACCTTGATATTTTTTCCGTGGGAAAAAAACTTGGAGGAAATGACTCTATGCAAATATCTCAGAATCGATCTTCATCACAAGCTTAATTGAGAATATAACATTGAGAAAATGATTAATGGAGGGTGGAAAGCTTATTATGGACTTGAAAATAATTGTAAATCAATAGACCTGTGAGTTTGGGATAAGAAGAAACTCCTCTTTGAAATTCTCTCACTTTATTATCTTATACAAATGTGAAGTTTGGGGCTGCAACATCCCTAGATAATCGTGGAGAAGAATAGAGCAAATCTAAAAGCATTTTATAACATATAATGTCAAAATTAAAGGCAATATGTCCTATCCTATCCTCTTCATAAAAAGTTAGTCTCTTCCCCATTGAGATGATGGCTATGACTAGGTGTCTAATGTACAAGAACAAAATAAACAACATGGGAGACAAGATGCTCCCTAATATTACTTCAAACCCTAGTTAAAACCATTTGCGACTTAAGGGAGGTTGACATAAAGATGCCAAGTCTTGGCTAAATAATCGTGGAGTCGAAGAAAATGTCACTCTACATAATAGTGATAATAATAAAAGTGTTATTATATTTAAATTCAAGTAGAAGTTATGGCGCGATAAAGAATTAGAGGATAATAGACAATTAAGATACTATAAGGAAACGATCAACCATAATTTAGAAGATCAATAGTTTTTCTTTGTTTTAGTTAGCATAAAGAAGAAAATCAACATTACTAAAAACAAACAAACTCTCATCAATTATATAGTGAAATATGGCATTGTGCAATTCTTAATATATTATGGGACGAAGAATTTGTCATCTTTGTGACACTAAGAAGGTTGAGCATGAAAATAAGTTTTTCTTAGAGTGTCTTGCATACATCCACATTAAATTGCAATTGGAAATATTTGATACAATATTGACTTTTCTAACATTTTAACTCATCACAACTATGATGATTTAGAAATACTAGTCTTGAAGCTTTTTGAGAATACATAATAATGTTCTAAAAAAAACCAAATAATTCTTTACTATTTTTAAAATATAATAAATCAAAATTGAACTCACAAAACCAAATAATTCTTTACTATTTTTAAAATATGATAAATCAAAATTGAACTCACTCAATATTAATAACTATCATCATGATCATTATAAATATTTTATAATAAATTAAAATGTTATAAAAGTCATAATTTTGTTTGGATCTTAGTTTTTTTTTTTTTCCTCGGAAAAAATTCTTAATTTTATTTCAAAAGAGAACAAAATTACAGCTGCACATGTAAAAGGATCAAACAATGATCCCTACATTGTCACATATTATCTATCACAGTAGACAAAAAAATTACAAAACTGTCCCAAAATATGGATATCACAACCCAAATCAATAGACATGTCACAAAAATCTGAGATCAGACATACTGCCAAAAACGAAGGCCACAAAAACGCCTCTGAAATGCCGTCGCCCCCGCAAAGATCCCGAAGGAGCAAAACGGGTCGCCACGCAAGAGTATATCAACAGACACCATCACTGCCATATAAGGCAGGCAATCTTTCTCGGCAAAAATCCAGAGAAAAAACAAAAAACTGCCCAAGAAACTGCAAACCCAGAGCAAATGTTCATGAATCTGCAGGAGAAAACCAACAACAGACACTCACCACCCACGGACGCCGACCACCGCTGCAAAACTGCAGACGATTATGGCCAAGTAATGCCCAGTAATGAGGCCATCGCCAGGGACGCAGCTGCATAAGTGGGCCAAAAAGAAAAGACCACCGACAGCAATAAAAACCCCTGGCCACCGCCCCATGGCCCAGAATCGCCACAACAAAGATTCAGCAAAAAAGAAAAGAGCCCACCGCCATGGACGTAGCAGGCCCCGAACAGATCAACCGCCACAAACACAAATGAGATCCGCCGACAGCAAAAACGCCTCGGGAGATCGCCGCTGTCGCCGCAAAATCGCCGCGCAAAGCCTGCAAAATCCGTAGACCAGACCCTAGCATTGATCATCATCTGATCATCGCATCGTTTTGCATATTCTCAGCGGCGAATCCATTCATGTCGTCCTGCATCGTTGAGAAGGCCCCAGGATCGATTCTGAAGCCTGCGCAGCACCACCAGCAATCCGCCCTCGACTCCAAGCTGTTCTCAAGAGCCACCAGGGTTTTGGAGCGAAGGGAGCCGTTGAATTGGGCGTTCTTGGAGCTCCCTTCCGTGCCTTTAAATTGTTTGGATCTTAGTTATAATCAAATACTATAACAATTCAATTTTTATATTTTTTTATATTTACTTATTGATTTTATGGAGCACATAATTTATTCAAAGTTTTTTTTATTTTAGGACAGTGGGTTTTGGTTTCAATAGTTTTTTTTATTATTATCTAAATTTAGAAGCGTTTAAATTGTGTTTTGAATCAATAAATAGATTCATCATCCTCTAATACCTTTACCGCACTCAAATATACAATTTTCATTTTCATAGTTAGGATGTGTGATTCTAAAATTACTTAAAGATTTTCAATCATATTCCAAACAAAACAAAACTAAAATATCCTTGAAAAAAAAAATTGAAAACTTTCTTTACAAAAGTTTCTTTTTTAATAACTTATTCAATTAAATTAATACAACACTAAATTCTATTAAATTTAATGACCTATTCAATTAAATTAATACAACACGTGGCGTAATTTCCTTTAAGAAATTCTATTAAATTTAATGTCCTATTCAATTAAATTAATACAACACCTGACGTAATTTCTTGGTTTAAGAATTGCTTTAGCTGTTTTAGTAATTGCGAATGTTTCTTTTTCGAAGTTCATTTAAATTTAATTACGTATACAATTAAATTAATACAAGCTTTGACCTAATCACTTGTTTTCAGGCCCGCTTAAACTGTTCCAATCTCGATACAATAAAGAAGAAGAAAAAATCGTACCTTCCCCTTAATTAATAGGCGATTTAATTATCAAACATTAACCTTAAACTAATACATTCTTTAACCTAATTTGTTATCTTAAGGCCCGCTAAAGTGTTTGTCTTGATACAAAGGACAAAGATCGTGCCTTCCCACTTAGTAAAGTCCATTTAATTTATAAATATTAGCCACGTAGCAAAATCCCAAGAAGAAAAAATAGTAGCTGCCGTGCAGTCTACTTTTGTGTATGTCAATGACAAGGTGGCGGTTTAATCATAAAAGAATAACCACGTGGCCATTTTAAATATTACAGTTGCCTTGCAGGCTACTCTTTGTATATGCATAATGCAACGACAAGATTGCAATAAACGCGGCGACATGAAGTATTTTATTGAAAGAAAAACATATAAAGACAATTTCTCGTGCAAGCTGATGGCGACTCGCGAGCGATATGCGATGCCGCTTGTAATGAGATAAAACGAAACTCCTGAAAATATTTTGATAAGCGGTGGTGTGAATAGTGTTTTATTAACCAGTTTTTTATTTTATTTTCTAAATAGTTATGAATAATGTTTTAAGGGTAAGAGGTTAAAATAGTAGGGATATGTTGATATAGGTTTTGTTCATTGGTTGTAACTTGGGTAGTTGGGAGGAATAAATGTTACCATTTTTCACCTAGGTGGTTTCAATTCTTATTAGTGACATGTTTACTTTTATTGAGCCCTTATGTAATGAGCTGAATGAGTAGATTGTCTAATCTTGATTCTCTTGTTGAAATAACATAAACCTTCAAAGTATTTAAGATACTTGCAAATAATTAATATCTCTTTAAGATACATGCAAATTGTTAATATAATATAAATTTTGAGCTATGATATTTTTCTCATCAGAAAAAAAACCAACAACAACATTTTGCACATTGATTGATGCATAATATTTAATGAGATAAATACTAGCATAGATCCATCTTAAACACACATCTATCAAGCATTGAGAGCGATCCAATTTTTAGATGTGTAATTTATTTTAGACATTGAGAAAAAAATTACACATGGAGAATCCAATTTTTAGAGGTGTATTTTTTTTTACATTAAGTATTTTACACATTGAGAAAAAATTTACACATGGAGAAATTAGATCCCTCTCAGTGCTTTTGTTTTATACGTAGACATGAATTTTTATTATTATTTTCATTTGGTTTTAACTTTTTATTTTATGAGTTGACATGAATTTATTATCTTTTTTTTTGTAATGTAAGTAATTATTTTCAGTTGGTTATAATCTTTTATTTTATGAGATGACATAAATTGTTTTATTACTTTTTATTTGGTAACCTTACTTAACCTTAAGTGACAATATCTCCCCCATACTGGGTTGTAGAGCACCTAGCTTCTCTTGGTGCAATGTTATTATATACAGAGTCTAAAATTCTATGATTTGGGTTGGAATAGGTAGATTTTTCTGACATTATTTTGAAAAAAATCTAGTTGGAATTTTTAAAAATCAATCAACTACTCACCTTAAACCCATTTAGTTGTCACCCACCCTTTTGACTTACTCACCTTTCCTTGTCTCAATCAGTCAACTACCAAATTAAAAGCCTCTAATGTTAGTTGGGCAGTTATTGTTGGGCAGTGGTGTGTGGCAGGACTGTCAGTCCTTGCCCACACGCACACTCCACCAGCAGACTCATTCACCCTCACGTGGGCATTCTTCCATTTTTTTTTGCCTATTCTCACGCAGGGATGAGGTTCTTCTCCTCACGCACAGGTTTTGGCATTTTACTCACGCAGAGAGTGGCCTCACATGCACGATTTTGCTGTGTGTGTGAATTTCGTGGTTGGGGATTTTGTTGTGTGTATTTCTCTTCGTTGTGGGTCTGACCGTGTGAATTCACTTCCACGTGGGTTGTTTTTCTTTCCTCACACAACTGAGAAATCGATTATTGTTGGTTTCCCCACAAAACTAGGTTGCTGTGGATTCCTATTGAGTCATTTTGGCCACGATAGGGCCAAGAACGACTCAGGAATCGAATTTCCCAATCATAGCTGTGTATTACCCAAATTGTCACCTTGGTTTTGTTCGGTGGTGTTTGTTTTTCTTCCCCAGAGTTGTGAATTGCTTGTTTTGTTGTGTGTATGCAGTGGTTGGTCTTTGGACTGTGTTGGAGTGGGAATGAAGGCTTGGTATGCTTGATAAACTTGGTGTGTTTGGGAGCCTCATAGACAGAGCTAGAGGGTTGGCTTTCTTCTCCACAACCCTTGAATAGCACTGGAAGGGAAGTTAGGGCCTGAGGGACTGTGTAGCAGAGAAGGGATTGATTCCTTGTGTTGGGTGTCCTAGAAGTTAGGCTAGTTCTGGTGTGGGTGTCCTTATCTCTTTAGTGAGCCCACCAGCTTAGCAGTCATCTTTTCCCAGCTCCTTGATGGCCTGATAAACCCAACCGTGTTGGCTTGGCTATGTACTGTTGTGTATCTTTGGCTATGTGTGAGCCTGCTTGTTCCTTATTTCTTGGGGAATCATGCCCAGCTTGGGGGTCGCAGTGTTGTTGAGAGATTAAGGAGCACACTGACCTATGGTTGGGTGGAACGTTGTAGTGACATGGCTAGTTGCGGACGAGCTTCTTCATAAGACAAGTATTCTTGTGTTCAATCTCTGCAATCATATTTGATGTTTAACGAATTATGATGAACATGTTAAATGCTTGAATGTATGTTTTTGCTTCCGCTGTATGCTGAATAATTATGCATCTCTGCATGTTTTACTTCAATTTCAATTTTGATGTATGTACATGTTCATGGGGCTAGTTGCCCGGGTAGTTAATGGTATGGTAGCGTCCTCTTCGTCGGTCGGAGGGTCGGGGACGTTACAGCTGGGAATTTGTTTTGGTAATGCTCAAGGGTTGAGCTCTCTTGGACGTTTTTTTGTGTGTTCCTCATTATCTGGCTGGGAAAACCCATTATTTTGGTTGCATAGCGAATGGATGAAGAGACCCACGATTTTTGGGTGTTTGTTGAGGTTGTTTTGGCCACGTGAAGCCCATAAACGTTTCTGAGTTCGAATCCATGAGATGGGGATTTGTAAGGGTTGTTTTTGCCTATGTGAATCCATTGAATCGTTGTTGAGTTCGAGTTTCTCACCCAGGGGTTGATTTTCCCATTCACCAAATCCTTTTTGGTTGAAAAACGTTTTCCTTCATATCCAGCATGTGCACTTTGTGGTTGTGTGCATCCTTGTGATGGCTTGGCAGAGTAAGTCCAGGAAACCCATCTGTTAGATGGTTGACTGAGTTTTGGGGTGATTGTTGGCTTGGATGAGTAAGTCCAAGGAACCCCTATGTAATTGGCTTGTTTCCTTAATAGCCTGTGAAACCCAGTTGTTCATTGGCTTGGTTGGACAGTCTGGAAAACCCAATTATGTGTTGGCTTGACTGTGGGTATATGGTTTTGCTGTGTGTAAGCTTGTTACTCCCTAGCTCCTTGTGGAAATCATGCCCAACTCGGGGGTGGCAGTGATGTTGAGAGATTGATGAGCACACTGACCTATGGTTGGGTGGAACGTTGCAGCGACATAGCTAGTTGCGGGGAAGCTTCTTCTAAAGATACGTATTCTTTGTGTATTTAACTTCCGCAACTATATTTGTTTTATGAATTACTATGAACATGCTTAATGCTTGAATGAATGTGTTTTTCTTCCATTGTTTATTTCATGTATAATGCATCTATGTATGTTTTTTATTTAATGCATTTTTAATTATCATGTTTATGGGGCTAGATTGCCTGTTTGATAGCAGCAGCATCCTGGTTGCGTCCTCTTCACCGTCAGTATGAGGGGTGGGGACGTGACATAATTTGTGCCTAATAATAGGATTATACTTTTGTTTGATGGGGATCTGATGTTTACGAACTCCTTTAAACTATTGAGCTCTCGTGGGGCTTTCCATTTACAAGGAATTTTTTCTCGCCCACTCGCCCTCTCTTCACTTGCCCTCTTAATGACACTTCCGGGGGAAGTTCACACAATTCAGGACTAATTTTATCCTCTTCTCATGTGGGTCTGTTGCGGGTTGATGATGGCTCTATGCTCCATCAATTTGATTTTTCCATGTGTCTGCTAACTCCTCCTGCTATTTTTTCAATGTCTAGTTTGGAAGTTTCTCTTGCTATTTTTTCAACGTCCGGTTTGGAAGTTTCTCTTGGTCCTATGGTGGGTACTTAGGGGTTTCTAGGCAGCTGCCCCCCATATGTGGTGCCTTTCCATTAGAGAAATGTGGGGTCTAAAATGGGCATTATAAGAAAACGTGCCATTGATACATTGGAATTCAAGAACCAATAGAATTTTAAGAAAACGAGTCAACCATAATGGTTGACTTGACATATTTGCCATACAAAACTATGTTTTGCTTTGGTATTTCCAACTTATCTCTTTGTGGTTTTACTCAAATTTGAGCAGGAGCAGTCGTTGGATACAAAATTCAATTCTGCATCCAACGAGTACCCACACTACGTACTTTTGATGGACCCCACCCCACGAAAAATGAGAAATGCATTAAAAATGTGTTACTTGAAGATAAACATTGAAAAAATGTGTTAAAGAAATACATTAAAAAAATGTGTTAATGAAATACATTAAAAAACTTCTTTTTAATGTATTTCTCTTTTTTTGTTGGGTGGGGTCCATCAAAAGTATGCAATGTGGGTACTCGTTGGATGCATAATTCGTTTTTTTAATGTATTTCTCATTTTTTGTTGGGCGGGGTCCATTAAAAGTATGCAGTTTGGGTACTCGTTGGATGCAGAATTCAAGCAAAATTCAATTCTGCATCCAAGGGTTGCTCTCACTCGAAATTTGAAGCAACACATTTTTTAATGTATTTCTCATTTTTTGTGGAGTGGGGTACATTACAAATATGTAGTGTGGGTATTCATTAGGTGCAAAATTGAATTCCGCATCCAACGGGTGCTCCCACTCAAAATTGGAGTAAAATCACTGGAAGATAAGTTGAAAATATGAAAACAAAAAGTAGGTTTTGTGTCTTTTCCTTCAAAATTTGTATTATTATTTTATTATTTTCTTTAGGAGGCCCATTTTAGACCTCAAATTTCCTCTAATGATAGCTAACCCTCGTTGGGGCCCTCTAGTGATGTCATACCTTTTCCCTCTTCCCCCAGAGGATTATACGCTCTATCTCCTCATATGATTGTCGTTCAAGTGGGTAGGAGGGACTTCATGCTTCTCCCCCTCTATCGGCTATTTCATCCCCCCTGATGACCCTCGCCTTGCAACTTTCTCCCATTAAGAATCCCCATACTCAAGTGACAGACTCTGTGACTTCATCCTCTCGCTATGACTTCAAACCTCGACCTACCTCTGTTTATAATTCATCTTCTATTATTGGAAGGGGTTTGTATCGGGTAGATTTTGGGGGTTCTGATCGATTGAGGGGTCATAGATCAGTGATGGTGCATGCTAGATTCAAGGCCTTCCTTGATGTGAGGGGGGGCGAGGGAGCAACAATGTACCATTAGAAGGGCACTTAGATCATGTCTTTCATCGGACATGGTTCCTTGATGCTGCTGATGACCTCTAATTCTAGAGGGCTGGGGCAACTCTCAAAGAAATATGCCCTAAAACATCTGGTTTCTCAACATAAACTAGATGTTTTGTTTCTATAAGAAACGACGACTATCGGTGACAGTATTCTACATGACCTATGAATCCTGCTTCCTGGTTGGGACCTTTTATCCCTGGATGCATCTAGACGTTTTGGGGGTCTGATTACGGGTTGGCTTATGAGGTTCTTCTTTGTTGCTAATTGTCGGGGGATCATTTTAGGTCTGGTCGTAGTCCTACGCTCTAGATATTACAAGCAAGACCTTACTTTGATGAACTGCTATGGTCCACATAGCCACCGTGCTGCTTATTGGGACAACCTATTTGATCATGGTTACCAAAATGCTAAGAATTCTATTCCAGGGGGTGATCTCAACTTCTCGATTAGTGAGGATGAGACTTGGGGAGCATTTGCTTACAAAGACCCTTTATTGGATTATTTCACTAGGAAGATTGAAGATTGTTCTCTCTTTGACCTGCCTCCTTTGGTTCTTAAGCCTTCTCGGAGAAATGAGCGCGTGGGAGCCCATTTTATTGGAAAACGATTGGACATATTTTTGTGAATGAAGGCATTCTCTAGATGGCGTCTTCTATTAAGTAATGTGTTGGTGATGGTGGAGATTCATATCATTTTCTAGTCTTTCTGGAATTTAAGGGAGAGTCTTTCAAGCCGCCAAGCCCATTCAAGTTCAATTCCAAGTGGCTTGAGGATGTGGGTTTCATTGAACAAGTAAAACACCATTGGATTCCTATCAACGAAACCAGTCTAAGCTCTGCTGCTCTGCAGTTCCTGAATAATTTTAAGAGACTTAAGGTCCACACTATTTCATGGGTGGAGGAGAGAAGAAGACAAAAGGAACATGAGCTCTTATGATTGAAGACTCCCTTGAGACTTTGCATTCTTCCAATCTGATGGGTTTGGCCTCTCAAGAACAAAAATTGCATATCATGGAAGTGGAAACAAAAAGAAGGAAGCTGCTCTTCGACTGAAAACTAGAGCACTCTGGTTGGATAAAGGTAACAACAACTCAAGATATTTTCACAATTATATCGAGCACATGAACAATATAAACTCAATTTGGGAGATTAGGGATCATGATAGGAATATGGTCTCTGGATTCATTGATATTGCTAGAATTGGGGTGGACCTTTTCTCATGTGTTTTCAAGGAAGATAGAGGAGCTCTTGTAGCCTTTATGCTAAAGCTTATTGAGCACTACCCCACATTTGTCATTGATGAGCAGAACTAGATTCTTATGGAATTTGTTTCTTGTGAAGAGCTAAAAGCGACTATATATTCGATGCAGCATGACAAGAGTTCGAGGCCAGATGGTTGGCCCTCGGAGTTCTTCTGGGTCCTTATGATATCATTGGTAATGACATGTTGGCGTTTGTCAAAGACTCGAGGACAAAAGGAAGAGTACTAGCGGCCTTTAATACTACATTCTTGACACTCATTCCTAAGTCTGATGATGCTAGAAAGATGGAGGATTATCGACCTATATCCCTATGTAATGTTATATACAAGCTTATTGTGGAGGCTATTGTGCATAGGGTGAAGGGCATACCCTCTAATGTTATCCTTCCTGAACAATATTCCTTCCTGAAGGATCGATAGATCCACGACGCCATTGGTGTTACACAAGAGTTCCTACACATTGTGAAGCTTAAGCATATGCCAACTGTGGTTTTAAAAGCTGATTTAACTAAGGCATATGACCATGTCAATTGGACCTTCCTCAAGTTAATCCTTACCCAAGTGGGCTTTGAGCTACCTTTTATTAATTGGATGTTATCTCGTGTTCAGACTGTTAGTTTTGCAGTGTTGATTAATAGATCGACATCTGATTTTTTTAGACCTTGGAGAGGGTTAAGGAAAGGGTGCCCCCTTGCCCCACTTCTTTTCCTGCTCATCATGGCAGGACTCGACATATCCACCACTCATGCTCTCTCCCATGGTAGTCTCAAAGGAATTCACATTGGGGGATATGTATTTATTACACATCTACTTTTTGTAGATGATATCCTCCTTTTTCTTGATGGATCTAGAAAAGAGTCTCTTAAACTGAAGGCTATTCTTAATCTTTCTTTGAACCTATTGGGATGCTCTATGACCCGCGTAAGTCTACGGTTTCTTTCAAGAACCTAACAGATGATGTTTTGGACTAGATTGCTTCTCTGTTCGACTTTGAGATCACTGATATCTCACTGGGCATTAAATACCTTGGTCTTGCAAGCTAATGATTATTGTAATAAGAACTGGTCATGATTGATTAGTAGAATTGACGAAAATAATCAACTTTGGTGCAATAAGTGGTTCTCTAGAGCATGGAGGTTGGTCCTTATGAAATCTGTTTTGGAAACCCTACTTGTGTATTGGGTTTCTTTGGCACATGTTCCTATTGGCGTTATTGAATGCGCAAAAAAACTGTGTTTCAGTTTCCTTTGGAGAAGGAACATTGACCATAGGCCCTTCCACTAGGTCTCGTGGAAGAGGATATTCCTCCCCAAAGTACTTGGTGGATGGCGTTTAAATATCCTCCCATGCTTCTCTAAGGCACCGGCTGCAAAAGATATTTGGAGGATCCTACAAGGTAAGGGGCCATCAGTGATTTTTATCCATTAGAAATGTATTAAGCCTTTGACAATTTATGAATGGTTATGGTATAGAGATAAATTCTTTAGGAATATCTTGGTCATGTGGAAAACCATTCTCTTGACTTTCAATGTTGTGGGTGACTGGTTGGCATGGGAGGTTGGCGATGATAGGAGCATTATGTTAGGATATGACCCTTGGATTGGGTGCAAGGATGGTCAACATATGGTGGACCTACTTATCGACAATGGACTTCCTTTTTATCTCACATACATATTCATCCCTATCTGAATCCTATCCAACATGAATGGATGACCTCCAACATGTTGGGTTTTATTGATAATGACAAGTTGTCGTGGGATGGTTATATAAATGTTTTGAAGACTACTCATGTGAGGCTTAAGGAGAGGGAGGACAAACTCCTCTCAATCAAGAATTATTTGGGTGGCACTTATACGCCCAAGTTGGGCTACATGGTTATTAGGGAAGCGAAGGATCTCCCCCCTCCTGCCGAGTGGAACAAGGACTTATGGAGTTTCCACTGTCCTCTCAAAACAAATTTATGTGTTTGGATGTCTCTGGTTGGAAGAGTACATGCCTGGGATTTTCTCCTCACAAAATTCAGGCGTGGACCAAGTATCTGCCCTCTCTGTAGATTAGCAGGTGAGTCTATCAGTCACTTATTTATTTCTTGTCATTATATGGTCAAGATGTGGAACTATGCCTCACTGGTCACCGATGTTAATTTTATGTGGGAGGGTGAAGAGCTACATGATGCTTTGAAAACCTGGTTGCAGAATCCCATTTTTTACCCATACAAATCCCTCCCATTATTGATGATTTCGGGAGTTTGGCTCGATGGAATAAGAGAGTTTTCCATAATCTTATCAACCTCCCTAAGATATATGTTGGAAAGGGCTTAACTATTTTGCCTCATTATCCACAAGTCTCAGTATACACACAACCCAAGAGGATAGTTCCTGAAAGAATTAATAAGTCTATGGGATGGTGCTACTTTGATGGGGCGCATGATTGTCTTGGCAAAGGGGAGGTCGGTGGTCTACTTTACATTGCTGGAAACCTTTACTTCAAGTTCTTCACAAGTCTTGGAAACGCCATAAATAATATGCCCAAGCTGATGGCTGTAAAACTGGTATTGGATCTGGCCATCTCAAAAGGAGCGAGGAAGTTGCATATTTTTTATGATTTCTTGTTAGTTATCAATTGGCCTCGACAGACAAAATCCCCTAAGAATATTTACTTGAGGCCTCTATATGATGTCATGTGTAGACTACTTAGATTTTTTGAAGATGTCACTCTACAACACATCTATAGAGAGTGAAATGAAGCTATTGATCAACTATCCAAGAGGGGTTTATAGGTGGGTGACGGCATATGGCACCTTTGCGAAGTCACCAATGACACCATTATGGAACATGACCCAGGACCTTTTCCACCTTAATTGCTTTTCCCTGCAGTTTGGATGGAGGAGGACCCTTGATACATACTCTGGTTATCTTTGTTTAATATGAATTGATACAACTATATTTTTTATGTACAACATAACATAGATTGTTTTATTTGTTGAAGCTTTATTATATGTTTTGATCTATATCACTATGGACATGAAAATGCAGGATTTTCCTTCTGAGGATGACTTCTAATAAATATTTTGGATGAAGTATTCCATATATACTTCATGATCGTACCTTCCCCTTAATTAATAGGCGATTTAATTATCAAT
Source organism: Pseudotsuga menziesii (assembly GCA_001517045.1). NCBI lineage: Eukaryota > Viridiplantae > Streptophyta > Pinopsida > Pinales > Pinaceae > Pseudotsuga > Pseudotsuga menziesii. The sequence continues at coordinate 392,022 of LPNX010929536.1, read as the reverse complement.
ATGGTTCACGATTTGAATAAAATTGTGAACTATGATATTTTTTTCCATGGGAAAAAAACTTGGAGGAAAAGACTCTATGCAAATATCTAAGAATCGATCTTCATCACAAGCTTAATTGAGAATATACTATTGAGAAAATGATTAATGGAGATTGGAAAGCTTATTATGGACTTGAAAATAGTTGTAAATCAATAGACCTCTGGGTTTTGGATAAGAAGAAACTCCTCTTTGAAATTCTCTTCACTTTATTATCTTATACGGATGTGAAGTTTAGGGTTGCAACATCCCTAGATAATCGTGGAGAAGAATAGATCAAATCTAAAAGCATTTTATAACATATAATGTCAAAATTAAAGGCAATATGTCCTATCCTATCCTCTTCATAAAAAAATTAGTCTCTTCCCCATTAAGACGATGGCTATGACTAGGTGTTTAATGTATAAGAACAAAATAAACAACATGGGAGACAAGATGCTCCCTAAGATTACTTCAAACCCTAGTTAAAACCATTTGCGACAGAAGGGAGGTTGGCATAGAGATGCCAAGTCTTGGCTAAATAATTGGGGAGTCGAAGAAAATGTCACTCTACATAATAGTGATAATATTAAAAGTATTATTATATTTAAATTCAAGCAAAAGTTATGGTGCGATAAAGAATTAGAGGATAATAGACAATTAAGATACTATAAGGAAACAATCAACCATAACCTAGAAGATCGATAGTTTTTCTTTCTTTTAGTTAGCACAAAAAAGAAAATCAACATTACTAAAAGAAAAACAAACTCTCGTCAATTATATAGTGAAATAGGGATATGTAAAATATCATGGAACCAAGAATTAGCCATCTTTGTGACACAAAGAGGGTTGAGGATGAAAGTAAGTTTTTCTTGGAAATTGGAAATATTTGATACAATATTCACTTTTGTAACCTTTTAACTCATAACAACTATTTCGAACATAAATAATAAAATTCTAAAAAAAAATTCTTTACTACTTTTGAAGTAGAATAAATAAAAATTGAACTCATTCAAGATTAATAACTATCATCATTGATCATTATAAATATTTTATAATAAATTAAAATTTTATAAAGTTATAATTTTGTTTGAATCTTAGTCATAATCAAATATTATAACAATTTAATTTTTATATTTTTTAGATTTATTTACTTTATAGGAGCAGTTTGCTTATTTAAAATTATTTAAATTGTGTTTTTTTCTCTAAATAAATTCATCATTTTTTAATACCTTACAACGCTCAAATATACAATTTCCATAATTATGATTCTAAAATTATTAAAAAAATTTCAATCATATTCCGAACAAAACAAGACTAAAATATACTAAAAAAAATTGAATACTTAGAATATTTAGACTTTCCTTACACATGTTTCTTTTACTAAATTCTTTTAAATTTAATAACTTATTCAATTAAATTAATACAATACGAAATTCTATTAAATTTAATGACCTATTCAATTAAATTAATACAACACGTGGCGTAATTTCCTTTAAGAAATTCTATTAAATTTAATGTCCTATTCAATTAAATTAATACAACACCTGACGTAATTTCTTGGTTTAAGAATCGCTTTAGCTGTTTTAGTAATTGCAAATGTCGCTTTTCAAAGTTCATTTAAATTTAATAACTTACACAATTAAATTAATACAAACTTTGACCTAATCTCTTGTTTTAAGGCCCGCTTAAACTGTTCCAATCTTGATACAATAAAGAAGAAGAAAAGATCGTACCTTCCCCTTAATTAATAGGCGATTTAATTATCAAACATTAACCTTAAACTAATACATTCTTTAACCTAATTTGTTATCTTAAGGCCCGCTAAAGTGTTTGTCTTGATACAAAGGACAAAGATCGTGCCTTCCCACTTAGTAAAGTCCTTTTAATTAGAAATATTAGCCACGTTGCAAACTCCCAAAAGAAGAAAAAATAGTAGCTGCCGTGCAGTCTACTCTTGTGTATGTCAATGACAAGGTGGCGGTTTAATCATAAAAGAATAACCACGTGGCCATTTTAAATATTACAGTTGCCTTGCAGGCTACTCTTTGTATATGCATAATGCAACGACAAGATTGCAATAAACGCGGCGACATGAAAAGTATTTTATTGAAAGAAAAACATATAAAGACAATTTCTCATGCAAGGTGATGGCGATATGCGATGCCGCTTGTAGTGAGATAAAACGAAACTTTTGAAAATATTTTGATAAGCGGTGGCGTGAATAGTGTTTTATTAACCAGTTTTTTATTTTATTTTTTAAATAGTTATGAATAGTGTTTTATTAACCAGTTTTTTATTTTATTTTTTAAATAGTTATGAATAGTGTTTTAACGGTGAGAGGTTAAAATAGTAGGGGTATGTTGATATAGGTTTTGTTCATTGGTTGTAACTTGGGTGGTTGGGAGGAATGAATGTTACCATCTCCACCTAGGTGGTTTCAATTCTTATAAGTGACATGTTTACTTTTATTGAGCCCCTATGTAATAAATGGTTGAATGAGTAGATTGTCTAATCTTGATTCTCTTGTTGAAATAACAGAAACCTTAAAAGTATTGAAGATACTTGCAAATGATTAATATCTCTTTAAGATACCTACAAAATGTTAATATAATATAAATTGAGCTATGATATTTTTCTCATTAGAAAAAAAAAGAAAACCAACAACAACAATTTGCACATTGATTGATGCATAACATTTAATGAGTTAAATACAAGGATATATCTATCTTAAACACCATCTATCAAGCATTGAGAGTGATCCGATTTCTAGAGGTATAATTTATTTTAGACATTGATAAAAAAACATGGAGAATCCAATTTTTAGGTGTATTTTTTTTACCTCAAGTATTTTACACATTGATAAAAAATTTACACATGGAGAAATTAGATCCCTCTCGTTACTTTTATTTTATAGGTAGACATGAATTTTTATTATTATTTTCATTTAGTTTTAACTTTTTTTTTTCAATGTGGTTCACGCGCTGGCTTGACCGACGGGCTACATCCATGGAATAATTTCTGGCGGACCCACCCGAAGGGGCCTCACACCCGCGGCCTCTGCGTGCCTAACCCCAAGAGAGTCGATGAGAATGGATCCCACGACCTCACATGCTGGGAGGCCTAACTACGAGTACTCGACCGATTGAGCTAACTCTTGGGGCTACATTTAGTTTTAACTTTTTATTTTATGAGTTGACATGAATTTTTATTTTTTATTTTTAATGTAAATAATTATTTTCATTTGGTTATAATCTTTTATTTTATGAGAAGACATAAATTGTTTTATTACTTTTTATTTGGTAATGTTATGTAACCCTAAGTGACAATATCTCCCCCATAGTGGGTTGTAGAGCACCTAGCTCATCTCGGTGCAATGCTATTATATACACATAGTCTAAAATTCTATGATCTGGGTTGGAATAGGTAGATTTTTCAGGCATTATTTTGAAAAAATCCGGTTGAAATTTAAAAAAATCTAGGTTACAACTGGCAAGTTTTGGAATTTTGAGTGCCCCAAGGATTTTTTAGGGGGTCAAATCCATTTCTACCATCAAAATAATGATTAAAACATAGTCAAATTTCAATTTTGCAAAAAAAAAACATTGGATTCTGACAAAACATGACTGCCCGATCCAAATGGAAAAAGTGTTGGTTGTGGGCTTCTCCCAGCTCTATATTGACTTGTTGCATATTTAGATTCTTAAGCTCCATATCTTCAAACAATTGAGAAATTGTTTCTTCTTCTTTGGTGGTCGCTAGAGTGGAACCTAAGGATTGTTGATTATTTGATGTCGTTGATAATTGTGTGCCTTTGGTGATAGTGTCGATGATGGATTTGAGAATCATATACTTTGCTTCCAAATCTTGGATTTGTCTCCTTTGCTGCATAACAATGCCCATGATATTGGAGTTCTACGAAGTGATGGAGTGCTAGTTGCTTTCACCTATATTGGAAAGTTAAAGGATGGAGGTTCTGTTTTCATTTATGTATTTCTCTTATCTACGTAGATACCTCTGAATGTCATAGATTGTTCTTTGACATTGACCATGACATCCTGGGAAATCCATGATGATTTGGATTGCCCAAGAAGGTTCAACTCGAAACAAGAGAGAAGATAGAGGATTATTTCCTTTAGGGATGGTGCGAAACACAACCAGGGAAGATTCCAATTCCACCCCAAAATGGCTTGCTAAACATTGTTGTCGAAGACTCTAATTACAGGACAAACACCAAATTCATCCAACCAATAAATAAAGATAGAATTCATTGATAAAAAAACACTTGGGATATGCCAAATTGAGTGTAGAGAATATAAAAAGCAACCATTGCCAGTCTGTAATGTTAAACCAAACACATAACATGAGATACAAAGATAGAAATTTGACCTTCTGTGAGGATAGAGGACATAATTTAGTCTCACCAACCAACCAATTAAGATAGAATTCACTGATGAAAAGCACCCATGGTATATAGGATACATGGATAGACATTTGACCTTTTGTGTTGAAAGAGGACAACCAAAATGTCACAAGGATACAAACAAATCCATAGGGTTAAGAGCCATATCCCCACTGAATACGCAACCCAAAATATTGAGACCTGGTTTTGAGATACCACAAGACAAAAATATTCCATGGGATTTCAAACAACCACCAATCCCATCTTAGAGTAAGTTTGATCTGAATTTATGTGAGAAAAAAATGAAAGAGCATATACAGAACCATATACAAAAATAAATTATAGGGAACACAGTGAAATAGTAAACTCAACTTCTATTAAATGAACGAAATAGAACATGATGTAAAATAAAAAAACAACTAGAATGGTGGTAGCTTTATCTTCGAAAAGAGATGTGAGGACCATGCTTGTTCGTAACAAGTTGATTGCAAAAGGAGGCCAAAGGGCCTTTTTATCATAAGCATGAAGACAAAACCCTAAACAACCAAAAACCTAACCGTAGGAGGTGAATCGTCAAAAGGTTTGTGGGCGCCTCAAGTTTGTTAGTTGATACATCAACTTCTTGGGGCATAAGTTTTGCATACAATCTCTGTTTAGGGTGCTCGACATCCAGTTGGAAAGGTCTACTCGAGAAGTACACATTGGAAAAACTGTGGCATCGCAAAAAACGTTGTTTAGGGCCTCAAAACAGTCCCTAGTTTAGGACCCGAAAAATCGTAAAAAAATTGCCAAGTTGGAAAAACTATTTTTAGGCAGTGGAATAGGTGGGTAACCACCAATATACATCTAGATCAAAGATAAAGACTTGGCCTAAAGCAACATACCTCAACTAAAGAAGGTTTGATGACGCTAAGTTCCAATGAGGTTGAGAAGGCATGATTCTAAAATTAGAGGCTTCATCCATGATTCAAGAGACTAACTGTGCTAGAGAGTTTATTAGTGTGATGTGCCTCTTATTCATGAGCTTGATTATTATTACCGAAATTTTGGCTACCAATAGGGATTGCACCATCGTGAAATCAACACTCTGAAGTACTTGTAGTAGTGCATAGGCCTTATCTTGGTTGTTGGTCATCGTTCTGAGATGCCAGGCATAATTGATTTCTAGAGTTCCTCTAGAAGTAATGATGACCCCCTACATCGATCACCCTTAATGTTTCATCTGTTCTAAATAATTACTAAGTTCAAGTATTCGTTTGATTGTTATATCAATCTTAAACCTAGTCGACAACTGATCATGACAATAACATTAAATAATAACCTAAAACTATAACAACCAAGGGAATCAATTGAGAGGATTCATGCACATGCACAATGCTTGCTTCTAATTGGCAGCATATGTTTTTTGGTTGAGGAAGATTGAAGTGTTTAAATCATGAGGAGAAACCTTGAAATTTTCTGTCCTCTAAGAACTTTTTTATAATTTGACATTTTGACAACTTTCTCATGTCTCACATCTTAAATTTGAGAGGCAAAAGTAATTGTGAAATGCCATTTTTTTTGTATTGCATTGTTAATCTTAATTTATAGGGAAACACAATCATGGAGGTGTGATTTTTTTTATGTCAACTTATTTGTGAGCCGTAGAATGACTTCTATCACATTTAAAACATCACGTAGATTTAATAAAAAAAATGTAAACAAAAACTCACGGACATTGTCACCTTGTGGTTCTTATTGTAGATTTATTTTAAATTTAAATTTATTGAATATTAAATGTGATTTTATATAGATATTATTTGATATTGATTTATTTTTCCCCATGTAAGATATCTTAGGGAAATCCCTTGGGCACTTCCCCTATTTTTTAGGATGGAATCCAGGGTAAACTATCTACCTTTTGAATATCACGACGATGTCAAATTCTATCATCCCATAGCATTTTAGGATTTGTCCAAAGGCTTGGGGAATTCGTGAGTGTTTGTTCTTATTTAGAAATGTTGATTTTCCTTTTTAGGCTAACTATATTATAAATATATTTTGATATGCTAGATTTGGGTAAATTACCTCTTTATAGTACTTTAGTTTTGTATTTCCCTGTATTTCTTCATTGCACCACAATTTCTCCTTGAATTTATATGTGATAGTATTTTTAAAGGCAACAATATTTTATGGAGTGACCTCCTCGATCTATTCTCTTTCCTCTTCCATTCCCCAATGGTTTAGCTAAGAATTAACATCAGTATGCCAACCCTTCTTAAGTTGTAGGCATTTTCGTTGGGGTTTGAAGAAATCTTAGGAAGCCTCTTGTCATTTATGTTAGTTATTTTGAGCATTTACATATGATGCCTAGTGTTAGCCATACTCTCAATGCGTGAAGACCAAGTTCTATAAAGAGGATTGGATGTTGTCTTACTTTTTGTTTTAATTTATAAATTATAAATGCTTCTAGATTTGTTCGATCTTCCTTCAAGATTCTTGAGATATGTTGCATTGCCAAACTTCATATCGATATAAGAATAGGGGTGATGAGAGTCTCAAATATAATTTTTTTCTTTCTCAGAACCAACGATTTGTTGATTTACAACTATCATCAGAAAAAGCCTTTCCATTTTCCTTTAGTCATTTTCTTAATGTTATAACTTCAGTTAAGTTTGTAATGAAGTCAACTCTAGGGTCTTTTAGCCATTTTTTTAATGCTATAACTTCAATTAAGTTTGTAATGAAGTCAACTCTAGGGTGTTTGTATGAACTATATTCCTCTTGGTTGTTACTGTCATACATCAAATTAGTTTAAGTGATATTTATGGATATCATCATCATAACCTATTCCAATGAAAGTAATATTTGTGCAATTTGAGTCTTCCAAATATGCATCTAACTTGTAAATGTGAATGACACAAAAAATATGGGACAATGAACAATCTTGTTTAACCCCTATATTACAATTGATCTCTTCCAACCCTCGTTGTCCTTGAACTTAGCAATAACTTTCTCATACATTTTTTTAAAATTGTGGTTCACTGACGTTACGGGCTACACCCATAGAAAGAAGAGACACCGGCTATTCACGAAGAATCAAAGTATCCCTAATGCCCATCATAACATGCCACGAGCTAGAATTAAACATGGGTAGGGAGTATTACAACCAATGCTCCCAACCACCAAATCTAGGACAATAACTCTCAACTAAAAAATAACCTTTAACTCTTTAAATCTTATGTTCTAAATTTGTTTTTTCTTTATTAAATTTGAGATTCTTTTTTGATTTTTTTTATTACAAAAATAACCTTTAACTCTTTAAATCTTATGTTCTAAATTTGTTTTTTCTTTATTAAATTTGAAATTCTTTTTTGATTTTTTATTATTATAATATTTCTATATATATAATTTTGATATTGAAGTAAGACTTAAAATTGCTTCTAATTGGTTAAGGACTTGTCTTCTTCAAACTTGAGGAAACATGTTAAAGCCCAAGATTTATAGATATTTGGCGCCGTGAAAATCTTTCCCCTTATAGATCATTGTGATGTAGTTGTTATTTTAACAATATTGAATTTCCTTTTAAAATTAGGTCAAAAGAAAATATAATTTAATCTTTTAAATAGGACGTATTGACTTTATGATAGTATCTTAATTATCTCTTTTCGTCAATTTCCTCATTGTACCATATATTCTTCTTAAATTAAAATTTAATATAATTTTTAATAGTAACATGCATAATAATCTCATCCTTTATATCTTTATGCCATCATTTCTCGAGTCATGATTTTGTTTAAAATAATTTTAGGAAGCTTGATCTTTTATATTTATAATTGATCTTTTATATTTATAGTTTATGCTTGTATATTAAATATTTAATCATAACTATCAAAGTACACGAGTTTAATATATAAACCTCTTCTTTTTAAGACTAGACACCATATGGTATTTGACTTATCTACCAATATTTTACTTTTAATAAAAATAAATAAACCAAATTGAAGTAAAAGACCTCCTGTTCGTGGACAAAGACCCTATTTCTTATTTGACTAATGTTAGGCATGAAAATTGGGCATCACCTTAAATTGTAAAATAAATAATAATTATTAATTTCCACCTTTCATACAAAAAATACACGTCAATTGATGATAGATTATTTAATAAATCATTAATTTCTACCTTTGAGAAAAATACACGTCAGAGTATGATGGATTATTTAATATTAGATTAAATTCTAAAAGCACCGGCGTAGATAACAATCTAATACACATATGACAAGTGTTTAAATGGGTCGTTGTTGCAAAAGTCTTAGGAAAACCGCCAAGTTATTTAAAATTCTAAACGCAACTAGGCGGACAGGAGTTAGGTGGATCTGTACAAGTGGCAGACACGTGGAATAATCAGAAGATTTTGACTAGTGGAAAACGACGATTCTTGTCTTCAATGGGAGTGGCCCAACTTCTTTTCTTTTGAGAGATTCTGCACATCCCTTTATAGATGCCACGTTGTTCTCTGTACCAGCTTTTGGGATTTAATCGATATCATTTTTTTTGTCTTTCTGGTTCTTCAAGGTTCAGAGCATATTAAAAGGCATGCTCCGAAACCCTTCATGTCCATTCGATACGGAGAAAATCGCGGATTCAATGCACGGATTCTGAATCCTCCTTATTTGAAATGGCAGTTTTCCGTTTTTTCGCGTTTGAAATGGTCCAAATTTGGCTGATCTAGTCTCTCCAAATTTGAGCACATAAGTGATAGCTTTTAGGTATACACTGTCGGATTTCAGAGGGGTCAGCAAAACTTCGGAAGGCGGCCTGAAGGTTCTGCACGTATTTATTTGAAGTGCTGAAGAATTTAGGCTGAACAATTTCTTAGCAGTTCTCTTGATTTGGATTCCTTGTCAAATCTTCTTTGCACCAGTTCAAAAATCGGGGTTGCTTCCCTGAGAGTAACATACACTATGTTTTTGACAGATTTTACCATGCACCGAGCTCGTGTGATCAGAAATTGAAGTCCTCTGTTAAAGCTTCTATGAAAATCTGTGTTATTTTTGAGAGTCCGGCTCCGTTAAGCTATTTTTATAAAGCTTCTTGTCTTGTTGGATAAAAAATTATCTTATAGTTAAGCAAGCTCTGTCTTTTCATTGTTCGGTTGGGTTAAATTTTGCTACAATTAAGCAAGCTTTGTCTTTTCATTGTCTGGTTGGGTTAAATTTAGCTACAATTAAGCAAGCTGTCTCTTCTTCCGCTCTACTGGCCGGAAAAGGACGTTTCTGTTTATTCGTGTGAGGAGACGAGTGAGTAGCGTTACAATGGGGTTCGTTTCGGGCGTGGTTTTGGGATTCATTTTTGGAATTTCATTGGTGATTGCCTTTGTTTACTCAGAGAACAGGCGATCCAGACAAAGAAGCCAGCGGGTTCGTCAATCTCTTACCTTAATCCATTTCATTTCTGCATCTGCTATTGTCCATTTTGGCAATATTTAATAAATATGCTTATGATCAAAATTGTAACTGTTCTTTTATGATGAATACTTAATAAATATGGCTATGATCAAATTTGAAACTGTTCCTTTATGATGAAATGCGAGTAGATGGATACTTTCTGAGAAAAGAAAATCCGCAAAATCCGCAAGCTGCAAACTAGCCATTCCTAGTTCCTGTTCGATCTCCATTGTTTACGTTGTCCTATAACAAATTTCGGAAATAGTGTGCTTCTGTGTCTGTTAAGTTGAGGGTGATTGGATGCCTTTTGTCAGTTTGAGCTTATATTGTTTAAACGCTTATTCTTACATCCTTATCATCTTTCTAGTTAATTGGCAGGGGTTCATTTTCTGTGATTAATCCCTCCAGCATTTGAAGCTGTACCTTTTTGTCAGATGGCGGTTTCACAAGCCACTGTGCCACATTCCGACATCCAAAGAGTGAAAACATGCTTGTCTAAAACATAATTATTAGGGTTCCGAATTCAATTCAGTATGCAGTGTGTGAAATTAAGTTTCATGTTTTTAGTATGATAGGTAGAGCACAGTGCTGATCATTCTTTTGAAATTTTCTGGATCTTGTCTCACTTATCAAATATGATTGACATCTACCAGCGCATACTATTTCTGCAAAGAGTTTACCACTTCATGGTTCAAGTACAAAACATATGAGTGATTACTGAAGTTTTCAAATAGGCATAAACTTTCTTGTCTGAAAGTAGACTCACTAGTATTGTTTTCTTTCTTTGGAACAATAAAGATGAGTGGTCTAATTCCCGATAATTATAGCCCAGCTGATCTAAATTCAATTTTCGTAATCAAATACAATTGATTTCCAGCATGGCTTTCTAGCATTTGAACATTGAATGTTGGCTTTCTATCATTTGATCCAAAGTTATCAGACTCAGATTTGGTGAGGGAAAAAATACTACTCGGCTTATGATGACCTTGTGAGGGAAAAATACGTGTAGTTCTTTTATGATTGAATACGTGAAGATGGATATTTTTTGCATAAAATAAATGCTCAACTTGATGAATGACTCGGCTGAATAGAAAAGGCATAAAATAATCAAAATTGAATTAAAAAAAGCATTAACGTACATCAATGTAAATAGAAATAATTAGACACCAAATATGCAAGCTTGCTGATTAATAATAAAAATTGCATGTAAGGGTGCCAATAGGGAAAATTGCATGGAATTTACAACATCAGGCTTCCATTAGTGCCCTGTAATTCATATAGGTCAGGGAAACGATGATTTCTTGAACGACTACAATTCTCAGAAACCTGCTACCCAATATTGGAACTATTGATTTGAGATAGTCCAATAATAGTACTTGATACGGATAATTACCAAGAACTCCCTTAAGCCATTTCCACCACCCTAATTGGAATGCTTAGGATGGGCCAAATCCTACGGAAATCCACCTAACATAATCACTATTGTTAGGAAACATTATGGCCATTTTAGCAGTCATAAGAGTCACATGGACACTCCATATCAATGGAAAAATGACATGACCCAAAAGTGCTTGAAGTGGACCCACACCAAGAGGTCCAATTGAAACCTCACTTCATAGAATATTGGAAATAAAAGAGGCACACAAGGAAGCTTATGATAAGAATCTTGTGGTTTGATACTTGGGGTGCATATAGGCAAACCAGGCTTTTTTTGTTGCTAATTGGAGTTGTGAGTAGGCATTCAAGTTAGTAGCATTTTCTTCCACTAGTAGCTCTGTGTTTTCAAAAGCTAGTGTATTTACTAGCCTTAAGAAAAGGTTATGGTATGTACATGAACTTCATGTTGAGCATATTAATGAAGTTTTCAACTCTCCAAAACTTGTGCAATTTTGAGATTTGATTTTCAAACATATATGTTCTTCATGTATTGTTATTTACAGCTATATCTATCTTGATGATTTGATGCAAGTAAAAAGACAATTTGGTGAGTGATTTAACATCATCATTGAAGAATCTAAGGGTTGTTTTGCTGTTTTTTTTTTAACAGAAACTATAAAAGGGTTGATATTAAATAGGCTGTGCACAGCCATACTTTACAAAAAAAAGCGGTATCTGAGAGTTCTTGCTGATCAAAAAAGGAGAAAACAAAACTGGTCCAAAAGGAAGACCATAGAACTCCACACAGAGTTTTTACATAGATTTGAAGGACAAAGGTAGTATATACCCTGATAAACTGCTGGTTAAGGAACAGACAAAAAAACATAAACTAAGAAAACCATTTAAAAATTGCCTGGGTGCTTCATTGGCTGCATGACTGACTCCTCCATAGGATGGGCTGCTGCTGCAAGGGTTTCGTGTGCCTGACTGCCTTGGTTCATGCTTACCAAACGCTGGAGGTCTTCTTGGATTCTGTCCACCTTGCCCATGATTTCCTTGAGGTTCATCTTTGTGTCATCAATCCTGGAGTTGTGGTTGCTTATTTGATAAGAGGTGTAACTGACCACCTCCCCCATATTCTTCACCTCTTGGGCAATTTCCTTGTTATCCATAATGCCAATAGCCATCATTTCATACAAATGCCTGAGATTTTTCTTCAAGTCTGCGAGCCCTGCGTTTTCATTTGCTGGGTCCATTCTGCCTTGTCTGGGATTGTGAATGGCAAGAGCTATTCTCGAGAAACTACTATGAAGATCCCGAACTGCACCTTCAAGATCTTGAGTCTGTTCTCCACCAGAAAAACCACCAAGAACCGAGTTGAGTGTGCTGAATTCCCGTAGGAGAGAGTCACGTTCTTTCTTGCTTCGTCAGGAGAGAGTGCCGACCGCTCCTTCCTTCCACCCAGAGCAATTACATCCAAGAACCGAGTTGCTGCCGACTATAAAAAACTGATCATCAACAGGAGGATTGAGCCCAGAACCAGAGTTCGAATGCCACAGAGGACCGCCGGCATGAGGAGAGCAGACGCAAGTGAAGAAAGCGGCGAGAGCCAACCTTTCTTTAACAAAAACCCTGGTAAGAGGCAGAGACTCCCACGGAATCTCCTGCAAAACGCCCTCGTCTAAACCTGAGATAATGTCCAGCAGAGTCCTCTTCGGAGAAAGCGCAGAGCAAGCAAAGGTCACACCATTACCGAATGGAACTTGGGGATGAGGAAGGCTTCGGGAGGAAGACATATTGCGGAGGTTGAAAGGACCTGGAGCGTGCGAACTGCAGGAGCATTTACATTGAGGGAGATGGGTATTAAGAGTGTTGAGGATCGAGGAGGGGCCATTGAGGAGTGGGAACCATGCGGTAGCGTGATGGGAGCCTTTAGGACGACGCGTTAAAACGATGGAGCCTTCACTATAATCCATGGAGAGGGGATCAATGCGATGAGAGCCAAGGCTTATATGTCACAAAATCATTAGGGAATGGGTTTGAGGGGAGTGTCTAAACCATTAAGACGAAAATGACCTTAGGGTAAGGAGGCCCCCACATTAGCCAAGGCATCAGCTGCGACATTATTTGAGCGAAGGATATGGTAGAATTCATAGTGTATAGATAGGAGAGGAGTGATTTTTTCATACAAACGCCGACACTTTATAGAGCCGGTGGTGTATCCATTGAGCATTTTATATATGACATGTCTTGAATCTCCAAATATCGCTACCCTGGAGTGATCAGTGTTAGCTAGGATTTTCATTCCCTGTAGGAGAGCCAACCACTCAGCCTCATTATTGGTCCTATAGCCAAGACCCCAAGCGAAGGTTTGTTCAATTTGTCCTCCGTGATCCAGAAGGATCCCCCCCGCACCTGCCACCCCTGGGTTGCCCTTTAAGGCACCATCAAACAAGAAAGCATAAGAATTCCTTTCCCGCAACCAGACTATGAAATCACTGCTGTTTTTTCTTATTTCCCATGAGAAAGTGCTAATGGGCTGCTTGCTTTTTATATTTACGGAATTGGACTGAGGGGAGCTCTTTTCTTTTAAAAAAATCTTGCACCATGAAGAATGTGGCTCAGGGATGTTTTCAGAAACAGGAAAGCTGATGTCATTCGAGGCAAACTTTTCAGCTATCATTCCCACAGTTTTTAAAAGTTAAAACTATACGAGTTGGAACAACTTTTTGATCCTTGAAGATTGATTTGTTCCTGGCTATCCACAATTGCCAGCATAGATTCTTGGGAATGGTGTTCCAGAGACGCTTGAGGATGGGCTTTTTGATGAGAGAACCGGGGAGGTGTTTTGTCCAATCCTCAAGAAGCTGAGTCATGGATCCTGAGGTTCTGAAGTAAAACCCCGGAGGGAGGACACACTGCCAAACTTTCAAGGAGACACTGCACTGCAGAAAGATATGGAATGAGGTTTCCTCTTCCAAGTTGCAGAGGGCACACCGGGAGGGGCTTGCTATCCCTCTCTTCCTAAGGTTCTCAGCCGTGAGCAATTTATTGTGCATCAGAGTCTAGATAAAAGAGTTAACCTTTGGGATGCTATCAGTATGCCAAAGCTTTTTCCATAGTCGATCACTTGCTGTAGGTTCCGTTGAGAGTCTGTTGTATCCTTCTTTGACCGTGTACTGACCATTTTTACCCCAACCAATGCGATCCCTTGCGATTTCGCTAGTTGGTGACATGCCATGCAGAGATGAGAAAAGGAGATTCTTGGCTTCTTCCAGATGGGGTGGGGGGTGAAGTTCCTTCCAGCCATCCCAGCACCCTTTCAAATTCCATAGAGAGAGGTCGTGGAGTGTGTGAATCCCAAAACTGCGAGCTCACTCAGCTAAATCGAACATCCTTGGAAGCAAGGTGAGGGAGGGCTGCCCCGGAATGCTGCTTTCCCAGACTTTAATTTTTTTCCCATTACCTGGGATCCAGTAGTAGTTAGACTGGATTAGATTGATAGAGGCTTTACACATATGCCAGAGAGAGGTTCCCTTACCGGTCCACGAGCTGTCTAAATTTTTTGACCTGGGTCTTTTGATGTATTTTTTCCTTATTACTTCTTTCCACCATTCTTTCCTGCCTGTAACCAACCTCCAGACCAATTTAGCTCCCAACGCTTTATTCATTTGCTTCAGGTCCCTGATGCCCAATCCACCTTTGCTTTTTGGCCTTTTGACTGTGTCCCATTTGACCAAGTGAAATTTCTTTCTCTGCACCTTTCCTCCTTGCCAAAGAAATTTTCTGATTTCCTTACAAATGCTGCTTATGACACTCTTAGGGGCTAAGATCATCGAGCTAGAGTATATTGGGTAGGAGGAGAGGATAGAGTGAATGAGAGTTATTTTCCCTGCAAGATTTAACCACTTTGAGCTCAGAGAATGAATTTTATTTTTGATCTTTTGAATGATCGGAGTCCACATAGCAGAGGCAAAGGTCTTTTTAACTATGGGAATGCCCAGATAAGTGAAATGGGTCCAATTATAAGTGGCGTTAATGTGGAGAATTTGAGATATACTACAGAGAGTTGCTGTGTTGCAGTTCCATCCATAGAGCTGACATTTGTTCAGGTTGGCTGAGCTTCCAGAAGAACGGAGGAAAAGATCTAGAGGTTTTAAGAAATTTCTGGCGATTTGCGGGGAGGCTATGCCTAACAGAATAGTGTCGTCAGCAAAACGAGCATGGTTGATAGGATGGACCCCATTTCGAAAGGAGATACCTGGGAGGGAACCTTCGGCTTGAAGTCTAGTGAGTCTTCTACTAAGGGAGTCGGCCACTAGGATATAAAGAAAGGGGGAGAGGGGGCACCCTTGTCTTATCCCTCGAGAGGCTTTAAAAATTTCTGAGGGTCTGCCATTGATTAAAGGGGCTATCCATGGAGAGTTAATGCAGGCTTGCACTTGATTTATGAAGATAGGGGGAAAACCAAATTTCTTTAACACCAACAAAATGAATGAATGCCTCAACCGATCAAAAGCATTTGCTAAATCCAGTTTTATGGCCATAACTGGCTCGCCCCTTTTTGTGCTAGAATGTATTGCTTCTTGGACCATGAGGATGTTATCGCTGATTTGACGACCTGAGATGAAACCTCGTTGATTGGGAGAGATCAGAGAATGAATAATAGGCTTGAGTCTCAGAGATAAGACTTTTGAGAAGATTTTGTAAGAGGCGTTGCAGAGGGAAATAGGTCTGAACTGTTTGATGGAGGAGGGGTTAGCCTCTTTGGGAATCAGGGCCAAAAAGGTGGAGTTTGTGGCTCCTCCCATTTTGCCTTTTGCCATCCAGGAGATAAGACTCATGAGATCCTTTTTTATTAAAGACTAGAAAATTCTATAGAAGCGGATAGGGAAGCCGTCGGGGCCTGGGGCTTTATCCGAATGGAGGGACCAAATGGCCTTCTTGACTTCTTCCTCAGAGATGGGGGTTTCAAGATGGAGACTTTCCTTAGGGCTAATCAGGGCAGGGATATCTCGAACCATTTCTTCCATGCATTCCTGTGAGACATACTCTTCATCATTATACAAGTTTTCAAAAAAACTTCTTACCTCCGTGCTGCCGCTTGCCCAGTGATGACTGTGCCGTCCTCGTTTTTGAGCTCCCTAATCGTATTCCACCTCTGCCTATCCCTGCATTGATTTTGGAAAATTTTTGTGTTTTGGTCTCCCCCTTTAAGCTAGAGAACTCGCGACCGTAACCTCCATCCCTTAAAATTGTTTGCAGGATTTTCTCAAGCTCTATTTCTTTGAGAAGATGCTCTCTGGTGATTTCGTTTTCCTCCATATCCGCTTAAAGGGCTTCCATGCTCTTTATGATTTCAGCTTTCTTTTGAGATGGCTCTTGAAAGTGGAGCTTAACCCAGGATTTGAGAGCTGTTTTAACCCTCTTGATCTTCTGCTCCCACGAGAATGTTGGAGACCCTGGGATGAAACAGTGCTAGGCATTTGAGATTATATCCTTAACTCCTTCTGACTCTAGCCAGAGATGATTGAACCGAAAAGGAAGGGGCCCCAAATTTTCCACAAGTGGAAAGAAGAGACAGATCAGCTTATGGTCTGAGATGGCCGAACAGAGGAGCTTAGACTCAGGATAAGTCCTGAGAAGATGAGTGCTAACCAGAACCCGATCCAATCTAGCAGCTATATGACCTGGGCCAATTCTTTTATTGCTCTAAGTGAAGGATCCATTTTTTGGTTTGATGGTTTGATGTCCGAGAGACCCCACAGCGAGATCAAGTCCTCCAGCCTTTCTCCAAAGGGGTCCCTTACCTTAGTTCCTCCTCTACGCTCTTCCGCGGAGATAGTGACGTTGAAGTCTCCGGCTATGAAGCAAGGGAGGAGCATTTTCCCTTCACATTGTTCCTCAAGGGATTTCCAAAAACTATCTTTCTAAGCTTGGATAGTTGGTCCATAGATATTCCCTATGAAGCAAGGGAGGAGCATTTTCCCTTCACATTGTTCCTCAAGGGATTTCCAAAAACTATCTTTCTGAGCTTGGATAGTTGGTCCATAGATATTCCCTATCCAGAACATTTCTTTCTTTTCCTTGTTTTCTAACTTAATGAACAACCAATTTTTGTTCTCAATAGCTGAGTGCATAACCAACTTATCACTATTCCACCAACAGAGAAGGCCTCCAGAAGCACCATTTGCACTGGTGGCTAGCCCTTCTCCTTTAGGCCAATTTTTTTTTTATAGTGGCAAGGCTGTCTTCAGCCGTTTTTTTTGTCTTTTGGATAAGAAGGATTGAGACTGATTCCATTGATTTGAATCTTTTGATAACTTCTACTTTCTGGGAACCTCCTAATCCTCTGCAGTTCCAAGAGACCAGCTTCATTATTTCTTAGGATGTCGAAGTGCCTTTTCTTTCTCCTTTTTTTCCTCTTCCACACTAAGAAGGTATTTACTTGCTTGTGAGTTTTTAACCAAGAAATCTAGATTTGATTGTTTCCTTGCTGCTTTTTCCCTTGTTGCTTCCTGTTCCCTTAGTGTCTTATTTGACTTTCTCCCTTTTCTGGAATGAGGTTCTTGCTCCTCAACGGAGTTTTCTGTGGATTCCTCAGAGCATGCTTTTGCCTTGGAGCGTGTGACTGAACCTTCTGAGTTGGCTGTTGCTTCCATCCTTACCACGGGCTGAGCTATCTCTTCTTCCGTGTCATTCTTCTCCTTCCGGGGTGGAGCTTCTGTTGGTATTTCTTGCTCTTGATGCAGGACCTCTTCTACATTCTCCTCTGGGGTTTCAATCTCTCATTCTTTAGATTGAAGTGTGTCATACCTATTTTCAGAGGCGCTTTTTGCCGGGACATGGGGTTGCTTTGCTGCTGTATTTTTTACAGTTTTCTTTCTGCTTGCTATGTTCCATCCTTATTCTTGCAGGCCTTCTGGATTGGGTTTCTCTGGTTTTTTTGGGCAAGATTTAGCAAAATGCCCATATTCATGGCGGTATTTGCATTTGAAAGGGATTTGCTCGTAATCCACTGTTTGTAGGTGATTCCATCCATCTATAGAGAGATTGATGGATCCCGGCAAGCCTTTTTCAAGATCTACCTCAACGCAGATTCGTGCGCATGAGAACATTGGGGCTTTTGGCTCTGACTTCTCCACATATTTCCCCAGTGTGTTTCCTATTGCTTGAAAGTCCTCATCGTTCCAGCAGTGAAGAGAGAGGTGTGGTAGTTTCACCCATACTGGAACTGCCTTAGGGATATCTTTCTCAGGGTTGAAAGAGAGGTCCCATTTGTTCAGGTACATTCCTCTTGGACCCATGAAGTAAGGGCCATTCCTAAAAATGAGATCCTGATCTTCTTTCTTCTCAAAGATGAAAGCAAAATAACCTTTCCCACAGAAGATTTGCTGAACCTCGCCTTGAATTAGGGTTCTCCAGTTTTTGTTGAGCCAAACATCTACCGAATGAGGGGACGGCCAGAGCCCTGTAAACAAACCAATGAGGCCTTTCTCAGAGAGAGTGACTGCTTTCCTTTTAGAGGCGGCTGAAGAGAGCCTAACCTCTGGAATATCAGCGCGCTTGACGAAACGGGAAGAATGAGGGGCAGATGATGAAGGGGGAGAAAGGGAAGTGACAATATTGTGGAAACGATCTTCATACGAATCGAGGTCCGGGGGATCCATGGGAGGAGAGGGCCTGCAAACCAGCAGACCACCAAACCCTAGGCCGCACGATTCACCGAGAACTTATGCAAACTCTTGTGATCATGGGTTTTATTTGTTGTTCTAAGGGTTGTTTTGCTGTTATAACCACTGTAAAAGTGAATTTTCAGATCTGGTTTGTGTGATAAGTTGCCCTATATGGCTGAAACTTATCCAGACGGTTTGGTATTTTTTCTCCTTGGATTGCCTAGAAGATTGGGCTGTTAAGAAATGACATATTGTTTCCTTTTTGCTGTTGTTTTATTCTATATTTCATAGTAGTTCTAAGACTAAATATTCATAGGGCTAAATTCTAGGAAACATCTAATCAAAGAGGTGAAATTTATGAATTGTGATTTTTTTGTAATTTCTACATAAATATGCCATATATGGCAATTTATGAATGCGAGAGATGTCTTCTACAACATTTATAATAATTTTTTTTGTTTTTTCTCTCTCCCCTGTTGTTAATGGAAATTGTGTGCACCCTAATTTCCTACACAATATCAAACTAGCATTAACTTGAACTTATGTAGAAATTGGAAGCTTGAATTGGAGTTAGACAATTCCAACATGTTTTTCACATGCATGAAGGGTGGAGGTTGGTGATAAGTTTTTGTTTTGAATAATAAAAGACAAAAGAAAGGGACTTTTAACAATGAATTCAAGACATTAGATTTTATTTCAAAAGTTACAAAGTTTTAAAAAAAGAACATAGATGTCCCCTAAGTAGGGTGACGACGGCGACAAACATTGAGAACGATGAAGGGAGGCACGTGGCGGACTTGCATGTCCCTCTTGCCAACACTCCATCAACCTGATTGTAAATCATTATTCTTATCATGTGCTGTTAAAGGTGGCGGCTCCTCGTACTAATTCTTGGACGATGCAGAATGTTGAGGAGATGGTTTTGGAGATGGCATACAAGGATTTTTGTTTTATCATTAAGCCTCTGAATAGAGACGCCATTAGTTGGAATGCATCTGCTAGTGGGTTATTCGGCTCAAGTTTGGAAAGCATGTGGAATCAGAGGATAAATAGGATGGAGGATTGCAAGAACGACACAAGGCAACTCTCTGTTAGCCTCTATCATCCTCCTGTGAGTGGCTTTTTAAGCCATAAGTCTCATTCTGGAAACCGATGGAATTCTCACATTGAAAATTTGGTTATTATTAAGTTTGATTTGAAGCAGCAATGGGTTTTCGGGAAGGTGGTGAGCTGGTCCTGGGAGTTCGATTCGGTGCTTTGGGTCGAGGAAGGAGCTAACTGCACCTGGTGGAGCCTCCTGCTCAAAGTCGACATCATGCAATCTTTGGATTCTTCTGGGACGCATCCAGGTAAGCTCTGTTCTGAAGGTCTCTTGTTTCTTTGTTTTAATCCCCTTCCGGCTCAAATGCTAGATGTTGGTCACAATTTACCCTTTTAGCATAAAACCATGTACCGTTGAGAATTTATTGAGATCTATTCTAGAAATACATTTCAGTTCTAAGAAATCTATTTAATGGGAAAGTATATACTATGTAATAAGTTTATATTGAGCTCCATGTTTTCCCCCATAATTAGTTTATCTAGGAGTTGTAAGACTAAAAAAAGATGGTAATGTATCTACTATGTATGAAGTTTAGATTGAATTCCCTTTTTTCCCCGATAGTTTGCTTATCTAGGTTTTGTAAGACAGAAACAAAGGAGGTATAGTGTCACAATATCGATGATGTTAAAGGTATATCTTTTTTTAATTTTTCTTAAAGGTATATGTTAAAGGTATATTTAGTTATTGAATTTTTCTTGGGGCGCTTTGCACTTGCATCGAAATCTCCTCTTAATCATGGAATCTTGGATTTGTGGAGGTCCTATTCCAAAGACTTAGATATCTTGTTATTGAATTTGCCTTAGGGTGCCTTGCACTTGCATCAAAATCTCGTCGTCATCATGGAATCTTGGATTTGCATTGGATTTGTGGGTTTTTGTTGTATTTTGGATTGAATCTATTTCCTAAAATAGGACTGTTTCCTATCCAAGTGGATTTAGATCCTAGTGATAGAATCATGGTAGATTTACCCTTTAGCTACATGTTTTGAACAATTTTTACCATTGAGATCTCCAAGAACACCGAGGACACAATTTACATAATAATTATCTGCTAACTTGGTTAAAATTTGAGCAATTTGTTCCCAAGTGGCCCACTTGAGCTCTTTAGAGTTAGCATTAGATTAGTTGTGATCATGATGTTTATATCAATATTGTATTTTGGTAGTTTTGTACAATGACTTGTCTTCAATGTAGTCAATCTTGTAGAGAATTGTAGCTCTCATCTAAAAGGTTAAAGTTCACATGCAATGTGCCTTTCTATATGTTACGGACTAGGTCTTACTTAGTTGGACTTTAAGTTAGCCGATTGTTATCACCAGACTTGTAGTTGCCCTTATGAGATGGATCCAAGATTGATGGTAGAGGGATGAGTAACCAAAGAGGTGAAACCAAGACAGCCTTGATTCCCAAATGGATGGTTGTCACGCCAATCGAGGCAATCTTCACTTGATGTTATCTTAGCCCAAGACAACAATGGGGGAGACCCAGATCTACTCCCGACAGGAGAGACCAAACCAAAACACCAGATCAAATCAATGGAAGATGAAGTATGTAAGGCGTAAGGTGAAATAAACCCTAGATATATGGATGAAGTCACAAGGTGAGTTATGGGATGGATCAAGAGGTTTATGAGGTATGAAATTGATCCAAGGTTTAAATACAAGTGACTTATGAGTTTTACTACTAGATCCAGAATCAAGGTACCAGCAAATGACGAAAATATCCACTACCTTGGGAACCGTGTCTAATGCAGGGAGGTTAAGAACCAGATTGAGGCTATCTAATACCGGTGGATAGACTTGACGAAAGGTATGACAGTATCAAAGTACCCAAGCCTCAGGGATAGGATCAAAACAAAGGAAAATTTGGCCAAATGAGGGTTGCGTTAGGGTTAAGAGATCAATGCCTTGGGAATTGGGCCCAATGGAGTCACCTAAGCCTGATGCCTAGGAAGACCCACTTAGGGTTTGACTTGATCTACAATACCCAAAAATGGTTTTCCAAAAGATCAAGCGGTTTGATCCATATGATTTTATTATTATTTTAAGTTAGGGTTTTGAAAATAAAATAAAGGTGCCAATGGATTGGAACCGAGAAAAGAAGAACTAACCTATGGATCTTACCTGGATAACCTTGTAGATGCCTTGATGATGATGATCTATGCCGTTCCGATCAATTTGAGAAGATCTGGATGAAGACTCTATGCAAGTCGTTTTGCCCAAGGAAACCAATGCGCCCTCCCTCCTGCACAACAAACGTCAACCATATCAGATTTGATGCATCAAGAGAAATGGACAAGATGAAACCATAGATCACAATGATACTAATGATAACCTCTTGATACAAGCGATGCCAAACAAGCGAGTTGATGAAGCCCTGCAAAAACGCCCAAGTGAAGTCGCCCTCCTGTAGACAAAACAAAGTTTCCACAAAAAATATAGATCTCACCACAAATACCCAAATGCTAGGAAGCAATAGACTTTCAAATCACCATCGAAGAACATTAGATTCAAAGGAGACCCAAGAATTTCCACAAAATAGTTTTTCTATTATCAAGATTCCAAGAGCCAAAGACCCCTTTACAATGAGAAGCTCTCTCCTTTAAATAGGAATGAGAGATACCAAAATCTTAAACTCTTTTCAAATGGATGGCTAAGATTAAAAGATCAAAATGTTCTAATCAACGATTGAGATGAGCTCAACATAAAGTACATGGATCAATACAATAATATAATATATCAATGGACCAAATCGCCCTAAGAGAGGGGATCCCACTCAATATGAAAAAATAAAAATGAATAAAGCTCATGTTGGGTCCAGGGGTATTAACTAACACCCCTAGTGTGTCCCCATGGCACAATATAAATACAATATAATTTTAAGTGCAAAATAGTGCCTCTCTGGGAAAATCGTGAGCCTCCAAAAGCTCCAGAAAATCATAAAATATGCTAGAGAGATGGGTGTGGGTCCATTTGAATGCTGAAACTGCTAGACAAGGGGTGGAAGACATCACACTCATCATCAAAACTCATCCGATGCCATTTCCTTGCCTTAGTAGCCCAAATCGAATTCTTCAGTAGCCATTTTTATCATTTTTAATCTGCCTCGGAAAACGTGAACCTGCCAAAACTGCCTCCTGGAGTGCCTGCGTTGTCCAGCTGAGCCCACTAGGCTCTCTGGGAGGTGGGTATAATGGTAAAAACAAGTGGCTAGACCACCTCGTCCTCATACAATACCCTAGGTGAACCCATCAAATCATCTTTCTGCTCTGACAGGCCACTTAGCATGGCAAAACTGCACCAGGATGTTATACTGAGACAAATCATCACTGTAACTGCCCGGAACTGAAAATAAACTATCTCATTGGACTGAGGGAGCCCAAATCCATCTAAGGTGCATACTCATACACCCTATAGATCTCTGCATGATTAGGTACAATATCTAATATGCCCAAACAAATAAAATAATAATCTGTAAATGATCAAATAATCAATAAAATGACCCAGGCTAACATCAATCTGCTGCAAGTGTTTGGAAAGACATGCTCTACAAATCATTCAAATAACAATTTTAACAAGTAGTAATCATTTCACTGGCGATCTATCAACCAAATATATAGAGTTTCGTTGATTAATTATAACTCAGACCAGACTTTCAAGATCATACTCACTTCATAGTTGTAATCAATTTGCTATTGAAGGGTGAAGGCTAAAAATCAAAGGCTAGGCTACAGGGTGACTACTGACTTGACACTGTGACACTTTGGATATGGAAAGGGGATACTCACTCTAGCATATGCCGTATAAGCAATAACACAGGGGATGGCAGTGTCTCACAAATGGGTAAGTTGCGTTCAGAGGTGCTTATTCACCTTGATAAATGCTCACAATCCAAATCAAATACAAGTGAGGCTAGTAATCTTTAGATATAAATTTTAAAGAACCATTGATTTTTGGGCCTTCAAGTTTCCATAGCCTTGATCCATGCATTTGTTACATGGATTTTTATTTATTAAGGCTTCATGCTCCATGCGTGTTTAAAAACACTTGTTACATGGGTTTTACATTTCACATTTACACTTCAAAGCCAATTTCATTAGGCTTGCCTTGCATTCATGTATGTTCAAAAACACTTCTTTTCATGAATGGGATTTTCACAAGATATTCATTTCATTTCCATATACATTGTATTGATGGCAGCGCTATTTGTTTCAGGTTTAGCCAACACAACCTAGACAACTCAGAGCCGAGACACAAAGAAACATGGAAGCTTATCCAACAAAGAGGCTATAGTGGGTAAAGGTCCTCCATGCCACAAGTCAAGTAGTAGGTTGGGTTAGAAACATAACTGGAAGGTAATGGATGAGTGGAGATAGTGAACGATGAACCCAACACTAGCAAGCCAAAGTATGGTGGGAATGATCACATCTATTCTCCCTAAGGAGGGTAAAACCAATGAGTATGGGTCAAGAACTTCCAGGTCTAAGTAGGGACATACATACATAATATCAATACAACTAGGTCCACATATTTATATGACCCCCAGATCATGACACTAAATGCTAATACATGTCGCAAGAATGAGTATAAAAGCAATAATAACCATAACACAAGATAATATCTGCTGAGTCATATACATGTAAATAACCAATCTGAACCAACATCTGTCCACTGAGAACCTATTGCTGCAACTCTGGGCAACACTGATTACTTTGTAAATGTCTAAATGGCTACATCATTCCTTAAATATGAGTTTCCTGATACTCAGTCATGGCATGGGAAAGTACTACAGTCCATCATCAAATAGTGATCCATCATAAATGCTCATCTTTGCATCTCATATGTAAGAGAACTGGCTGAAAAAGTGTACTGGAATCTGAAAAATAGAATATGGTAGCCCGACTACTATATATGTGATAACACCGACAAAGTTTGAACAAGGTTATTACTTGTTCATGATTAGTGTTCATAAGTTCATCAGGCCTTCTAGGCCCTTTTTATTTTTTGTACCGCATGTTCATACCCCCTTGGGGGAGTTGTAATAAAGTGTGCTAGCATGATAAATATGTAAAGAATTGGGCTTTCTAAGACTTAAACATCAATTCGACTATTCCAAGATGTTTTTTCCCTTGTCAATTAAGTAATGCTGAATAAGCGATGTATAATTTTCGAGTTTTTCACCGCTCCTCCAATTTGTGAATGGTCGTCTTGGTGGTTAGGCTTTGGGAGGTTATTACAAATCACATGTCAGTGTATATGAACATGATAGGCATTGTTTTTGAGTCACATGGACATGTGCTAGGTCCCCCTAGAGTTTCGTTCGATTCTGAGATTTTTATTTATTTATTTAATTTATTTATTTTGTTTTTTAAAGCCATTTTTAACGGTTTAATTGAAAAACTTCAAAATGCAATAAAAGTCAGGTTCGGAGTCCGCTTTTGGCATGGGGATGCTCGTTTTCAGACTCAGAGCGTCCTCTTTACCCCATAGGCCACTTTTCATATGTTTCGGGTGGCCAAAACACTCTGTGGAGAATTATTCGGCTAATGGAGCATTGTTTTGGCGTTTTAATGCTAAAGGTGCATCATTTTGGCACCAAAGTAAAAAAATTTAATAAGTCAAAAAGTCAATTATTAACTGGGGATTTGACATGGCATAGGTCCCCCATGTCATGCGACCTTCTTTAAACTTGTAAGCATATTAAAATTTGGTTTAAAGTTTGAGTGGAAGTGTGTTTATGTGGGTGACGTCAACCACACTCACGCTAGCTTAAGCTCGTGCGTGAGGTAGGAGGAGGGGTGGATCCCTTTCAACATGAAGTTTAATATTAAACTTTGGTTTAATTTTTTGGAGTGCTAGCGAATGTATTATATGATGACATCACCCTCACCAAACTTCACGTCAACAATTGAATTCGTGCGTGAGGGAGAAGGAGAGCAGACAAGTGGGTGGTTGCTTGTATTTTGGCGAATGATGATTGGTTTGATGAGTTTGATGAAGATAGGTGGCACTTGCCTCTTCACTTCAACTCAGTTTGACTAAGTGGAACTCAACATGCACTCTGACTCTATCTTCAATGTAGGTAGTACCCCCTGGGTCTCTCTTGGCTATTTAAGCAAGGTCCATTCACTCTTTTGAGGATGAAGTTATGGAACCTCTGCCCTTATTTGTAATCTGTTGAATATTTTATGTGAATAAAGATTGGCTTTGGAGGTCATATTGTGGATTGTTATTCCAATTGGGTGATGCTATGCTTGTATGGTTGAGGTAAATGTAGAGTGTTAAATCTTGCATTTTGTTTAATAACATATTGAAGGGTTGGCCTAATGATTAGTATTGATCAATAGGATGAGCGTTGTTGTTTCAACTCTTAGTGAAAATTCCATTTTGTCAAATTCAAGATTTTGCATATTTACTTGTTTGTGAGTATGCTCTCTTCATTCACATTTTGGATTTCACTAACCCTTTAACAAGTTTATGCAAGTGCAAGTGTCTTTCAGGTTTCTCTTGGGTGGATTTGAAGGAGATCTAGTTTGTTTCTCCTATTCTCTGCTCACCTTTCAAGAAACATTGTCCTCCTGAAGCATTTCAATCAATCTTCAATTGCTGAATCTTTTCACGAGGGCTCCTAACCTTCTTCCTTTAAAAATTTAAACTTCTCATTTGGTTACTTGGTTACTTGCTTTTATACTTTAGATCTACATGCTTAAGATAAATATCTTCCTTAGATCTAGTTTATAGAGGTGTTTCATTTGTTGCTTAGATCTAAATTTTCATAAAGTTGATCTCTCTTTCATCTAGATCTAGCATCAATTCTACTTTTCTTCGCAAGCATTTCAAGGATATTTTTAGCTTGCTAGCTTAAATTAGTTTTCATTGAGTATAATAAGAATATATAGCATCAAGTGCCTTATTGGCAACCTTGCAAAGGCTGTCCAAGACCCTAAGAAGTTGGGTTTCAATACAAATCTTTTGAGTTATTCCCTTTTCTTCTGAATTAATTGTTTAACTTAAAAAAATTTCATTTTTGTGTGTGTTGTCCACACTGTTTTTGGCACTTTCTACTGATAAAATCTTGCTGGTTTTTAACAGGTCCATCAAAAAAGAGAAGGAAACGTTGCCCAAAATTCCATTTCTGGGCCATTCGGAGCTTCTTAGGCCCCCCCTACTTCCGTGGTTGCTTTTCTGATTTTGTGTAAGCCTTTGGATCCCCGATAACAAGGATCAAAGAACATTTCTCATCAAGCTTTGTAACCGAGAGTAACAAAGTTTTTGAGTAAGCTCTTCGGAGCCCACTCCCCATCCTCCCAGGGGGGATCTGCGTCGGTGTCAATTTTTGTGTTGTGCTTGATTAATTTAGTTTCTATTGCATAGTTCTATGCTTTGATCTGTATTTTCATTCTATATCTTATTGGAATCAAAAGTAACACTAATACTAACCCCACGACTTCTCGAGTTACCCAAAAGGGGAAAGAGATGCGTGGTAGGCTTAATTAAAAAACCTTTGTTTCTTTCAGTACTTTAATTTTTATTTTGCATTTTAAAATTTACCCCTCCTTGCTTTCTTGATTGAGGTTCATTTGAACCAAAAGAGATTCTTGGAGGTTAATTTTTCCTTTTTAATAAACAAACTTAGTCTTTAAAATCCTTAAAATCAACAAGACTCCGTTGTGTATGCTTCGCATCGCTGCAGTTCGACCAAACAGTTGGCTGCATCAAAAGCAATGTGGGTGACTGGTTTAATTAGTTTATCTCAATTAATCTCCCTAGGAGAAAATCCAACGCCTCGATTTGATCCGTTGCGGTGGAAAATTCAGAGAGGAAGCGAGAACAACTGGGTAGTGACCTCGAGACATCGTCAGGCTACACTGTTGTTGGCGTAGTGTTGGATACGTCTCAGAGACTTCGACCCAACCCACATATTCCTTGCGTGGAGCCGCATCAGATAAGGGTTTTGGACATACTCCTTGTACTTTTGAGTATACTTGGAGTTTCCTTCCCCCTAATCTAATTAACTCATCTTCCATATTAATTTAAGACTAAGCAAGAGCATTTGCAACATATCCCAACAATACAACAGCACTTTCTTATTTTTGACTCCATTCTTGGCATCGGTATTATCATCATACAATCATTTGCTTTTATATGCTTTATATATCATGTGTTGAGTGATTCTATATGCTGTTGTGTTTAACAAATATCGTTGCAATATCTGGTTCTAGTATTTATTTTCATCAAACTCCTAAGTGACTTTATCATCATCACCCTAAGCCTTAACAACCTTAGAAATTAATGGGGTCTACCCCCCTTGGCTTTTATTAGGAGTTGGCCTAAACAGAGGAGTCAAGAACAAGGTGACAGCCTTGACTCGAGACTTGCCCTTAGGGGGACACCAAGTGGCTTGAAGATTTCTGCCACGTTCCCCCCTAGGTGTGTGAAAGGAGGCAACACTATATTTAATAGGTCTTTCTTTGTATTTAGTTGTCAGTTAGTCATGTATTATCATAAATTGGTAATATAAATTAGAAGTGTTCACAATGCACAATTTTGTACTACTAGTAAGTGTTGTCTCTCCTCTTGCAATTAGAGGAATTGATTTTAGTTTCCATTGTTCTCCATTGTAGCATACACTTATTTGGGGGTTCAGTTCTTAAGGCCTTGGTTTAGTTTGAGGCATAGTTGCATGGGTACCGCTCCCGGGATTTTGGTAACCTGTACCCGGCGTTTCCCCGCTTCTGGGAGCTTGGGAGCTGGTACGAAACGTCCCCTTTTTTATGGGAGCTTCCTTGGGAACTTGGGAGCTTTTCGGGAGCTTTTTGGGAACTTGCTTTTGCCGCTCCCTTTTTATTGGGAGCTTGTAGAAGCTCCCTGTCTGTTTGGGAGCTTCCAGAAGCTCCCAAACAGACAAGGAGCTTCTACAAGCTCCCGACCACGTGGAGGCCAAAATCATAAGAAAAGTGTTGAAAATCAATTGAATGATTGAAGTTTATTATGTCAAGAAATCACCAATAATAAAAATTTCAATTGAATCTATCAATAATGCCATTTTTTTATTTTCAAGGTTATATAAATAAAGAGGGCCCACACCTCTTAAATGTTTAGATCCATTCACACTCAATATATGTTGCAAGTGTACTTAAGTGAATATTCATGGATTTTTTACACTACTAAGATATTGAACTACTTTGATTCATATCTCAAATGATTACAACTAGCTTATGTTATTCAAATTTCATACTGACTGATATAGCAATTTAGGATCATAAACCATATCAAATTCAAGATACCAAAAGATTTGAAAGTTTGTTAGTTGAACTTAAAACAATCAAGTTCATTCAAATTAGAAGTAGTAGTTACCATAAAAAAAATGCAGAGGCACCCAAAGACTAAGAACTCTTAGGAGCAGTAATACAAATGGAGTTGGAACAAAGAATTAGAAAAATATTGAATCTTATTATTTATGAAGCTATTGGTGCTTCATACACATATATGCAACCTGCCTTTACAAACTCGTACAATGAGATTTGTATAATGTGGACCTAGAGGTGTGAGCAAATTTAAAAAGAATGAATTTCATGACACTACTAGAGGATTAAGAGGATAAAATAGTTTAAGCTATGAAATTAATCAATTTTGTATTTTTTAACTTTATTCTTTTTAAATATATTTAAAAAAAATTAATATATATTATTGCCGCTCCCAACCCTACGTTTCCTGTAAATTTGGGCGAAGCTTCTAGCCGTATCGGATACTCGTGTCCGCGTACCCGACGTACCCGCGTTCCAGAAACTTGTGCAACATAGGTTTGAGGAAATCCTTCTAGCCCCAAATTAAAAAAGGGCTTTGGTTATTTTGCTCTTCTCAAGAGATAGTATTTTCAAAACCATTTTTAGGACACATTGTTTAAGATGTATCTCATGGAATTTGTTATTATGCCCACAGTCTTATATAATTCAAAGATTTGGTGGCACAGTTTGCTTGAGTCTAATTAGGCCCTAATGAAGAGATTTTAGGTCCTCATGCTTTGGCTCATTATCAAAAGCAATTAGATGGTTCCCCATCCTATGATTTAGGTAGAGTTTGTGACCCTTCCCTTTTGGGTTGAAACCATTTTTGGCCTTGTCTCGTTTTTGCATCGTGTACTGAGCTTCATTGACTTAGCCACAAGAAGGGACCACTATCCTTACCTATCACAAAGCTCGTCACTCCACCAAAGATCATCAACACGTAAAATAAGGCAAATAGAGGTGGAAATACACACAAAATCGAGCAAATAAAGATAGAAATGCTTTGCTTATCCTCTCCCTAGTATACAATAGCGAAGTCTCTTTCTTTATTCCATATTATTCATCAGAATCCATTTCCTTGTATAGCCCCATCAAGTTGGTTCCCTACTTAGTTAAGAGGTCACATGTCTATTGTAGTTTGTTGGTAGCTTGATGAGTTGCCTCCTCCTGTTCATGTATCTTTAGATGCCCATGGCTCTTTGTTGCCAACCAAGAAGGAATTGAACATGACTATTGAGGATGACATCTACAGGTAGTATATCCATGCCACTTGGATCATCTTGCTAGGCAGGTTGAGTCTCAAGATGGCCTTCTATACAAAGCATGTGGTGTGGTTAATTATAGTCTCATTAATAGATGTCCTAACACATTTTGTCATTAGATGCATGCTCTCTAGATTGCCCTTGCTTAGTTTTGGGTTGGCTTGTATATTTGAGTGGAAGCTGAGCATCCTATTGCAGAATTGACTAGGACCTACACTCTTTGCCATCTCTAGGAGACACAGACCAAGATCGTGGAGCACTTCATACTTTATTGTCCCATTATTATTATGAAGCCAATGGGCAATTCTATTGTTTATTCAGAGATTCATAGAACTCTCTTTCCACCTTCTAGTGTTTGGACCTAGCTTTATTCATATGGGAGGTCATCTAACTAAGAGCTCAAGCTCTACAAGCACCCCTCGACTGAACACCCTTAGGATGATCACTTCATTCTTCTCGAACCTACCATTTGACATGGGTTCTAAGTGGGCCATCATATATCTTTGAGATCACAATGAAGATGTCGTCTCAAATCCTAAGATAATTCATGTCATACTAGTAGACAATTGAGTTATTCCAAAGTCTAGACGCCAGTAGTGGGTCGTCTCTTCTAGAAGTGACACATTTCACAACCCAATTCTTGCACTTCATCTAGCCAACCATTTATTCGTAGTTTCTTTTCCATGGCTTAGATGTTAGGAGAGATGCACACACACTGAGATTGTTGACTTGGAGGAGGGACATACCTCTCGATCTCGCTCTTCGGTCCCTCTCGATCTCGCTCTTCGGTCCCATATGAAAGCTCCAACAGTACTTGATATTCTCTACCTTCTAGTTTTAAGATATTTTTCTTGAGTTGTTGGCTCTTAGTGGTATGCATAAAGTTGTTTTTGGTTTTGGTACTCCCTTTTTGGGGGATTTCTCTTCAACTTTGTTTTTAGACCATAGATCTTAGTTTTTAGAGATTAGATCTTCTTTTCTTGGTTTTATAGGAGTGCCTTCTATGCTCCTACTTTGTATTGACGGTTGTACTTAGCATTCCCATTGACCTACTTTTATCATCATTTGTTAGATGTTAAAAAATTACCTTATGTTATCTAATCTTCTAAGTAGGTTCGAGATGGTTGTTGGTCTACTTGCTATCCAACAGAAGTAACAGAGCTGTGCAACATTTTGGCATTCCAGCAACACAAGGAGGTTGTTGACATTGGTAGAGCTTGGAGAACAAGTAGAGCATTGGACTTGGTGCATTCATAAATTTGTGGTTAAATGTTAACACCATAATTGTTAGCTGTTAAGTAGCTTTGCTTCTTATTGATGATAAGTCACAGAAATTATGGGTCGTATTTCTTAAAGAG
Source organism: Pseudotsuga menziesii (assembly GCA_001517045.1). Taxonomy (NCBI): domain Eukaryota; kingdom Viridiplantae; phylum Streptophyta; class Pinopsida; order Pinales; family Pinaceae; genus Pseudotsuga; species Pseudotsuga menziesii. The sequence continues at coordinate 360,120 of LPNX010929536.1, read as the reverse complement.
AAGTTGGATACTTTGATGAAATACAAGGCAATGGTAGAACACTAACTATTCTTTGATTACATAGTGGAAAGTTATTAGCAGACTTTTGTAAGAAAGATGGAGTCCATAGGTAGAAAGGTGACCGCGAAAGTAATAGTACAATCATAGACATGGTGAAGAAGATGTTGCCATGAAAGAAAGTTTCAAATAAAACACATAGAAAACTAATTCATACAATAAAACATTTATTTAATAGGAGCCCCACTAGAGGAGTAATAGGAGTTAGACCGTAGCAAGCTTGGTATGGGAAGAAACAAAAGGTAAGCCATTTAAAAATCTTTGTTTTAGTTGCTTATGACAGTGCCACATGTTCGATATTTTGATCAAACAAAAGCATATCAATTTTTGTAGATCCTTGCACAAATTAAAATGTTGTAAGCATGGATGTGCTAAATGTTAAGAAATCAACTTTGAATTAGGTTGATTGTTGTTGGTTTGAAGCTGAAAAATTAGTTGGTCTGCATGGAGAATAAGTGCAGAATGTCGGGAATCATCATGTGATGACAGATGTTATGTAGGGAGCACATGAAGTTGGGGATACCAAGAACGCTTCAAGAGACATGAGAACCATTGTCGATTCAAATGGAAAAGTAGAGTAGGACACACTGAACTTGTGAAAGAAGAAGAGATTCCATAATTTGGTGATGGAGAACTAGGTGGAATGCATAATAGAGAAGGTGAGTAGTGTGTTCAATAGTTTTTTATTGATTTGTTGTCTATTAATTTGTCTAAGGGTTCAAACATTTTTGAGTTCTAGGTTGATGAAGAAGAACGCAAGGGTGACTGGAGGAAAATACCCACAACTCCTATAGAGAAGTTGGATTTGTCTATGGTAGAGCCAATGCACTTTGACTAGTAGTTAGATGAAGGGACTGGTAGACGAGAAATTTGTAGGTGTGGATCAACCATAGGAGGTGCAATTTGTAGGTGTGGATCAACCACAATAATTGCAATTGCATGTGTGGATGAGACACTCTATAGGGTATGGACTTTGGAGGCTCAAAAGGCGTAGTTTGCGAATTTTGAAACATTTTGATATGTAGGTGTGGAAGGTGTAATTTAGGAGTTGAAATCAACTTCTACATCTGTGTTTGGTGAGGTGACTAGTTCTTCATCAGGTTATTTGTTCTTTCTTAATCAAATTTGGATTCCAACATGACTGTTGACTATCTATGCTCTTTAGTCACTACTGTGTCTTCAATTGATACTATGGCATTACTTTACATCCGTGGCATCACCATTTGTAAAGGACCATCAATATAATATCAATCTTGGAGGGAGATTTCAAGCAAACAATTGCCATGGCATTTGATTCTTGACATTTTTTGGTCCACATTCTTGCTAAGTCCAATGTAGCTCCAAATGCTCATTTCTACTTCCACTTGCTCGACAAAATTCTCCCAATAGGTTATCTTTTTGGGCAAACCTTTCTGCAAGTTTTCCATTTGGTCTACATGCATGTTTAGACTAGTTATCACCAATAGACAAATATGTTTTCCTTCTAATTTGACTTTTATGCATTTTGTCTTTAGCATAGGTTTAATTCAAGATAATGTTTTTTACTTTTGTTGCTTTATTTGAATATGCATTAAGAAAGGTTTATTACAGGCTGCACATATTGCTGCTTTCTCAAGGTTGACAGTTGAAGATTCAAGAAAGATTCTTCCAAAAGAATTCTTCCCACCATGGGTTGTTTTTTCCCAGTTTCAAAAGGTAGACACATTAACATACTGCTTGATTCCCCTCATATGTGGGTTCCTGATCATTGTATTGGATATTCCAACTTCTCTTTTCTTTGCTGTTGAAGAGTTACATAAATTTCTCCTTTTGTGTTATTACAGTTAAATTGGCTAAACAGTGAGCTAGTGAAGATCTGGCCATATGTTAATCAGGTAACCATTAATATGGTGCTAAATTAACACCCATTTATGCTGGTTTATGTTTGATCCTTTGTTTTCCTGTGATCTTCCCCATGTTTAAGTTCATAGGGTTCATGTACCTTGTTATCAATTTGACTTTTGTAGCTTGTGAATCTAGTTTTAGTCTTCAAATTTTTTAGTTTTTGGATTTGTACTTACTAGTATGCCGTAATTAAATGCTTAGTTCAGCATCAATATTTTTGTGTTTCTTAGTTTGGTATGATTTATAAAGATATTCATGTGGTGCAACAGGCAGGATCTCAGATGATTAAAGCTCTAGTAGAGCCAATTCTAGAGCAATATACACCAACCATTTTGGATTCTCTTACTTTTTCAAAACTTACTCTTGGTACTGTTGCTCCACAATTCACAGGTTTGCCTCTAACCTAATATTGTTTAGCTATGAGAGAGTACTTTTTGGTAGATAAATGGGTATATTTATAATTCAGAATATTCACAGACGGATACATACAAAATACAAATTATTCTTGGGCTTTTAAAATGAGGTTTTGTCCCAAATATGTAGAAACAGATTAGCGCTTCCATCCAAAATTTGTTTTCTAACAGGGGTGCAATTCAAATGTCTGTTGATAGAAACTAGAATCAAAGCAAATCATGAATTTATGGACTTTAGAGAACTAGTGTCAGCGTAGCAGAAATAGACCTCTAAATCTATCTTTGAAAACAATTATGCTACTGCTATCCTGATTATGCGAAACATTATGAGAACTAAGAAAAAAGGTCTCCTTATCTCCATCATAGCTATATAGAGAGGGGCAACCATGGTTCACCGAAATTGCTGGGTCAGTTGTTGTGCTGGTTTAGGGTTAGCCCTGATGGCATATTAGGTGTGGCATGGTTGCCACTTGATTTCTGGCAGCTCCCAATCCAGAATGCTGCTAGCAACAGTGCATGATCATTACATCTTCTAACATCAATGATATAATACCACCAGAATGGATGGCACAAAACTGAAGAAGATAAGGCCCAAAGTCAGAAAGGTTCTGAACATGTAAAGGACTCCAATATTGGATAAAAGGAGCTCACAAGAATGGCTTCCAATAATGGTTGGAAAAGGAACCACAGATGTCCATGATCTTTGATGGAATTTGGAACACTAACACCACCAAGTATGATTCTATAATGACGTGGAGTCAAACATGGGAGAAACCATCTAGTAAAAAATAAATGATGAAAATTCTTGCAATAGTGTGAGGTGACCCACCAACGATGGAAATAGGCATGTTACTAGTACGATCCTTCACCATGTGAATGAATGAGCTAAAGTTGAACACCAAAAGGAGCAATTCGTTTAGGGACCAATGATGGTAATCCACTACAAAATGCGAGGAATCAACCAATGAGGAAAGTGGAAACCAAGGTACTATGCCTCTAGATCAAACCCCTAGAGCAAAATGTGTTGTGGTTGATAGGAGTAGATCCCTTGAGACAATGATGAATCCCTTCAATTAACATGAGGTAAGAAGATCTTTGATGAATGATTAAGACCCGACTCAAGGGATAGGCCAAACATAGGAAGGGTGATCCAAGACTTCCTTGACATGGAGCAAAGACAAAGACTAAGTTGAACAATAACCACTTCTAAAAGGAAGCCATCAGGGATAAATTAATCGAAGTTAGAATGGGGACACACAGAGAGTCAATGTTGATAGTCACAACGGGTGATCAAAAGTTATGTTGTTGGGACTGGGAGTGGGAGCGAAAAGCGAAATTTTCAAAAGATTCTGTTTTGGGAGCGTTTTTTATATAATATATATTTTAATACATTTTGATGCATATATACTAAAAAAAACATGTATTATGCCAAATTAGCTATAGAAAACATAAATATAACCATTTAATACACATATAACATCAATCATCTAGGAGCTATGACTTGTAACATCGTCATCAAATGATCAATCATCAACAACATCAACCTTCAAATTTCAACATATAATATTTGCCATCAACAAAATCTAAGAGTCTAACAAATAATATCAACCATGATTGCTCCTGCTGCCTTATCCTCAATGATTGCTCTTGCTGTCTTACAATTAATAACATTATCTGTGATGACTTGAATGACATTGTATGGCCCAATCGTTTGAATGGTTTCAAGTAAAGGTTGTGCAATATTAATACTAGGCTTGTAGCGATCTGAGTAGTCATGAGTTGAAAGGTAGACCGCACCACTAGCAGATACACCAAGAATATTTACCAATGGCTTGCCTTTAACATTTGTCCACCCATCAGATACAATGGATACCCCATAGTTGGACCAATCATTTGTAAACTTTGCAAGAGCACTATTGATTTTGGCTCTTTCCCTGTCAAGTCCCATGGTTCTAGCTCTGTCATACCCAGGGCTCCTGTATCCTTTAGGGGCATCATTGATGGCTTGTACCATTTCATGACAATAGGGTGAGCGAAGAACATTGAATGGCACACCACATGCATAGAAAAACTTGTAAATTTTTGAATCCACATCATCTCTGCAACCAAGGTCAAGGAAATTTGATAATGTTTTTCGCATAGGAGAGAATCCACTAGCATGGGTGGATGATGATCCAAATCCACTACTAAACATTCTCTATGGGGATTCAGATTCGACCCTTGATCTCTTGGAATTGTTTTGAGTGGCCTCTTCTTCCATCGTGTACTTGTTTATTTCTTTAGCTGACACTTTGTCACATGTTTTGACTCCACTAGCCTTACCTTGATCACATGGCATAAGCCCACACAATGCTTTCTCACACGGGTATATGAACCTGTGTAAGTTTTATTACAATGGAGGCATGCAAACTTCGCGGTTCCACCACCTCTACCTCCCCCAAGCCTTATCACATACTTCCACAAAGGTGTTGTGTCTTTTTGTTTTTGCCCCTCATTACTCTCATTCTCCTCCTCCTCTCCCTCTTCCTCCTCCTCTCCATGGTATGTGCCACTCCCTATCTCTTCCTCCTCATCATTGCCACCACCAAATCTACTTCCCACCACCATCATCATGAGAAGAATCAAAACCAAAAACAAAAACCACATACCCATCATGCTTCTTGATTCAATATGAGAATCACTTCTTGACTGCAATAGAATGATGGAGAAGAAGAAATAGAAAAGAGTAGGAAAAAAACACATACAAGATTTAAAATTTTAACATAGTGAAATATTTTTTTCAAAACCAAACAAAGATTGGGTTTTTAGAGCCTACCTCTTTAGCTCTTCAAGGATGGTTGAATTTATCTATGGAAGCCTCCAATCTTCCTTCCAAGCCCTCACAAATAGAAGTTTTCAATCTCCCCTTCAATCTCCTACAAATTTGCTCTCAAACAACTAGCAAAGCCACTCAAAGCCCTAGCAAGATAAATGAAAACAAGCAAATGAGGAATAGAGTGAGTCCAAATGCAGTCCAATAGTGTTTATAAAGGCTAATTGAACCCTAGCCAATCACTAAAAAACAATTTCTTTTTGTTTGCAAAATTGAGAAAAATGGAAAAAAAATTCCTTAACACACGGAATCACTGAGGGAGCGTTTTTTTTGCTTGGGATCGTTGAAGGAGCGTTGAGGAATCGCTTTGGGAGCATTGCTCCCTTAGCAATTACAGGGATGGCAGGGAGCGTTTTTTTCCCTAGGAATCGCGATTCCCAAAAACGCTCCCAAGAGGAATGGCGATTCCTCATCAATTCCTCCCGTAACGTGAATCAGGAGCGATTCGTGGGGGTCCCTAGCGATTCCCCGCAACCTTGATCAAAAGTCAATGTCATCAAATCCATGTAGTAGACAAAACACAAAGACCATGAGGCCTAGGTGGAAGATACAAATGGGATTTAGAACCTCTAGTTAAAGGTGCTGCCAATGACTACTTGAAACAACTCATGAGGAATTTACTCATGGTGGAAAATCCTTGACTTGCATTAGCTCTTTTACATACCTTGAATTTTTGGATATTTTCATCTAAAGTTGAATGATGAAAGAATCAAGAGAGGGGGCAAACATGTTTGCTGTTGCTGCCTAATACGCACCTCAGGTAATGAGGCAAACATATTCTAGCCATTGGGTGCGTCCTTGGGGGAAAGTCTAGAGTTGAGATACTGTCACTCAACACTCAACTCCGCCGTCTAGGACAATTCCTAGCGAAGCCAAGGGTGTGGTCCCTAAGAAAAGAAACTAAGGCTTTTATGCTAAATTACAGAGGTGAAATTATTCTAGGAGTTTGAAATGAAATACTGAAACAAGAGTATCACATATGAATTAAACTAGCAGTATGTAACTGGTAAACCAATCACGACATATTGAATTCACTTAAGCAAAATGTCATTTAGTTAGATCAGTGCCAAAAATGGTAAATGGAGTCTTTTGAAAGAGAATGTTTTGCAATGCTTCTTGGTGGGTTTTAATTATTATGGATGAGTGGATTAGAGGGAAGGGAGGTTCTGATATACTTTAAAGTACGTGGAATGGGTCCGGATTACTGAGTGTGCTTCCATACAAAATGAGGGCTAGATAAGAGTCGCAGGGGTGTGTCTAACGTTGACACCAAACTAGGGTGTAGCCTTACAGATCCCCACAGTGACTACCTAGTAGTTCCCTCTTCACTGAAGACTTTGCCCACAAACAACAAGTTTGATGAAGACGCCAGATTTTTTCGTCTGAAGGGAAGTTAATTTTAATTAAGTGTGGAAATAAATAAAAGAGCCACGAGTCTCTTTTATGATCATTCCAACAGATCAAGTAGACCTGCGGTGGACAAGAGCATACTGGAGACGACTAGCAAAATTTCATTGTTTTATTGCAAATAAAGAACTAAAAGAATCTCTTTTCTAAATACTGCCTACTCAGGCAACCCTTTTCAATAGTATTGTACTTCGAGAGAGCATAATGGATTTGTTACTCTTTATTGCAAAAAGGAAGAAAGGAAAATAACTACTCTAATCTAGCATAATAAAACTAAGATAACGTTTGTAAAACCAAAGCAAAACAAAAGCAAAAATGAAGAAAGCTCATGCCACGAAAATGACGCAAATCCCCCAAGGGGGATGGGATGTTGGTGCTGGGTAGCCCACTTGCGTTTATTATCAATTTTACAATATTTTGAGGTGGATTCCTTGGTCTTTATAGATCTAGATCCAAAGGCTTACAAGGTTTCTCACGAAAAATGACTTCAAGGCAGGGAAAGTGCTCTTGGGGTCTCGGATGTCCTAGATCTTGAATTTTTCGGCAGCACTTCCTCTTACCTATTCATTAAGGGTGAAAAAACAGCCACCAACTTTGCATCCAATGTGCTGATGAAGACATTAGAACCATACAAATTTAAAGTACTTGAAAGATATAAATTTTACAATAAACCAAGTACTTGAAAAGGGACTAGGTCTACAAGATATACAACTTAAATAACTTGATCTAGTCTACGAAAACAACTTAAACAAATCAGCTTATGATCTTCTTGAAGGAAACTAATTTAGATTAAGCATATAAAGAACCGTAACCAAAAGAAATTCAAACTTAAATGTCAAGGAGAGAGGGAAGGAGGAGAGAGCTCAAGCCAAATGTCTGAATCTATGGAATCCAACGGTGGCAAGTGGAGGGACTATGTCGTTCTGAAAGTGCTTGAAAAAATGGGAGATTCAAACTAGATCAACTGTCTCTTCAAGCGAGGAGACCTGCACCACTAGAAAAGCATGAGATACAACTGTAAGCACATACACCTTCTAGATATCTAAGCATAGAAAAATAGTAAATGAAATCAAACTAGAATCATTTACCCTATGAATTGATAGCAACTGTCCCCAAGGCCAGATAAATCACAACAAGAAGAAAAGCAAAATAGCAACACAGTTACCTCATATACCTTTGACAATGACCATCCACATACTAATGCAACACACCATGGACCTACATAGCCTTTCTATTCATTAACAAAGATATTGGAAATGAGCTCAAAGCTTCAGCAGGGGTTCCACCCTTTGGCCGTGAGAAATGAAGAACCAAAGCCTTGCTTAAATAGGAAAACTAGAGATGGAGGGGGAGGTGGGGGGCACACTTCTCAAGAGAGATCTCAATTAACGCTTGGAGAAAATGGGTGAGGTGATTGAGGTTGCACTAGATGTGATTAAGAGTGATTTAAGGATACTTGAAATCACCTTTCGCTCAAGATATGCACCTCTTCTAGCTTGATGACACATCCTCCTCAAGGAATGCGCCCTCCTTCATGATGAATGCGCCCCCTCTTTGAGAGAAATCAATCAAATCCTCAATCAATCAACTTGGCTCCCCTCAAACTCAATAGATGGCCACCACTGTAGAAGATTGGGAGCATGTCCTTGACAAATTTCCTTAATTAGTGGGATTCTGATTTTGACTTTGCCCCCTCTTGGAGAGAAATCAATCAAATCCTCAATCAATCGACTTGGATCCCCTCAAACTTAATAGATGGTCACCACTGTAGAAGATTGGGAGCATGTCCTAGACAAATTTCATTGTGTTGTCCGCCGATTGCACACCAGCAGCAGAAAGTGGGAGAGGTGGGACCTTGGGGGCAAGCACAGAGCTAGGTACTGTCACCTACTCCTAGCTCCTCCGTTTAGGCTAACTTCTAACGAAGCCAAGGGGGGTAGTCCCTAACAAAGAGTTTTCTAAGGCTCAATGTGGTTAAAGTGTTTATTTGGTTATGGATGGGGATGGGTGTTATTTAGGAGTTATAATAATTAGAAGTGTTTATTTATTATGAGTATGACACATAATCAAAAGCAATCCACGTTGCTAACAAGAGATTAACAGATAAGCAATGATTCCAGACTTTAATTATGCATTCAGAGATAGAAATTATAATAAACCACAGACAATTGATCAAAATAAGAGAATTATACAGATAAAAAAAAAAGACCAGTGCCTTATGGAGTCAATAATACTGAAATGCGCCAAGAAAATAATAAGTCTAGAAATCAAGCTAGTGAATATTAGGTTGTGCGAGTGCTCTTGGTAGGTTTTAAGAATTTTAAATTTATATGCTCTTGATTAGGGTGTCAACGAAGGTTTGTCAAAAGCTGGGAGAAAATTCCAAGTTCACTCCGTTGAAGAGATGTCAGGCCCGTCCAGTATTCTAGGCTGGTATCACAAACATTAACCAGCTAGTTGAAAAGCTTAGACAGCGGGGTTTCGGCGCCTCTACTAGGAAGTACTTTAGAAAATTCCCTACAACGCCGATGCGTTGGTTACGGGATTTTAAATTTTATTAAGTTATTCTTGCAAGGTTAAAGATCCAATGCCGTTTCTGGGTACTTCGATTTGAGATCGGTCAGAGCATACTCCAGCAAGGGGAGAACGAAGTTAATTAATTAAGGGGTGTGTGTTCCAAGTTTTATTTAATCAATTAATTAGGACTCTCTGACAGAGAGCGCTCTTGACCCTGTCTTATGACAGTGGTTCAAGAGACTTAGCTAATCTAAGATGCCTAATGCAGGGGTATGCAGTTCTAAGAATGCTCTCCGATAGAGAGTGCTCTTGACTTGTGTTACTGCAAGTTCAAGAGTCTTATTTAATTCGTTAAACTTGAAAGAGATAAAAACATAAAAAATCTAACTACCCAAGAGTCTCTTTTAGGCTTTTTAGGGCCCTAATCGGGAAAGCAAGGGGGTAAGTAAACAGTAAGAAATTATGCAATGTTTAATTAAACAATCAAATCAATATTTTTCTTCATTTTCAAAAACATAAACTAACTTAATTATGATTATGCAATTATCCTATCCTACTCTACCATTAGCAATTTATTAAACAAAAATGAAAAGCATGACAATGGGACGATACAGGCTTCCCCCAAATGGGGGAAGAGGGGTGTGGGAGCCGTAATCCCACTCGCTTTTTATTAATTTTTACAATTTTTGATGACTTTGCTTTTGCCTTTTCCTGAAAGAACAGGGAGAGAAAGGGATGGAAAGAAGAGGTAAAATTTGTCTTTTTTGCTTCTTGCTTGCTTCCTTGCTTGCTTTTAGCCTTTGGGCTTTTCTCGATTCTTCTTGCAAGTAAGAGCTTTAAACAATTCAAACGTTATGTGTTAATAAAAATTAAAGACATAAAACTACAAACTAAACTCTCAAAGAGGGGTAAAAACCAGCGGTGAAAGAGGAGGAAAGAGAGAGGAGAAAAGCCAAGAAAAGGGAGAGAGAAAAGGTAAAAAAGAGGGTTGTCCAAAGGCAGAAAGAGGGCTGTAAAACAATAGGAAAGAGGGCATCAAACAGTAAAAAGAGGGCTGTCCCAAGGCAAGAAAAAGGGCAGCAAACTGAACGAAGACAAAGGAAAAGAGGGCAGCGAAGAGGAAGGAGGAAAAGCAAGTCAAGTAGGGCAATGGAAGGGAAGCCAAAGGATGGAAAGAGGTAAGCTAGGGCTTCCTAAGTAACCGGTAACCAAAATAACTTTTAAGAAGATTTTATGAGATGGAACTTGAAGCAAACAAAAAGACCCTTAAAGCCTCCTTCTTGGAAGAATCCAAGTTATTGTAGATCCTGCAGAGAAACCAGTGTTAAAAGAAAAACTTGTAATTTTGAAGATGAGGTAGATGCAACCGATCTCACACCCTTCTCCAAGATGGTAAATCCTGTCCAAGAAAAACACTTCAAAAAATCCAGTGAGATCAATCAACTAGCATGCTAAAAAATATGAAGATTCATCAACATTAATATAACTGAATATGTCTTAAATCTTAAATAAAATAGCATAATCAACCAACTTATCAACTGTAAATGGAAGATTTTACGTTCTAAACAGTAGACTTCTAAAACTAATTGATTAGATCATATTTGAGCATTTAAAATGAAATAGATGGACAGAAATCACCTCACAAAATTCATTCACCACAAGTACTGAGCTGCATGGACCTCCAAAGTCTTGATTTTATTCCAAATATGAGCATAAGCAATTACAAATTCTTACAGAGTAAGTTTACAATCAAAGATCCATCCCCATAGAGCTAAAGAAGCCTCTATTTATACAATGAGAGAAGAACCCAAACCCTAAAACCAGAAAACCAAACCTAATCGGATCAACACATAACTGAGAGCTCCAAACCGAAATTGAAGAGTTAAGAGTGAGGGGAGGTCTCCACCTAGGCAAGGCGCCCCCACTCCAACCCTAAGCACTGAAACCAAGCCATTAATGAGCCCACACGTGTGATGACGCCCTCATGAGGAGAGAGGGGCGTGCGCAGAAGAGAGGGGCGTGAGCTGGTAGGTGAAGGCGTGAGCTAGGTAAGGAAGAGCCATATCTAGGTCTGGAGGAGCCACTGCCAATAGATCATAATGTAATCATCAGTCCCTGCCTCGATCAAATCATCAAACCAATGAGTGCTCTCCATCTCATCCAATTCGGGAGTTTAGTTGGAGATGACAAGACCGTTAACTGAATATATCTTTAATGCTCACTGAATGCTGACTGAAGTTGAGTTATGATAACTCCAATTATCATAAATGCCCATTGACATGTCACTCTGCATTTCATTTCACTGAATTTGGATTAATTTGGAGAGTTTTGAATTTTCTCCAAAATAATCATTTTTTAATAAAAAATCAATTTTTCCCCAAAAATGAATTTTTTGAGAAAATGTGCGTTATATGTCCGATCGATGATTTGAAAGTTGGATCTGACTGGCTGGCCGATCAAGAATGACTTTTGGCTTAAGGTTAGAGCCTTCAATCACTGAATTCGGGGTCCGGATGCCTAACTTATTACAAACGGGATTTTTCCATTTAATTTATGGAAAAATTAATTAAAAAAATTAGGGAAATAATTAAAAAATTAAATAATTTTTTTTTAACACGTCCGGTAAAAATTTTTCAAATTTTTTTTGATGGTCCTATTGACTTAGGACATGACCATGCTCTATTCTAATAATGCCTAGTAGGTTTATATACACTTAGTTGGGCTCTAATAACCCCCCAAGGCCTAGGATTCAAAATCAGGCATTCCAGCTTTGGAGGAAGCGAGAGAAAACCTCGTCAATTATACTCGGCTATAGGCAAAGCATAATTGTCAAGGGCAAAAACCTCCCTGGAATACCTTAGTTGAAATTCTATGTCTTAGGAGATCGAACCACTCAAAACACCTTACTAGCACATTTTATTACAAACCCCGCGGGGCCATGGTCAAAATTATTCAAATGAAAAACTGGCTAGACACAAAGACGGATCAACTGATACACTGGAATCAAACATTGGACATGTTTGTCAACCGACGGCTCCTCAGGTAACCCAACTATGGTACAAAAAAGTTGGTAACACATTGATTAGTGGGATTCTGATTTTGACTTTATTTTATCTTTTGGGCCATTTATTTGGTCTTTTTGGCTAGTTTCAAGAGAAAATCAATTTAAGTGATAATAATCACTCATTTTCTCTCAAAAGTGCAGTTTGGGGATTCTTGAAATCACCTTTTCCCTTCTCGTTGTTTCCTTGGTTCACTAGACTCGTTCTCATTTATGTTGCCAAGTAAATGCTTAGAGGTGGGATTTTGTGTTTGATTTCCAGGTGCCATGGTTCTTCTCCCTTCTTTCGAATTGTTCTTCACCTCATGGGATACACTACTGTCCAACTTACCTTCCTTAGGTAGTTTGATTTTCAACAGACAAGCTCTCATGAGATGGCGATGCTTAGTGCACATTTTACATTGGAAACTTAAATGTTCATAGTCAACACTCGATGCCCTTTCACAGTCTTGATAATCCAAAACAATTGATTACGCCTTTAGGTTCAAGATGTTTAGGAGAACACAAAGATGAGCATATGAAGAGAGTAAATACCAAGAGTGTTGGTATTTCTTTCAAGAATTTCTTGATACCAAAATTCTAGGGGAAGAGAGTAGAGTCGAATTCAAATTGGGGATTTGGTGAAATCTTCCTTAGCATGATCAAATGCATCATCCAATACCTTGTATGTAGTTTTGCAGAAACAAAGAAGTAAGGACCCCTTAAAAAATCCTTTCTCAAACTTTAGAGTTTGAAAAGGGGGCTATAAAGAAACCTTTCACACAATGTTTCAGCATCTCATATTCATACACCATCTTAGTGCAATTTCGGAAGGTCAAACACCCAAAAAATACATTTTGCAGCATGGTTTGTCTGTGTTAGATGTATCCCCTGATTTCAGGGGAGGATATTTGTAGCCCTGGATTTTCTATAGTTTTTTCTAGGTATTTCCAAGATGTCTCCAGATAGGCGTCATACCTCTCCCATTCTTTCTTGAAGACTACAGAGCTGACATTTTTCTGTAAAAGTTTCTCAGAGGTCTCCACTCGTTCTGAGAAGTGAGGATGATCAAACCGATTCCAAAATTCACTAAACCAATATGAATTATACTTTAGAACTTGTAACACATGAAGATCCTTACTCAACTAGGCAATCACATGAGACACCGAAATTTACCTTGGAAACCCTTATGGGGAAAAACCAACAAACAGTGGGGCTTTCTACTTCTCGAGCCCAGAGCAAATAAATAAAGATAAAAGAGATACAAAATGAGTTTAGATCCAAATGGATGAATCTGAAGGGCCAAGGCCCTAGATCTACATGCAGCTGCAACTGCCGCCCCTTTGAACAATGGGCCCTTGGCAGCATACCCTCACGCTGGATTTCTCAACTTTGCTCTATCAATCACTGAACATTGTTCTGTCTCTCTATCTCACTGAAGAATGCACTCTCAACTGTCTGCTCTGCTCTGCTCAGATCTGAAAGTGGGAAAATGTTCCTCAGCACTGAAACATGCCCCGACTGTACTGCTGCGTCCTCACTCCTCAGAGGCACAACTCGACAGATCTGCTGTCAGTCTGAATCTGACTAATTGCAAAAACCCACAAAAATCTGGGCCCTCTCTGCCCCCTCAGCAACAGCTCCCTCACGTCCCACACGTGTTACATGTTGCTGCTGATGTGCTGACGTCCTCCACCAATTGCTCATGCTGCCGCTGCTCCTCAGACACTGAATCTGCTCAGTAAAATTCTTCTGATACAGTGTAGGAGAAGGGACTCTCCAATCTTTGAAGATCTATCCACTCTACTTCCTCAGGAATGCACTTCCAGCTATGTGCCCTTCTCTTGAAATGTGTAGCTCTGCTCCATAATCCTGTGAAGATGAACTCTCTCCCTCTTTTCTCAAGAGGCATAGTAAACTAAACACTTAGACTTCCTTTTATAAGTCATTAAGAGATTAGGTTACCAAAACCTTAATTAGGGTTCCAAAACCCTAATTTCACTTTTATGCAAAATTACTCTTTTGCATCTTTCCTCGTTAATATTTCAACATTTTCCTTCACAACCTTATGAGAGTGGGGCCGGCGGTTCCTCCCCTTTCCATGCATGAGAGGCCATGGGCTTGTCATTCGTCCCCCCAAATTCTATCATAGTGCTAAAGCCCCCCTATTCATAGCTCAAATCTTATACATTGTATACTATATGAGCGAGAGTGATTTGTTCAATCATGCAACATGTTCTTTTGTCCGTATTGAATAATTTTAAGTAATTCTCTAAGGAATTTGCTAGTGTATCATTTGTCTTCAAGTTCCATTATTAATTTATTTCAAATCATAAACCTTCCAACAAGTGGTGTGCATTTTGGCTGGCATGAACTATCTATACTTACTAAAAAGTGTTCATTGTTCAGGGAATAGTAGATGAAATCAAAGGTTTATTTTAGGTCTTTTTAATCTCAGTTTTGGATAACCTAATAAACAGTCTCATTAGAAAGAAAGTGAGAGATTTGATTATGATTTATCTATAGACATCAGAATGGCTGTATCCTGCATATTGCAAAACCTTTATTGGATCATTATGTATTCTATTGAGTCTTTAAGCTTAAGAAAAATGGCAATATCAGCAGCAATAAAAATGTAATTTGTTTATGTTCTACATTATTTTTTCAAATATATACCTTGTATCCAAATCCACAGTGAAGATTTTGCATTAATTAAGTTCTGGTTAAAGTTTAAAGTTTAATGATATTGACTTTGAGACTATTGTACAGGTGTTAAAATGGTTGAAAGTGGTGACAATGGCATCATTATGGAGATAGAACTAAAGTGGGATGGTAATCCCAGTATTATTCTGAATGTTAAGACCTTACTTGGTGTGGCACTTCCTATCCAGGTGATCATTTTAGTTCCCATTATGTCTCAGAGCCTTGTAGTATTTGAAGTTTTTGACTGATCATTTAGAGTAATTTATATCACTTGTCTATTATAGAAAATGCACAACCACCACTTAATTCATGAAAAGTTTCCAATTCGAAAGGCTAATTCTAGAGCAACTGCTTAATTCATGAAAGTTTGCAAGTTCTGAATGGGAGTGCAACAACAATCACTTAATGTATTTTAGTACTAGAAGCGGGTGCATTTATAAGGAAGATGAAAATTGTTGATATATAAGGAGTACGAGGTTCCCATAAATTAAATATTTGATCACAATGTAGTAAATACAAAATTTTTAGTTTCTCCAATCAATCTATGTTTTTGATGTAGTACTTCAGGAGAATTGTTAGTTGAATTTGCTTATGTTTTTAGCGATTTTGCTAGTTTTAATACTTCACGATCTTCTTGAATTTGTAGACTTACACCTGATAAAGAATTACGAAATTCAGACTAAGCTTTGTTATCATTTAAGGTATTTCAAATTAATAAGGTGTGATTGATGCGGAGATATTTGGATTATATGAGCCTAGCATGATTAGGAAGTGGTAGACGATCTCCTTTCTCATGAGGCTTCTAGTTGCTTTCAAATCCATTTCATGCATGGATTTGGTGCATGTATGTCATACTGTATGTATAGCACTGCCATGCAGATACACGGTCAATTTTATTATTCTTTTATACTTGAATTATTTTAATTTATACTTGATACTCAGTTTAGGAGTGAACAGTCTGTATTAATATCAGTTTAGCAGTGAACATTCCGAAATTTCTTTGACAACGTTGTATTTTGTAGGAATATCTTCAAAAGTACCGATATCATCATTATACGTGTATTGCATATTCTTACATGTAGGTCAAGTCACAGGCCTCATCTATAACCAGTATGAGGGAGATTTGTAACATCAATGTTTAATTCTGACATGACACATGGCACAAGTTGGCCCAATATAATAATTTTAAAAAAATAAAAAATATAAGCCGAGTATAAATGAGATATATCGATGACATATATAACATCTGTGTTTATAACTCAATGTATAAAATAGCCCGGTGGGCTAGCTCGAGTGATTGAGTGTAGTGAGCTGCAAGTAGGAGGTCATGAGGTCAAGTCCCTGGGCTGGCTATCTATCTGAATGTTGAGGGCCTCACTCGATGTCCCTGCTATGTTAGGCTCCATAATCAGGGATGACGGTTTATCCCCTTTATCATCCATGAATCATGGGGAAGTACTGGGAGGGTTTTCCACGAGGTTGTTCCTTGGAAAAAAAATCAATATAGAAAATAGAATAAAATCTGTAATGTAAAAATGAAAAATCTTAAAAAGAAGACAAAGCAGTAATTAATACACACATCTTAACTCGAGATCTTTTAAGCACCGAGAGATTTGCATCTCAATTTATTTTAGATCCCTCTTGGTTCTTAATATATGGAGAGTCAGATTGATCAACGCTAGGTGGTAAATGTCGCAAATGAACTTGAGGAGACTAAACATGAGAGAATAAATTGAGATTGCATTTTTAGTCAATGCTAGACAAAATGTATATGTTAATACAGTATCCTTTCAGTAAATTTGACTACAGAGCCAATGTAACGAAGCATGCAAACCTCCTTTTTTGGGCATGGACATTTGTGCTTTTCAATTTAGCATCTACTTGTCTCTTCGATGGGTATCTCCTACGTGCAAGTCTGCTCAGTGTCTACTGCTTCGGGTAGGGCACTCTACTCCATGGTTTAATGTGCTTGCTTCTTCTGTGGGTTTGTTGCATTGTGTAGGTAATTTGTTTGTTGGTTTGGTAATGACTGTGCCGTTTGTTGTACTTCGGTCATTTGTTGTCCATGGTTATGATTTAAAATGCTGCAAAAAGTGAGATATCACTTATAATTATTATTAAAGAGTTAATATGTAATATGTAATAAGCCTAGCTATTTCAGTTGTGCTCAACAATTGTCTCATGAGTGTTTTTTTTAATGTTGAAAGTGTTATCCCTAACATACTAGCTCTTTCAAAGGATTTTCACTTGATTAAAATCCTCCAAAGTTGTGAGATCATCCTTGTACAACTACCCTTGTCTTGGAGCTTCCTTAGCCCTTTTCATCTAAAGTCACCATGGACATGTTAAGTTAGTCTAGAATCTTTTAGGAGTCCCTCTTACACTTGGTCATGATTATTAAGGTGTGTTGGTGGTTAAAAGTTAAAACACAAGTTGGATGGTTATAGGTGCCTTCCTTAGCTCAAGCTTTGGGTTTTATGTTCTAATTCTCAATTACCCTTTAAAACCCTTTCCCCCTTTTTCATGTTAGACCCTCACCATATTTTTATGTGATCTCATGTATATCCATGCATGCCATTTAGACACCCTTAGACCCTAGCACCCTCATGTTTAATCACTCAAAATGACATGTGGTGCCCCCCTCTAGAGGCTTACCTACCCTCAAAGGCCCCAACCCCCTCCCTCAAAGGCAAATTGCACGCACCTAAAGCCTCCTCTTCCTCACACATGTGAGGTCATACCTCCCTTAACCCACTCGTGTGAGCCCTCTTCAAAAGGCAAGTTGTGTGGGTTTAAATCCATCCTTTGACTTGGTTGAGGGGCTTTGTTGCTTGTTTGACCTCCTTGATCCACACATGGCACCTTCTAAGCCCCTTCTACCAAATTGTCCCCCTCTTTTTAGCTATATTTCTCTCTCTATTTTGATTTATTGGGTATTTGTTAGAACTGTTACCAACTATTTTGTACAGTAGTTGAACCTTTCGTTGAGCCGCCAGTTATTGAGCATGATGAATGTTCATCTCCAGGGTTCAAAAGTGCAGTGTGCTTCAGTTAGCCAATTTTGGCTAGCCATTTTTAATTTTTTGTTAAAATGACCATGCCCCATGGGGCTTTTATAATAAAGTGTGCTAGTAGGGGTTTTGAGCGGCTTGGTCCCCCGAGACTTAATTTTCAACTAAGGTATTCCAGGGAGTTTTTTTCCTTATCGATTATGCTTTGCCTTTAGCCGAGTATAATCGATGAGTTTTTCTCCTGCTTCCTCCAAAGCTCGAATGCTCGAATTTGAAATTTGGGCCTTGGGGGGTTATTAGAGTCCAACTGTTGAATATGAACCTACTAGACACTAGTTGTATGTTCTATGGTCATTTCCTATGCCCCGGGATGTATTAAAACATTGTCTGAATTTTTTTTTCCCGGACATGTAGCACTTTTTAATTTTTAATTTTTTGACTATAGAGAATAATTAAATATTTCAATTAATTAAACCATTTTTTACTATGCTTTAATTGAAAATTTTCAAATTGTAATAATTAAGTGGTCCGGGGGTGTTTTTGGCAAATAAAGACTTGTTTTCTAAGTCAAAACACTCATTTAACCCCTAGACACACTTATCGTAAGTTTTGGACTATCATTTGGCCTTGTAATTAATATTTTCTCAAAAAACCCAATAAATGAGAAATATTAATTAAAATAATAAAAAATATTAAATTGGAGAAAATCAAAATATCTCCAAAAAAGGCCAAATTTGATTTAATAAAGAGCTAATTAGCTCAACATAGAGCATATGTGAAGATTCCAATCAGCATCAGTCAGATCCAGATCAGTATCGGAGCTCCGACAGTTAACTCTCCATCAGGAAATTCGCCCACTCCCAGCTAAATCACGAATTGGTTGTGGTGTTGTGTTTTTATTGGCTGGGTGATCAAACCGAGGAGGGATGAGGCCACCTCGCCCCCCCTCATTACTCCAGCACTAAGTTACAACTCAGTTGCAGCTCAGTTCAACTTCGTATCAATTGCTAGAGCTTCAGTCTGATTTAGGGCTTTAGCTTCTCTCTTTTTGTATAAAAGCGAGTCTCTTGTTCCCATTTAGATATGGATAATTTGCAAGAGAACTCTGCCCATTTTGTAACAGATATTTGTTTAATGGAATAAAAGTGACTTTGGAGGTCCATGCGGGGGTTCTTTGTGTCTTGCTTTTCATCTTGTGAGGTGATACCTTTCTTACTCTCTTTCTTTGGTAAATATATGATCATTGCTAGCTTAGGATGGCTATAAATCTAGCACGGTAGGATATCCATTTATGGTTTTAATTTGGTTATCTATGCATGATTAATTAAATATCTGAATTGAATAGGAAGTAGTCAGGTATACCATTGTTTTTCAGACATTTATTTGATTATGCATTCTAGCACTTGATCTTGTTTGCTATTGTTTGAGTGTGTGTTTCAGGGATCACCGGAGGAGGGGTTGAAGCTCAACCAGTTCTTCATACAAGAGTTGATAATCTGTCATTTTCACCGTGCAGGGTCTACAAGGCGGATTTTTCCAACTCAAGAAAACATGGCAAAAAGGGGCTCTTTCTCATCTTTCAAACATAAACTCAAAATTTTAAAACTTTTTCTTTGGTTACAAGATCCACAGTTGTTTCTTCCTTTCCGCTTTCTATTGCCTCTTTTTCCACGCCATTTTCACCTCTCTTGCTTCCCTTTTCTCCCTCTTTGTTTTACCTTTTCTCCACTTTCTTCACTCTTTTCTGCCCTGTTACCACCTAAGTTGTACTTAGTGGTTTTTTATCAAGTGAGCTTGGTGAATCGGACAAAGATGATTTGTTCGAACTTCAGAAGACCTTCAGAATTGCTTCTGGGAAGTGCTTGTTGTACTATATCACATGTTCATACCCTGTAGGGGGGTTGTAATAAAATGCTCTAGCATGATAATGTCTGTAAAAGACTCGGTCTCTTGGACTTTATTTTTCAATCCGATTAGCCCAGAGTGTTTTTTCCCTTGATTATTATTGGTTGTTGAATAAACGACTGATAATTTCTGAGTTTTTCACTCAATACCTCCAAAGTTGGGGTGGTCGGCTTGGCATTTAGGCCTATTTAGTATTGAGGCTATTAGAGTCTATGTGTCAATGTATAAACATGCTAGGCATTATGGTTGAGTCATATGAACATGTCTAAGTCCCCCTAGGTTTTAATTTTTTTAAATTCTTTAAGTTTTTTTTTTAAGTTTTAATATTTCCAAAACTTAGGCTATTTTTTTTATAGTCTAAACGGAAAAATTGGTTTTGTAATAAAAGTGGGCTCATAAATCAATTTTAGTCATGGGGGTGCTCATTTTCTAACTCAGAGCACTCAGTAAACCCATAAACCCACTTTTCCTAAGTTTTGAGTGATTTTCCCATCACTCAGGTTAGAAAACCCTAAAAATCAAAAATTGATTATTTTAATTGATAAATTAATTAATAATGGAGAAAACCCAAATTCCTAAATTAGTGGGATTTACTTCGATTTGACTGAAATCAGTCTCATCGGCTTTGGATTGACTAGAGCTGACCATTCCTTGACAGAAGGAGTTGATCTGGGCTAAAGAGGGAGTGCACCACAACATGCATTCTTGGGATTTGCGCCCTATCTCTCTCCTCCACACGTGTGGGCTCATCTGGATGTGATTTGGTTGATGTTTTACTTAACCAGTTGAGGTGTCAGTTCGATCAGCACTCCGATTTCCAGTTACACTCAGTCAGACTCAGTTCAGCCTCAGTTAGACTCAGATCAAGCTCAGCTTGACTCATGCAGTTGCAGTCCTTTTCTTCTTGGGAATTGCGCCCCCTCTGGGCTAGGGTTACAGTTTTTGCTATAAATAAAGCACAGTCTCCTCCTTTCCAAGCTAGTTAAAGTCGGATTGAAGAGCTGTTGCTATTGTAATGTTGCTATTTTTTCATTGAAATAAAGAAAAGCTTTGGAGGCAAGATGGTGTCATGTTATTATGTGTGGATGAGCATTGCTATGTTTCATTGAGGTAACCTGTATCTGTGTTCATAACTTGCTTATTTTGATATTGTGGATCCAGTGCTAAAAGATTGATAATAAGTTTATTATGATCTTGATAGGAAAGGAATATGTTAATAAGTTTATTGGTTATCTCTTTTTCTTTTATGCATGTCTAGAGATCTAGATTTAACATTTTTTTAAAGATTATATGCATGCTATTCTAATATCTCTGTTTATGTATTAACCAGATCTCACAAGCATCTTGGCAAGCCTTTGGATTATTTGCAGGTTCCTAGTTTGGAGAGGGTGCTAATGTAGTTTGCATCCTCACTTTCTCCAAAACTTTTTCAAAGGCATAGTCCCTTGACATTCCACCGGAAAGCTCCACGGTTGATCTTCAAGGCTACAAGCTTGCCTTCTTCTCTTTCTCCTCTTAAATTTTAAAATTTTACCTAGTTACTTGGTTCACAGCTTTGATTTGTTTAGATTTATCATCTTAGAGTCAAATTCAACATATATCTATCTTCTTAAAGCTCATAATCGTGATCTTGTTCTTTAAAAAGGTTTCATAAACATTCTAGATCTAGCTTTAGGGAAATCGTCTTTTTTGCATGGCATTTTAAAGAAAATTTGTAGCTTGCATGCATTAGATTTCTCTTTCGTAATTTAAAAGATAAATCTAACAATTAGTGCACATCATATTGGTTACCCAAAAGGCAAACCAAGATCCCAAGGAAAGCTTGGTTCATTTTTTCACATTTTTTTAACTAGTTTTAACTTAGCTGTTTTCGGTTAAAAGTGTGTTGACCCAAAGGTACTTTCAAAGTGTTTTTGGGCATATTTAAGTTTAATAAGCTTGCTGGTTTTTAGCAGGTATAATAGAAAGAGGAGGAGGTGCTATCCGAAAAGTGACTTTTGGGCCATCCGAATCCCCCAGGGGTCTCCCCACTTTCTGAAATATTTAATTTTTGCACTTTGTAAGCTCTTGGGTTCGTTCTGTATAAGAACCAAGAGGCATTATATCAGTTTGCTGATATTGTAACCGTTGATAATAAAAAATAATTTCGAATAGGCTCTTTCGAGCCCATTCCCCATCCCCCCTAGGGAGATTCACGTCATTTTTTTCCTTTTTTGTATTTTTCCTATTTTTTGCTCTAGATTAGTTTTATTTATGCAAAATAGTTTACTTTGATTACTTTCATCATATCTTCCATATTATAAAGTCAAAGTAACTTTAATACTTATCCCACGAATCCCGATTGAACCGAAAGGTGAAAGAGGATCGTGGTAGTTTTAATTAGAAAACCTGTGGTTTGTTTTATTTTTGCTGCTTCATTATTCACTATTAATTTATGCAAGCAATTAATTTAAAATCAACCCCCTCCTTGATTCCCCGATTGAGGTCCACTTGGATCGAAAGAGGTTCCTGGAGGGTTTTCTTTCTAATAAAAACACGTCGATTAAAATTTACTAAAAATTACAAAGACTCCGTTGTGTATGCTCTGTGTTTTGGCTGTGGTTCATTCGATCAGTCAAGCTACATCAAAAGCAACGTGAGTGACTAGATTAATTAGGTTTCACTTTCCCCAATTAACCACCATTAGATGAAAATCCAACGGCTCGAACAAACCGTAAGCGGTGGCAAAATACTCAAAGGAGTGGGAACAACTGGAAAGTGACCTCGAGGTGCCGATCTCTGTTACACCCTAACGACTGTATTATAATTTATGAACACAGTCTCCGAGACTCCATCTAGCCCACAAACACCTTGCGGGTAGCCGTGAAGGTTTTATTTTTGGACATACTCCAAGTACCCCTTAGGTATATTTGGAGTCCCTCCTCGCCTAATTTTAATCCACTCATTTTTCATATTAACTTAAAACGTACCAAGAGACAATTGCAAAACATTCACTCCAAGCACATGCAAGCACATTTAATCATTTTGTGACTCCATTTTAAGGCACTGGTTATTTGTTTACTTCTTTCGATATATATATTGTGTGTCAGCATTGTGCTTACTTGTGTTTATTTTTCATCTTGTTATCTGTGGTTCTCAATTGTTAATTTCAAACTCCTAAGCAAGTTATTCAATTTAATACCATCATACTAAAGTAATTAGCCTTAGTAACTTAATAGGGTCTACCCCCCTTGGCTTCGTTAGGAGTTGAGCCTAAACGGAGGAGTCAAGAACAAGGTGACAGCCTTGATTCGAGACTTTCCCCCAAGTACACACCGAGTGGCTTGAATATTTCTGCCACGTCCCCCCCCAGGTGTGTGAAAGGTGGCAACACGCCCTCTTTTTCTCGATTTTTGCAGCCACATTTCTCCTTGTTGGCTGCCCTGTTTTTCCTAATTTTTGCAGCCATCTTTCTCTCTGTTTCGTTGTCCCATTTCTTCAATTTTTGCAGCCAACTTTTCCCTTTGTTGGCTGCCCTCTTTTTCCACATTATTCAACCACTTTTGACACTTTTGAAGCCACCTTTTTGGCCCTTTTTGAGTCTTCCTTCACTTTTTTGCAGCCATCTCTCTCTCTGTTTGGCTGTCCCTTTTCTTCATTTCTTGCAGCCATCTTACTCCTTTGTTGACTGCCCTGTTTCTTCATCATTTTTAGCCTTTTTTCCCTCTTTGATGCATGTAATTTTTTCTTAGTTTTACTTCATAAAAAAAAGACTAAAAAATTGCAATTTTTGTACTTAGATTAATTTCAATTTTTGCATCTAGATTTGTTTTGTTCATTAACAATAATGGGTGCATGAGTGTTTTGTTTTCTTGTGTAGGTATTGTTTCCCACCTATTTCTACTAGGTGGCAACCTCATGTACATTGAAGGTGTACATTCTGTGCAGTTTGTAGTTTGTACCATGGAAAATCCCTGGTATTTTTCACTCAACAGGGCATTTTTGCCTCTTTTTTCACGAAATTCTCGCTCTCTTGTGTGGGATAATTAATGTAATTTTGTACTAGCATGGGTCATTCCTATCAAGGATGTCACCATGGACTTTATTATAAGGGAAGTCCTCTTCACCGAGTGTTTTTTTCCCCAATTAATTAATTTTGTTATTTAACAATTTTAATTAGTTGTTTTTTTCACTCACAAATCCTCCAAAGTGGTGATTTGGCGTTCTAATAATCGTCCATGGGGTGGCCAAGGGCTTAAAATGTTGTTTATGATCATGCTAGACATCCCCTAGAAGTTTGCGGAATTTCGTTAGGTGTAGATAGTCTTTTTTTAATTAATTAACCTCACTGTCAGGTGATTAATTAATTAAATTTTGGTGTAATAAGGCAATTGCATGGTCCTTGACATTGTGTAATAGGGGTATGAGTGCAAAAAAGAAATGCCATGACACCCCCTAAGTCATAGGATCAAGTCTCATGCCATTCAGACATGTGGTTAGGATTTTAGCCCACTTTTAGTCAATCAGGGGCTATTTTTCAGGAAAATTAAAGCTATTTCCTAAAGTAAAAAAATACCAAAATATTTATTTTGGATAAAAATCCTAAGTAAAGGCCAATTTAAATTATATTGGGGGTTTGATATGCCAAATCAAACATATTTCAAGTATAAACTCCCCCAAAGTCCAAAAATTAATAAAAGAGGACCAAAATAGAATTAAAACCCTTTTTTTTGTCATTTTTGGCCAAAAAATGGATTTAGAAAAAAGAAGTCAAACCTCAATGGAATACAAGTGGTTTTGGGCCACTTGTTTTGGGAGCTCTTGGCTTGTATTTCAACTATAAAAGAGAGGCCACTCCTCTCATTTTCTCATCATTCTTTGGAGCATGGTTATGCTGCCAAAATACTCTCTCTTCTCTATTCTTTTCTCTCAAGTTTTCAAAGCCTTTGGCTATTGTAATGTTGTTTCTCTATTGGGGTTTATAATACATCAATCCTTGGAGGATACATTTGTTGGTGCACCCATTTTGTGGCTTGAAGAGTGAGATAATTGTTTATGGTTGGTTATTGTTGCATTATTTATCATAGAAGCTCTCTACAAAGGTTTTTGTGGAGAGACTTGTAGGTAGAAGTTTTTCTATTTGCACTTGTGATTAACATTGTAATATTTTGCAAAGGTTTTTGCATGATTTATGGTGTTCTCATCTCTATGTGTGAGTTTTGCAGCTTTAGCTAAACTCTTTGCAGGGATCCAAGCTTGAAAAAGTTCTCCTGTAATATTTCAAATCCCGATATTTTCTATTTCTAAGCAAAAAGACTGATACAACTGGGCATGCAAACTGCCATGCAAAAATCCCTATTTTATAGGAAAAATTAGGGTTAGGGTTATTGAGATAGAATGAACACTTACCATTGATAAGCCGGCTAAATTGCTTCGGAGAAAGTATGCAGGCACTGAGAGCTGGATTGGAGATGAATTGATCTCCTCTGCTTACGGTGAACCCCCAGCAGCAAGACGCCCAGTCAGAAAAGGGTGACGCCCTTAGGGAAGGAGGTGTCCGATGGAGCTGCAGATTTGCGGGGCTAATAGCCTTTCCATGCCGGAGAGAATGCCTGATACAAGAGTGATTTCTGAGTCCTCTAGGCAGGATAGCGACTTGCTTCTGAGAGACAGCTGCTCACGCCCCTGGAATCCCGAAACTGCTGATAACTGTTCCGGATGAACATGGATGGATTTGATAATCACCGGGTACTGGAGTATGATGCTGATGTTGAGAATGGTGCCTGAGTTCCGGAAGGAAACTGAGATTTGAAGGCCCCATAGCTGATTAGGGCTTTCCGGCTGAAAACCCCCCTTTTACGGCTGCACACGTGTCCTTGCAACGATCTATACCATATGCTAGATAATTGATGAATGAATGAAGAACAAGTGGTGAACCAGTATTGCTTACCCTGAATAAGACTAGGACAGATGTTTCACTGCTGAAATCCTGTTAGCTGAAGACTCCGTCTCCAACCCCAACTGCTGTGCTGCTATCCAAGAGCTCCCAAAATAATCATAATCCAAAGTGAAGTCTCCTATCGCTTTATCCTCCATTTATAAAGTTCAACTGCGCAAAACCTAATCTTTGACCTAATTAGGTCACTTTATCTTCTAATTGGCCGTTGATTTGCATGCATGCAGATGGAAACTTAAAGAGTGCATGCATCATTAAATAATGCTTGGATGGCATGCACGAAGGTGGCCTTTGGCCCTGGTGGCCCTTCTTGACCAAATGACGATGCCCTAGATCTTCTATGGATGGCATCAGACCTTAGCTGATCCCCTAGCTGTCAGTAACCGCTCGAACCCACAAGAATCACATAGGTTAGCAGTTTTGGGCCTCAAGGCCTAATTGGAAGGGGACATTACAGTCCTCCCCGCTTGAGATTGCTTGTCCTCAAGCAACTTCAAACTGGGATGCTGCAATACCTGTTCACCTTCCCAGGTGGCATCCTCTAGCGGTAGTTCCTTCCATTGAACCAAGTATTCTTTGATTATCCTGTTCCTTAGCTTTCTCTCTCTAGTCTGTATGATCCATTTGGGAATCAGTATCAGCAGTCCCTCATCATCTAAAGGAGGCAATTCGGTGGATGGAGCAATGTGTTGCCCAAGGGTCTTCTTCAGATTAGATACATGGAACACATTGTGAATTTTTCTTTTTGGTGGAAGTTCTAGTTCATATGCCACCTCTCCCACTTTCCTGATTATTCTGTATGGTCCATAGAAGCGGGGTTTTAACTTCTCTGCTCCTTTCTTCTTAAGTGAGGACTGTCTGTAAGGCTGGAGCCTTAAGTACACTAAATCCCCTACCTCAAAGCTCCGCTCAATCCTATGTCTGTCAGCATACAACTTCTGTTGATTCTGGGCTGTTTGTAAATTCTCCTTCAATATTTTCAGAATGTCCTGACTGTCCTGTATCCAATCCTTAGCCTTACGAGCCCTTCTATCTCCAAATGCCAAATCTGCATAGTCCAAAGCCTCGTAACCATATAATGCCTTAAAAGGAGTCATCCTAATAGACATGTGATAGGTAGTATTGTAGCAATACTCTCCTAGGTGTAGCCATTTGATCCAGGTTCATTGCTGCCCTGCTACATAGTTCCTTAAATACCCTTCAATCCACTTGTTGACTATTTCTGTTTGCCCGTCACTCTGGGGATGATAACTCGTACTAGTAGCCAGTTCGGTCCCCACCAATCTGAACAGCTCCTGCCAAAAGGCACCTGTGAATCTGCTATCTCGATCACTGACAATGATCTTAGGTAACCCGTGTAACCTGAAGACCTCCCTGAAGAATAACTCAGCTACTTGAGCTGCCGAGTGGTCTGATGATATCGAGAAGAAATGTGCAAACTTGGTCAGTCTGTCAACTACTACATATAAACAATCTCGCCCTTGGACCTTGGGCAAGCCTGAAATAAAGTCCATGGATATGCTCTCCCACTTCTGTTCTGGAATTAGCAGTGGTTGGAGTAACCCTGCTGGATGGGTGTTCTCAGTCTTGTTCTGCTGAAAGATGCTACATTCCCGGACATGCTGCATAATCTCCCCCTTGAGGCCCTTCCATGAGAACCTCTCTCTGATCTGCCTGTAGGTCTTTAAGAAACCTTGATGTCCTGATAAAGGAGAATCGTGGGCTGCCTGAATGATGTTTTTCCTCAATGTGGATTCTGGAACGAGGTATATCCCGTCTTTGTAATAGATGATGTCATCCACAATCCTGTACCTGTCATCCTGAATTTGTCCGTCCAATAATTCGCAAGCGAATTTATTTTTGGAGTACTCCACTAAGAGAAGTGCCCTCCAATCCATGGATATACTACTGAGAGATAATGGGGCTGGACACCTGGATAATGCATCAGCTACTACATTAGTCTTACCTTTCACATACTTGATCTCAAAATCATAGGCTTGTACCTTGCTGACCCACTTCTGCTGTCGCTCATTCAGTTCCTTCTGCTCCAGGAAATACTTGAGGCTGTTATGATCGGTTTTGATTTTGAACTTACTGCCCACCAGGTACTGTCTGAATTTTGTGAGAGCATGCAAGATGGCCAGCATCTCCTTGTCATATATGGAGTAATGGCGCTCGTAGTTCTTCAGTTTACGGCTCTCAAATGCAGTAGGGTGATGATTCTGCATCAACACTGCTT
>LPNX010929536.1:318093-331808 GCA_001517045.1 Pseudotsuga menziesii | reverse complement strand
AAAGAGTCTGTCATCTGATAGTTACCTAAGGCAACATTCAGTTTTGGGATCCAGTAGTTACACTCCATGCTGGAGTTCCCGGCTACTGCTACAGTGAATCCTTCGAACTTCTCGGTGTGAATACCTCTCTTGGCTACCCAAGCGGAGTCAATGAAATTGTGGGTGGCTCCCCCATCAATCAATACTCCTACTCTGTGACCCTGTACTACTCCCCTGACTCTGAGAGTATGGAATCTTGGTACTCCAGATAATGTAGCAATGACTCCCTCTGGTGTATCACCCTGGTGTGAATCCTCTTCTGTGGCATCCTACTCATCGTCATCCTCATCACTGTTTGAATACACCTCAATGTAGTGAGCCTTCGCCTTCCCTGCACACCTGTGTCCTGGTACCCATGGTTCCTGACAGGTGAAGCATAGCTTCTTCCTTCTCAAGTCTTTCCTAGTGTCCTCATCTAACCAGGTTTTCTTGGGCACATCCTGCTGGAAAGGTTTCCTGTCCTTGTCCCTAACAGGAAAATTGGTTTTCAGAGGGAATTTGTTTTTGGGCACTGAATCCTGAAGATCCCTTGCCCTGCTAATAGCAACCTGCAGAGTGAGGGGTTTGTAGGCTTTCACCCATCCCCGTAGTGGCTCTATGAGGGCCTCAGTGAATAACATAGTCAATCTGCTCTCTAACACATCTGTTACCATAACGGCTAGCCTCTGAAATTCTGAAATGAAAGCTTCTGCACTGCCAGTCTGCTTGAGTTGAGCCAACTCCCTGAAATGGATCTCTGGATCTTTCCTGTCAAACCTCTCTATGAGTTTCTGAGTGAGCTCACCGTAAGAATGTATGGTGTTGTGACCCAATGTCACCAATCCATGGTACCACCATTCGTGAGCTTCTCTGTCTAGGTGAAGCGTAGCCAATTTAATGGCGTCTGTCTCTGTCATGGGGTTGAGTTGGAAATAGGTATCCAACTTCTGAACCCATATCTTCGCTGATCCTCCGCGAGTCCCATCAAAGTTTGGGATGGTCAACCTGCCCAAGGTCTTCTGCAACTCATAGTTGTGATTGAAACCCTTGTTGAAATTCCTGGGCTTGTTCCTGCTCTTAATGTTGCAGAAATATGAAAAAGACATGGCAGCATGAAACTCATCCCCTAAGTCTCTATACTCCTGTAGATAAGCCCCAAAAGGCTCGCTAGGTTCTACCTGCATGACCGGGCCCCCTACTGTATCTGCCAAGCCCCCTACTGTATCTGCCAAGAAGTGAGGCATGGTAGGCCTAATAGAAGGTCTGCTGTATATATGCGGAGTATTCTGAATGTTAGTGTATGCTACCTTTCCACTGCTGCTTGTAGATCCCCGATCTACTGGTGAGGGAGGTGTACTGTTGAGACTTGTTTCTGGTTTCGCTGATAATCTATTGATTGCATTGAGGACATCTTTTTGTCCTTTGGCTAAGTCTTGCAATGTAGAGACCAAGCTGCAAAACTCCATTCGATCCTCTTCTTCTCCCTTTCCTTTTCCCCTATCCTAATGTATACCTGTTTGTTTCATGTCTGAGTTGGTATCTTCTAGTTGGATATCTTCAAATTCTTCTGTGTATCTACTCTTCCTCCTCCTATAGGTTACAAAAGGATCTCCTTCTGTATTCATCTACTTTTCATTTCTTAAGCCCACAGCTGGCCAAGAAAACAACTCTGATACCACTGTAATATCCCAAATCCCGATATTTTCTATTTCTAAGCAAAAAGGCTGATACAACTGGGCATGCAAACTGCCATGCAAAAATCCCTATTTTATAGGAAAAATTAAGGTTAAGGTTTGTGAGATAGAATGAACACTTACCACTGATAAGCCGGCTGAATTGCTCCGGAGAAAGTATGCAGGCACTGAGAGCTGGATCAGAGATGAACAGATCTCCTCTGCTTACGGTGAACCCCCAGCAGCAAGACGCCCAGTCAGAAAAGGGTGACGCCCTCAGGGAAGGAGGTGTCCGATGGAGCTGCGGATTTGTGGGGCTGATAGCCTTTCCGTGCCGGAGAGAATGCCTGATACAAGAGTGATTTCTGAGTCCTCTAGGCAGGATAGCGACTTGCTTCTGAGAGACAGCTGCTCATGCCCCTGGAATCCCGAAACTACTGATAACTGTTCCGGATGAACACGGATGGATCTGATAATCACCGGGTACCGGAGTATGATGCTGATGTTGAGAATGGTGCCCGAGTTCCGGAAGGAAACTGAGATCTGAAGGCCCCACAGCTAATTAGGGCTTTCTGGCTGAAAACCCCCCTTTTACGGTTGCACACGTGTCCCTGCAACGATCTATACCATATGCTAGATAACTGATGAATGAATGAAGAACAAGTGGTGAACCAGTATGGCTTACCCTGAATAAGACTAGGACAGATGTTTCACTGCCGAAATCCTGTTAGCTGAAGACTCCGTCTCCAACCCCAACTGTTGTGCTGCACGCTGTGCTGCTATCCAAGAGCTCCCAAAATAATCATAATCCAAAGTGAAGTCTCCTCTCGCTTTATCCTCTATTTGTAAAGTTCAACTGCGCAAAACCTAATCTTTGACCTAATTAGGTCACTTTATCTTCTAATTTGCCGTTGACTTGCATGCATGCGGATGGAGACTTAAAGAGTGCATGCATCATTAAATAATGCTTGGATGGCATGCACGAAGGTGGCCTTTGGCCTTGGTGTCCCTTCTTGACCAAATGACGATGCCCTAGATCTTCTATGGATGGCATCAGACCTTAGCTGATCCCCTAGCTGTCAGTAACCGCTCGAACCCACAGGAATCACATAGGTTAGCGGTTTTGGGCCTCAAGGCCTAATTGGAAGTGGACATTACATCTCCCTCCAAGTCCCTAATCTCTAATCTTGTTTTCTGTTTTAGGAACTAGTATTTTTGTTATTGTTTAGTAGCAAAATCTAGTTTTCTTTAATAGATCCATGTTATATTTTAATTATATATTTCAGATCTGATTTCTTATTGTGTTTTAGGTGGCTGAAAATGCAATTTTCAGCCCTCTAATATTCAATTTTTTGATATTTTAAAACCCATATTTTTACTGTAAAATTATTGTATTTTTATACTAACATTTTTTAACTTCCTTTTGAGTTTCCTGTCATTTTCCAGCAAGCTTTGCTTGCTATTTTTTAGCAGGTTTTACAGTTTACAAAGGGAGGTTCTGCCCAAATCACATCAAAAACACCTCAACTTGCAACCGGTTTCAAAAGGGTTCAAACCCTTATCTTCTTACTCTATTTTCTAGCTATTTGTAAGCCCCGAGAGAGTCTCTTTGTGGGCATTTCTCTAAGAGTTTTCCGAAAGTAATTTGTAATATATTGTAAGTAGATTAGGAAGTAGATTACTAGTTGTTGCTTTATTTCAAGTAGATCTAGTAATTTTTCCAAGTTTTTACCCACCTACTCCTTTAAGGAGATTGATGTGTGGTTGGTATATTTTGCTTAGATTAGTTTACTTCCAAGCATTTCTTTTCAAGCAATCATTTAGTTTAGATCTTTCCTTTTAAGCATTTCATTTCTTTTTCCTCCAAGTATCTCAGATATCGGCATCTCCCATAAGGGATAAAGCACTGATGAGACTTGTTGAGCCTTGTATTTTTGTATTTACTGTATAAAGTAATTTACAACCTAAATCAATCCGTGTATCCTCTGCCCTCCATTATCTCTCTTTAGGGAACTCAGATCAAGGGTATGAAAAGTGGAAGGGTTTTGGGGACTAGGACTTTAATTAACTCACATTTACTTTCTGTCTTTTAAAGTTGGAATATATCACTTGCTTAGCCCCTCCTCCTCTTGCTCTGTCACTGCCCTTTAGGGTCTTTAGGGGAACGATGGGGGGTTGAGTGAGTTTAGTTCAATAGGCATCCACTTCTATATTGTTCTTTTCAACTAAAATGGGGTGACCTTGGAAGCTACAGGGGGTGAGAGACCGTTGAAGGTCTCACGGTGTTCGCGTCCTGCTTGTTGAGCATCGGGCACTTGGGGTTTGACTTGTGGATCTACGGGTGGACTTGTTTCCACTTTGTTGAGAGCCCATCACTCCCTCTTTGACTTGAAGGATACGAAGTTGGGGTAGTCACACCACCGGATCTAAAACTTAATCCAAGACTTCAACTTTAATAAAATTTACCTAAAAGGAACCAAGAGACATTGCAAAACCTCCCACCAACATTTACTTATTGTTTTAGGTTCAAGTTGCCTTGTTGTTCAAGTTTTCCTTTTCCAAGCAATTTTCAATTACTTGTCTCGCTGTTCAAGGCTTTGTTTTACAAGCATTTTCACATTTCAGTTTACTGCAAGCACCTTCTGTCAAGCATTTAATCTCACTGGGTGGCATCTTTAAATCTATTGGGTAACAATCACACTGTTAATAACTTGTAGATCTGGTATACACAATTTGATTCATTTTCTTCAAGCATTTTGAGTAATTATTAATAGTTGTTCCATTTATTCGTCTGTCTATAAGCATTTGTTTAACTGTGAAATATTATTTATGTTGAATAACCCATTTGACTGCTTATATTGTAATCTTGTTTAGTTTAGACAACACTTAAACTGTGGATAAATCAATCTAGTTTGATTTCTATAAAGCTGTGACTCATTTATCTGACTCCATTTATTAATAGGCACTAGTCTTTCTATATCTCAGGATCTGCTTATCATTGAAAGAAACACCTACATTGCATGCTACTTGTCATTCTTGGGATAGTATAAAGTCTTCGCCTTACAACCTTAATAAAAGATCCCTTTAACTAATAGTTAATAAACATAGGAATAATTTCCTGTAGGGACTACCCCCCTTGGCTCTGTCGGGATTTGGCCTAAATGGAGGAGTTGGTAGACTGTGGTGACAGTGGTCCCCAACTCTAACTTGCCCCCAAGGACACACAAAGCGGGTTGGAGACTTTCCCGTGTCATAAACTGTGTATTAGGCGGCAACATGTACCAATGTGGAAGTGAATCAAGAAGACAAGTCCAAAGACTTGAGGAGATTGAAGAAAAGTGCAAAAAACCAAGAAGACAAACCAAGAAACACATCCTTTGTAAAATCCATTAAGGCTTCATTATTTTTCATGCTTTCTCTTCAAGGGTTAAATTCCCAAAAGTTGTAAATCATTAACAAAAAAGGCTAGTGGGGTTAGGCCTCCCACGTTTTTCCCTATTTGGGGGAAGTGTGTCTTGTGTCTTTATTTGCTTAGATTATATTGCTTTTTAGACTTGGTTTTATTTTCACTAATTGCTAGATTAATTTTCATCACTTGCATGCTATCCATTTCATGTTTCAGTTTATTTTTGCTTTTTAATTGATAATTCATAAAAGGAACCTAAAGTCTCTTGAACTTGTCATAAAACAAGTCATGAGCACTCTCTATCGGAGAGCATTTTGCATTGCATTCTCATTGTAGATTAGATAAGACTCTTGAATCTCACCATAAGGTGGATCAAGAGCACTCTCTGTAGGAGAGTTGTGTGTGTTAATTAAATTTTCAACTCACATATCCCCTAAAATTGGAACTTACTATTCTACACTGTGTATGCTCTACCTGTTCGGGATACCCAGAAGCACTGTAACTTGCTAATTCACACATATAATTCCAAGTACAATCATAATAAAATTTACCACCCCATAACCAACGAACCGACGTTGAATGTGATAATATTCTAAGTGGGGAAATCTTTACTGGGGGCACTGGGTAGCCCTCCTCGTTTGCAGTGGTTGGAAAGTTATCGAATGCCTCGCTGCAAATTGGACGGTCCAACATGTCTTCGAACGAGGCCACTTAGAATATTCCCGGTTAGATTTCCAGTACCTTGCGTATCGGTTGGAAATTCCCCTCGCCTAATAAACAAGATCATCTTAAAAGATACACAATAAAATTGACCAAGAGCATTTGCAAAACGATCTCACTCACATCTTCAAGACTTGTATTTCAACATCCTCAGTAGTTTGACTCCATTTTGGCATTGGTCTTTTAATTCTTCCGCATTATTGGGTCTGGACCATTTGTCCTGTTTATTCTAAGTTATTCATGTTGTGGATGCTTTAATTTCAGTCTTCTTATTCAATTTATATCGTGTTTTGCAAATAGCAATGTGGATTGCTTAATTGATTATTGTGTATATCATAAAAACTTCTAAACAACACTAATTCACATCTTCACCCAAAAACATTTTAAAGAGTCTTAGACAACTCTTTTTTAAGGACAACCCCGCTTGGCTTCGTTAGGAGGTAGCCTAAACAGAGGAGCTGGGATCAGGTGACAACACTTGGCTCTTTGCTTTCCCCCAAGGCCACACCTTTCCCACTTGGAAAACAACAATCCAAAAGATTTCTGCTGACGGTGTGCATTTGGCGGACAACAAGAACCACCTCAAGATTTTATTAAATGTTGACCTTAGCAAGAGGAAGTTGAGTATTTTTTACTTTCTTCTAGAGAATATCTAGGGCTTGAGTCATAAAACATATTTTTATTGAAGAGGTAGTTATTCTCAAGTACTATAAAAAAACTACCTATTGTTGTTTGGCTTGATGAACTTTTGTTGAATAGCAATCTAAAGGCTTTGGAGGACAATTTCTTGGGATCTACTTGTATATGTGTAGCTTATTTCTTGCTTCATGCTTCATGTTGGAGGTAATATTGTAATAACATTGTCATTTCTTTTCTTTATGGGCCATCGAAAATGTAGTATTACCTAGTTGGATGAAGGATATGGTATGTTATATGTGTGGCTTATTTCTTGCTTCATGCTTCATGTTGGAGGTAATATCATAATAACATTGTCATTTCTTTTCTTTATGGGCCATTGAAAATGTAGTATTACCTAGTTGGATGAAGGATATGGTATGTTAGTCTCTATCACTTATTCTCATTGCAATTTTATTTGAATGGAAATTAATCTTTATATCTTTGCCTTAGTTTGGATTGTTCATTCTTAACACCTATTTCTTGTAAGGTGCACTCTTAAAGGAAGGAGAAGTCTCTTCCCCCTTTGTGATCTTGTGTAGTTATCTTTAAATCACCAATTGGATTGAGGTTAGTCTAGAACGGAATTTTTTTGTTGGTGAATCTTCTGAGCAATGTCCTCTTGGTAAATCTTGAGTGACTCCATGCCCTAAAGTGTGTTTGACACTGGTATCTTCCATTCAACCACCAAAAAGTTGAAACTTTTTAAAAACGCTGAATTTCTTTTATTTATTAGTTTAAGAAAAATACTAAACTATGGTTTACCTTTTGTTTTAAGGTGAAATCTATTAACCCTAGAAGACAATCATAATTAGATTTCTCAATTATTTTAGATCTATATTTTTATTGAATACCTGGTTGGATCTAATTAGAAACTTGAAATTTAACCCTAAAAGTCCCTTGTTTCATTTTCAGATTTCTTTATTTCAAGTCTTGACTCTTGGGTCATTAAAGATTAATTTTAACAAGACTTAACCCTAAAATCTAAATCTTACCTCATAAAATAATTGATTGCATATTCAGATTTTATTACTCACTTGTGCTCTTAAATAATTTATTGTTATTTTTAAGTATAATTAGTAAAATTCTGCAATCTGGAAATTACATTTAATTTGCATTAAAACAGAAATTTACCATTCATTTCATATTTTAAGGGTTAAGTCTATCATATTTTTGAGTTGCTGATTTAATTTCTGCAATTTCCAATCATGCAAATGCGTACGTAGATAATATATTGCAGAAATTTCCATTAACCTAAGTGATCTTAATTGTTTATTATTTTTCTTTGTTTAATTTTCTTGTTACATAATTCTGGCACTTACTTTAAATTTCTGCATTTTTACTCATAATTTCTAGAATTAAAGTTTATTTTGTAAGTTTAAATACACATCTTATTCAAGGGAAATTTCATAGTGGTTCTCACCACTCATCAAACCCCACTATCCCTTTGAGCTTAAAGCACCTAGTTCCTAACATCTAATTGCTTGGAATATTTAATGTATATCTTACATGCTTGCAATTAGTTAATTTAAGTGGTGATTAAGTTTCATTCTTTGATTAGAGCAATTAATGACATATTTATTAAGTCTAATCATCTTTAAGCTTATTACAAGCCCCAGGGTTTCACCTAGACTTTGTTCTTATTCTTGGGATTTTATTAATTCAACTTATGCATGTGAAGTTTTATATTTATTATTGTGGATTTGTAATTTGTCTCTTTTATCCTTCTAGTTTAACTTGTTATATCTATTTGAAGCATTTTCATTTGAATCCAACTGAGCATATCTTTATTATTCATTCATTTGGCATCTTAAGTGCCTAGATCTATTCCATATCTCATTGTGCTTAAGCAAAAATTATCTTTCATCATTTACTTAAAACATATCATTTACTTAAAACAATATCATTTAGTTAGGGAAGCCTCCCTTGGATTTTTAAGAGTTGGCTCAAAGAGACGGAGTTGGTTGTGTGGTGACATTGACACCAATCCAGGGTTTCCTTTGGCTTGTACCCATGGGTTGGGACCTTTTCTACTTAGGTACAAGTTGGGAGGTAACAAGACCCTAAGTTGTGTGCGTTCTTTAAATGATGAATTCAAGGACATTAACATGATTACTGGATAGGATATTTGATTAAAGTTGTTAGAGATATAGATATGTTTATTTGCAATAAGCATACATCTGTAGTTAATTATTGGTGTCACACAAGGGGTGAATATCTCATCTCAACAGATAACAATTATATTGGCAACAACATTCTGTTGGAGAAGATTCTTGCAGTACAAAAGATATTTTGTAGTATATGGATATACCCATTGAATGGTTTAACTGGGGAGTGTCCAAGAGAACAAGGGAAGAGTAAAGCAAGGGGTATTGAACGATGAGTGGAGGTAAAATGCAGTAAGTTACATAACTACAACCTCAATAATAGATGTCATCCAATATGCAATCACAGATTCTCTGGCTTTGATAAATTTGAGACATCTGACAACATGTTGGGCCAAGTGAGAGTCGCCATTCATGAGAGGGATCCCAGAGTAGATTTCTACCCAATAATTTTGGCCAATCATTTAATGGAGGTGGGACAATATGAACACAGTTGCTAATGTCAACCTATGCACTTGATCCTAGATTGTATGTGGAAAGGCCCAGGGGAGTCCCTGCTAATAGCTCCTATTGATGATTGGGGGGTAAAAGAAAGGCTTTGAGCTGCTGTTATGAAGACATTTACTATCGATGAGGGCTGGTCAATAGAAACTTCTTTCATTTTCAGACCTTAGTGGACTTTACCTGATCAATTTGCGGACTGAGTAGAACAATTCTTAAAGTTTCATTTGAAGAAATTTAGTTGTGAAATAAAGTTGAACCACATTTTGCAAATATAAAAGTTGTGGCTATATTTCTGAGCAATACATAACGTAATTATTCGCAATAGCATTTGGAATTTACATATCGTTTTGTTAATTGTCATATCAAGCCCCACCCAATGTTATTAATTGTGGACATGGACAAAAGCAGGAAAGAGCACATGCACTATTTCCTGATGTTTGCATACTGTACTTTTAGTGTCTCTACATCTAACTCTTGTAATCTTGGAGATGATATTGTTACAATTAGTAAATGGACACATGATAAGAGCTTCAGATAACTGTTTGGCAAGGTGCAAACAATTCAAATGCTGGGCAGCCTTCATCATATCTTGATTTTCTGATGGACTTAAGTCTCTGAAATCTGTGTTTGTTTTTCACATAACATAAATATGGTTAACTTTATAAAATTTTCTGTTTAATTTAATTATGGTCTCTACAGATTCATATCTGGGCAATAAGTAATTAGAACTAGAATACATATTTTATCATTTGTTGTCCATTACTGTTTTCCCTCTGATTTTCTATTTTTTTGGTATTTTCTTAAATTTCCCATACTGCTTTTATGTGTTCTTCTCATGTTGTTTAATTGATGTTTCTTTGTCACAAGGTGTGACATGCTTTGCTGAGCATTTGATCTGCTTGGTGAAGGAATTCTTTCTCAGTTACATAATTCATTTAATCAATCTGCTAGGACTACTGAGGGCAGATGGTGTTATCATGAAGGATTTGAATGAAATGAAAGATACTTTTGGTTTTGGTTCTGAAATTTTCTTGCTCATTATCCCCTCTTTGATCAGGTACTTGAGGCTAGCAGAAATGCAGTGTTGTTGTCTGTACCAAAGTTAGTCCTGTTGAAAGAGAAGTATTAAGCAGAGAGATATTGAAAGAGGGATTTTTTATGGCCTTTCCAAGATGAAGAATGGAAAATCCCTGGCCTTGGACGGACTCTTGCAATTTTTATGAGGCAATTCGGGACATGCTTGGTGACAACCTTTTCAAGATAGTTCAAGAAATTTTTAAGCAGGGTAATCTTTCAGAATTCTTAATCAGGGTCCCATTCAACTCATCTCAAAAAATGCAGCTAGGGACACCATTAGTCGATGGAGGTCCATCATAGTACTCAATCTTGTAAATAAAATAATTACCAAGGCTGTGGTGTTACAAGTTCAAAGAGTGGTGTCGCCAACTTTTTTGTGCCATAGTTGGGTTACCTGAGGAGCCGCTGGTTGACAAACATGTCCAATGTTTGATTCCAGTGTATCAGTTGATCCGTCTTTGTGTCTAGCCAGTTTTTCATTTGAATGATTTTGACTATGGCCCCGCGGGGTTTGTAATAAAATGTGCTAGTAGGGTGTTTCGAGTGGTTCGGTCTCCTAAGACGTAGAATTTCAACTAAGGTATTCCAGGGAGTCTTTTGCCTTTGACAATTATGCTTTGCCTATAGCCGAGTATAATTGACGAGGTTTTCTCCCGCTTCCTCCAAAGCTGGAATGCCCGATTTTGAATTCAAGGCCTTGGGGGGTTATTAGAGCCCAACTAAGTGTATATAAACCTACTAGGCATAAGTAGAATAGAGCATGGTCATGTCCTTAAGTCAATAGGACCATCAAGATTTTTTCCGAAATTTTTTTACCGGACGTGTTAAAAAATTATTTTTTAATTTTTTAATTATTTCCTAAGTTTTTCAATTAATTTTTCCATAATTTAAATAGAAAAATCCCGTTTGTAATAAGTTAGTCATCCGGAACCTGTTTTCAGTGATTGAAGGCTCTAACCTTAAGCCAAAAATCATTCTTGATCAGCCAGCCAGTCAGATCCAACTTTCAGATCATCAATCGGACATATAACGCACATTTTCTCAAAAAAATCATTTTTGGGGAAAAAATTGATTATTTATTAAAAAATGATTATTTTGGAGAAAATCCAAAACTTTCCAAATTAATCCAAATTCAGTGAAATGAAATGCAGAATGACATGTCAATGGGCATTTATGATGATTGGAGTTATCATAACTCAGCTTCAGTCAGCATTCAATGAGCATTAAAGATATATTCAGTTAACGACCTTGTCATCTCCAGCTAAACTCCCGAATTGGATGAGATGGAGAGCACTTATTGGTTTGATGATTTGCTCGATGCAGGGACTGATGATTACATTATGATCTACCGACAGTGACTCCTCTAGACCTAGCAGCAGCTCCTCCCTACCTAGCTCACGTCCTCTTCAGCTGGCTCACACCCCTCTTCCTCATGAAGGCGTCATCACACGTGTGGGGTGATCTGTGCATTGGTTTCTGTGCCTAGGGTTGGAGTGGGGGCGCCTTGCCTAGGTGGAGGCCTTCCCTCACTCTTAACTCTCCAGCTTAGGTTATGTGCTCTCAGTGTTCAGCCGAGCCGGTTAGGTCTGTTTTCTGGTTTTAGGGTTTTGGGTCTTCTTTCATTGTATAAATAGAGGCTTCTTTAGCTCTATGGGGATGGATTTTTGTGTAGAGAAACTATGTCCAAACTTTGTAAATGCTTGTTGCTTTATGCAACCGTGGAACAAATTTAAGGCTTTGGAGGCTCATAGGGTTTGTTAAATGTGGATGAATGCTCTTGACGGATGAGGTGATTGTGTTCTAATTCTCCTCTTTCATGCTTATGTTGGTTAATGATTCATGCTTTAGAAGGCTTCTGTAAGCACATAAGATCAATTATTTGAAGTTACAATTTAATTGTTTATGGCTTTACTCTTAGAAATTGAAAGTAGCATTGATTATTCAGTTATATGTTATGCTCTTTTATATTTCAACTTGTGAAACATACATGATCTAACCCATCTGTTGGCAAGTATTCGAGTTGAATTTTTTGCAGATCACTCCATCCAATCAAGTAGGAGTTCGAGCTCAGGTGCATCCTCTCCTCTTGAAGTCAAGACAACTTCCGACAATTTCAAACTTTAAGGAATTCAACCATCATCAAGAAGAGCC
This sequence comes from Pseudotsuga menziesii, assembly GCA_001517045.1. Classification (NCBI taxonomy): domain Eukaryota; kingdom Viridiplantae; phylum Streptophyta; class Pinopsida; order Pinales; family Pinaceae; genus Pseudotsuga; species Pseudotsuga menziesii. The sequence goes on along the minus strand of LPNX010929536.1, from coordinate 319,479 downwards.
ACAGGTTTGAATGTTTTTCTTCATTTTTATTCATCATTCAAGTTAAATTTTTTTTCTACATTTTGGGTTAGGGCAAGGTTTGGGCTAAAGTGAACATTCATTCACCAAACCGTATGCCCTGGTTGGCTGTCCCGTCTTCAATTTCCAGCCATCTTTCACTTTTTATTGCAGCCCTTTCTTCTCCTCTTTCGCTGCCCACTTTTGCCCTCTTTCTTCACTTTTTGTAGCCCTCTTTTTGCTTTAATTTGCAGCCTCATTTACCCTCTTTTGCTGCCACTTTTTGGGCCCTAGTTTCAGCCTTCTTCCTCACTTTTTGCAGCCCTCTTTCTTCAATTTGCAGCCCCTCTTTCACCTCAGTTTTCAGCCTTCTTTGACCTTACTTTGTCCTCTTTTCACCCCTTTTTGACCTCTCTTTTCGTAGCCTTTTATTCCTCTTTTCTTCTTTCGGTTTTGGTAAGGGTTGGGTTTGTTCGTCATTAAGTTTGTAGATCTAGTTTCAATTTGTTTTTGTAAACTAACACCATAATGAGTTAGTGTTCAAAGCTCTTAGTTTCAGGCAGGTGAAGGAAAGCCCAAAGGCTAAAAGCAAGCAAGGAAGCAAGTAGGGAGCAAAAAGACCAAAACATCTCCCTCCTCTTTCTTCCCTTTCTCACCATCTGCTCATTCAAGAAGAAGCTGAACACCACAAAAATTGTAAAAATTAATAAAAAGCGTATGGGATTACGGCTCCCACACCCCTCTTCCCCCATTTGGCGGAAGCCTGTATCGTCCGATTGTCATGCTTTTTTCATTTTTGTTTATTAAATTGCTAATGGTAGACTATAATAGGATAATTGCATAATCATAGTTAAGTTAGTTTATGTTTTGAAAATAAAGAAAAATACTAATTTGATTGTTTGATTAAACATTGCATAATTTCTTACTGTTTACTTACCCCCTTGCTTTCTCGATTAGGGCCTTAAAAAGCCTGAAAGAGACTTTTGGGTAGTTAGATTTTTTATGCTTTTTTTCTCTCTTTCAAGTTTAACGAATTAAGTAAGACTCTTGAACTTGCAGTAACACAAGTCAAGAGCACTCTCTATCGGAGAGCATTCTTAGAACTGCATACCTTTGCATTAGGCATCTTAGATTAGCTAAGTCTCTTGAACCCAGTGTTATCGGAACCATCCTGAAACCGGCAAAACCGGCCGGTCTGACCGGTTCACAGGGTTAACCGGTCCGGTTTCCTAAAAAAATTTAAAAAACCGGAAATTTGACCAAACCGGGCACTGAACCGACCGGTTCACAGGGTTGACCGGGTACGGAACCGGTCGGTCCGTACGGCCGCGTGAAGGGACCCACGTTTTTTCAAATTAAAAAAACAAAAACAAAAATACAACCTAACTC
>LPNX010929536.1:297244-317945 GCA_001517045.1 Pseudotsuga menziesii | reverse complement strand
TGGACAGTAAGGAAGCAAGTATGGGTGTGTTCTAGGCACTTCTAGGCTTATTTCACTTCCTAACAGCGGTGAAAAGGGGACTTAAACATAGATTTGGGCACTTCCGAGTATGCCCAGATCAACTTGAAGCTCATGTCCTGCCTATCAGTGATTTCCAGCATGAGTTAGGCAGTAGCATTGGAGGTGTCTAGTATGAGATTTGATGCCCAACCTTAGATACACCTCATTTCAACAAAAGCATATTTGGAAGACTTTTTATTGAGTGGAAATCCTTTCAAGCAAATAAATGAAAGCTTGCTGTTTGAAACAAAACACAGGCAGCTTGATGACAGGTTTTAAAATTGTTAGAGAAAGGTGGGCAGTTTTGAGCCATTCAAACTCAGGAATAAATGTATGACCTCAATGGATCCTGTAGAATCATGACATGAATAGCAGATTCATGATGCACTTCAGTGGCATCTTGGAAGTGTGCCTGAAATCAATGAACTGGAGGTGGGCCAGGCCCTGATCATCAAAATTTTCTGCTTTAATGATATCCTGGAGCGCATTTGCCACTCAGTCATCAATTCAGATCAATAAAAAAGAAACATATTTTGGATCATAAGACCCTCAGACCTATTTCTGATCTATTTGTGTTTGAAAAGTGATCATCCTCTCCAACACACAGAACCTGAGGATTGATGCAAGTCACAGCAAACTAATTCCAGAGCCAATGGGGTTTCAAACTTGCAGCATAATATTTTATAAAGTTCGATCTAACTGCAAATGAAGCAGATCTATTTTTAACTCGTGTCCAGGCAGCCCTGTAAAATGATCTCAGGCAGTATTCTTCCAGTATTCCAGGGCAGTGATCCACTTATAGTTTGTTCCTTTCACTTGGTTAAGTAAGCGCTCAGTTAATGGTCTGGAGTCATATGTATGCACATGAATATATATGTTTTTTTACAAAATATGAATATTTTATGTATTTTTTAGTCAGCCGGTTTTTTGCCGGTTCCGGTCCGGTTCACATTTTGGGCTTTGCTGGTTCGATGACCGGTCCGGTTCCGATAACATTGCTTGAACCACTGTCATAAAACAGGGTCAAGAGCGCTCTCTATCGGAGAGTCCTAATTAATTGATTTAATAAAATTTACAACACATACCCCATAATTAATTAACTTCGTTCTCTCCTTGCCGGAGTATGCTCTGACCGATCTCAAAATCGGAGTACCCAGAAATGGCACTAGATCCCTAATCTTGCAAGAATAACTTAATAAAATTTGAACTCCGTAACCAACGCACCGGCGTTGTAGGGAATTTTCTAAAGTACTTCCTAGTAGAGGCGTCGGAACCCCCGCTGTCTAAGCTTCTTTGTTAGTTGGTCAATCCTTGCGATACCAGCCTGGGATACTGGGCGGGCCTAACATGTCTTCAACGAAGTGAACTTGGAATATTCGCCCGGCTTGTTTGATAAGCCTTCGTTGACACCCTAATCAAGAGCACATAAAATTCTTAAAACCTACCAAGAGCACTCGCACAACCTAATATTCACTAAGTTTTATTTCAAGACTTGCTGTTAATTTCAATATGCATTTTCAGTATTTTGACTTCATAAGACACTGGTCTTTTAATCTGCATAATTGTTATATTTGGATCAATTGTCTTTGGCCTTTTTAATTTCTATCTGTGAATGCATATTTGTGAAGTCTGGAATCATTACTTATCTTTTAATCTCTTGCTAGCAACGTGGATTGCTTTTGTTTTATGTGTCGAACTCATAATAAACAAACACACTTAATTATAAATAACTCCTAAACAACACCCATCCGCATCCGTAACCATTTAAACACTTTAACAACTCAAGAGCCATAGAAACTCTTTCGTAGGGACTACCCCCCTTGGCTTTGTTAGGAGTTATCCTAAACGGAGGAGCTAGGAGTAGGTGACAGTACCTAGATTTGTGCTTGCCCCCAAGGTCACACCCCTCCCACTTTCCTAAGTGAGGAGATAGCTTTCAGAAAGTTTCTGCTGCTGGTGTGCAATCGACGGACAACAAGTGGCATCTTAATTTGCAAGAGCAGAGAAAACTTGTTTAGGATGCAAGAGATTCATACTGGATACTGTTCTTATAGCTTGGGAATGGGCCAGATAAACTAATCAGGATTACCTCTTCCTAAGATTGACGTTGAGATGGCCTATGAAAAAATAGTTTGGGGTTTTATCTTGGACATGTTTGCAATGGCTACAATTTGGGTCAAGATTCATTGGGATGGTACATACCTTGTTTTTAAATGCTTAAGCATTTGTGGCAGTGAATGGCACCTTGTATACTTGCATCAAGCTTCATAGGTCCATTGGACGAGGATCCAATGTGTCCTTTGGCTCCTTAGCTGTATGTGTTTTTCGAGGAAGATCCAAGGAATTCATTTTCCTGGAGATATGACTGTTGTCCGCCGAGATGCACACCAGCAGCAGAAATATTTCGAAAGTTGTCTCCTCACTACAAGTGGGAGAAGTGTGGCCTTGGGGGCAAGCAATGAGCCAAGTACTGTCACCTGAATCCCAACTCCTCCGTTTAGGCTAACTCCTAACGAAGCCAAGGGGGGTTGTCCCTAACAAAGAGTTTTCTATGGCTCTTGTGTTTTAAGTGTTTTTTAAGGTGTTGTGGATGCGGATGGGTGTTTTTTAGGAGTTTTATAATGAGATCACAGTTTATAAAAGTGAGATAAACACAAGATAAAAAACAATCCACGCTGCGATCACAAGACACAAGATTTAGAGATAAACAATACAATAAGATAGCATCCATAGATAAATAACTTAGACAAATTCCAATGGACAAATGGCCCAGATTAATGGTGATGCATAAAAGTTCAAAAATACCAGTGCCAAATGGAGTCAAATATACGAAGTGCTTGGGGATGCTGAAGATACAAGTCTCAGAATAATGTTGTGCAAATTATCTAGGTTGATTTTATGAGTTTTAGTGATCTCGATTATTAAGGCTAAGAAAGCAAGGTATGAGTCCAGCTGAAAAAAGTATACCTTCAGTGGCTCCCCTTGGTGTCCTGACGGACCGTCCAATATTCTAGGCTAGGTGTCCAAGGAACTTAACCAGCAAGCTAGAATTCTATGACAAAGGTGATTTCCTGTGCTACTTATAGGAACCTGAGTATTTTTCGAAACAACGTCGGTTCGTTGGTTTATGAGGGTGAAGATTTTATTATGGTTATCACTTGTAAGATTAACAAATCTAGTTACCATTCTGAGTAATCCAACCCCTTAGGGAAGGCAGAGCATACTTGGTGGTGGAAAGCAACGAAATAAATTTTAAAAAGGGGGATGTGAGGTTGAAGTTTTTTTAATAAGAGCGCAAGAAAAAACTCTCCGACAGAGAGTGCTCTTGACTTCGTCTTATGAAAATGTTTAAGAGGCTTATTGAAAACAAGACCCAGATGCCAAAAGGAAAATAAAGCTGTAAACTCTCCGATAGAGAGCACTCTTGATCCGCCTTATGGCGAGATTCAAGAGATTTTGGAGTCCTTTTATTACTTAGCAAAATGATAAACAAAATTAATCTAAAAAATTAAACCTCTCCGATAGAGAGTGCTCTTGATCCACTTTTCAGTGAGATTCAAGAGGCTTTAGTTCTTTTTACTGCAATAAGTTAGGAAACAAGAGAAATAAAATATTTATTAATGCAAGAAATATGTTGGCGAAACTTATGCGTCACTTTTTTGATCAACCTCCACTAATCGACAAAACCTTTGGGTGGAGGTGAGAGCATAATTCGTGGTGACGAAGAATGGTTTTATCTCTAAGTTACGTTTGCAAAAATAAAATACTAAATTAAACAGAAAATGTGAAATAAGTATACACCTTGCACTAAAAAGTGAGTGTGTGAAGTGGTGGGGTTAGAAAAAGTCAATCTCATAAAAAGCGACAAAGACACAAATCGCCCTAAGGGTGATGGGATGTGGGTGCTGTTTACCCCATTGCTCTTGTTTAATTCTTTTACAATTTTAATGACGAAGATGGAGTGCTTCTTAGTCCAATAAACTTGGATCTAAGAGCTTACAATGGTACATCAAGAAACTATATCAAAGTGGGTGTCCACTAACTTGTTCTGAGGCCTCCTCGATGTTCTTGGTCACTCCAAAACTTCAGTTTTATGCGCATCCCTGCTAAAAACCAGTGAGCTAACAATGTTATAAAATGATGGGAAAGACAATGCAAAAATTAAAAAAAAATTGAAAATTTTTGTAATTGGGAAAAGTTTGAATTTTTCTTTGCATGTAAGTACAAATTTCTAGTTTAGATCTAATGAATGATAAACTTCTTTTATAACAATCAGATCTAACTAATTAGCAATGCCTAAAGAATGATAGATCTAAACATTAAGCATGAAGGCAGATGTCTACTTCTCAAGCAAAGCAAAAAAGATAAAAGAAAGGAGAAGAGATAGATTTGTTTGAAGAGATAGATGGGGAAATTCAAGCCCTTGCTTGATCCTTTTTGTTGATGGCCTGAGAGTCCCTACAACAAATTGCATTAATCTTGTAAAGGTACCAAAGGGAAGAGAAGAGACAGCTGAGTTCCAATCCCCCTTCGAATCTGTGACCTGCAAAACTATGAGACAATACTTGCACAACAATATTAGATCTAGTGTGTATGAAAAAAAGAGATCAAAAGAACCTCAATACAACTGAGTATATTTGGTTACTTTCCTACCTCTTGAAAGCAAAGCACAAGTAAACAAATTAACAACTGTAAATGTTTACCCTATGTGTTTTAGAATAACCTTCTAAGCTAGATCCATCAATAATATTATCAAATAAAATCAAACTTCTACAATGTCACGTCATAGCACAAACATTCATTCAATTGCACATGGTAGACCTCCAAGGTCTTCAACTTTATTCCTTAAAATCTCGGCAGCATTACAATAGGCAGAGGTCCCTTCCATCCATCCAGAATGAGGAGGGCCTCTTATTTATACAAAAAGACAGCCTTGGGGGGAATTAATGAACTAAAGATCAAGCTCAGTGTTAAGCCAAGTTGAAGAGGAGTGAAGTCTGAGTTAAACAGATGAGGTGATTAACACCTCTCTCACCCAACTCCAATATCCTCTACAAACCTGCCAACAAACCTGCCAACACACTCAACCTCCTCACCAAAAGTGCGAGTCATTCAATCTTCACGTGAACCGTACGACAGCTTTGGCGAAAGAGGTTTGAAATTATTTAACAAAAGGATTGTGAACATAACATATGCCGCATCCTTTTTATTTAACGCGTGGAGAGAGGTGTCCACCCTCACCCACTCTAGCGCAACCATGTTCACGTTTTTAGCATAGCGTGACATCATCCTCACTCCTTTGAAACCATGCGAATGTACGACATTGAATTTGGATCTCATACTATGGCTTAAAAAATTATAATAAAGGGGAGGGGTCCACCCCAATCCCATTCGCTAGCCTCCAATAACACCATTATATGCTAGCACGACCATGACTTTGGGTAAGCGTGAGTCCCATGTGGGTGACGTCACCTTGCTTCAAATTAATTCATAACAATCCCATTGTACCCAAAGTTTAATTTCTACTTCATGGAAAAGAGTCGCATGACAATGGGGGACCCATGCCAAGTCATCTCCACCATTTAAAAAATCAATTTTGACTTTGGATTAGACTTTTTTAAATTTGGACTTTAGTGCATTTTGTCTAATTTTAGCATTTAAATGCTATTCTGATGTTTTGTTAGCCGGATGATGTCTTTTGGGATGGCTCAGCTAGCCGAAACATAGTGAAAGTGGCCCCTAGGGTAAAGATGCTGCTCAGGGCTTGAAAATGAGCCCAACCATGCTGAAAACGGACCCCGGATCACACTTTTTTGACATTTTGAATTTTTCCATTTAAACCATTTAAAAAATGCCTTAAAAAATGGAAAAAACTATTTTTTCTCGGAATCAAACGAAACTCTAGGGGGACCTAGTGCATGTTCATACAACTCAATCGGAATGCCTAACATGTTGAAAAACATTGACATGAAGGCTCTAATAACCTCTCAAGGCCGAAACACCAAGACAACTACCCCAGTTTTGGAGGTGTGAGTGAAAAACTTAGAAATTATTAGTCGTTTGTTCAAACTAATAATGACCAAGGGAAAAAACACTCTGGGCTAGTCGGCTTGATGCTTAAGTCCGGGAAGCCGAGCCTTTTATAAAAAAATAAATGCTAGGGCATTTTTTACAATTTCTCCAAGGGGGTATAAACATGTGTTACAAAAATTTTCGAACAGGATCCCAGAAAAAGGCTGGTGGACTTCTGAACTCTGATCACGAACAAGTGTACTTGTTCAATGCTTTGGCGGCTCACCGAAAAATCCACTAAGTGCAAAATTAGTGGATAACAATGACCATTCTTGCAGCTACTTTGTCAATGATTCCTGAAGTTTGTAGGAAGTAATGGGTGCTTGAAGGCATTCTGCTTTCCCTCAGGTGCACTAGTAAGTGATAACAAATTGGATTTTTTGTTAATTGGGGTTGATGACACTCTAACATGACCCCTTCAAGTTACATGATAAGGACTGGAAAGTAGTCAGATATTTGGACATCCTTTTTGATGGTCTTTTCCCTTCTGCTATGTGGGTTTGGTTCTTAGATAAATTGCAGCCTAAACTGCAGAAATTGCAATATACAGATCTCGTGATTGCTGGTAATTTAAATATCATATTGAGGATTCTTCAAGCAGAGCATATTTTCTATTTCTCTTGTTGGTTTACATTTTCTCAGGCTTTCAATATCTATTTCTCTTGTTGGTTTACATTGTCTCTAGGCTAAATTTGGTGGCGAGGTGGGTTTGTGAATGGTTCCTGGGCTAAAAGAGTGCATTCTTGCCCTTATTCATATCTTCACTAAAGGGAAAATTTGGCTGTGAAATGGATGGTTAGGAGCCTTGAGGGTGCTGCCCTGTGAACTGTTCTTGTCAACCACATGATTCTTTAGTGTAGCCACACCGACCGGAGTAGCGGACATTTTTTACCATGTAATATTTTTAGATCTCTCTATTGTTTTAAGATTTAAGGATACTTTGTGCTTAAATGAATTTGGTAAGCATGGAAATAGGTGTCAACTTGGTCATAATATGATTTTTCAGGGATCAGGCAGGGAAAAGATCTACACTCCTACCCTATATAGATTTGGAGAGTGTAGGGTTAATGTATTTCTGATATTCCATTGTTCCAGGCTCGTGGTTTAAGCAAGAAGGGGAATTTCAAATTTGGCAAGGTCTTTGGGATCCTATATCTTCTTATCCCCGCAAGCCCTGCATATTTTCTATCATGGCACCTGTACTTGCTATAAAATTATAAATGCTGATTTTGAAAAGAGAGTTGTAGAAATATTGATTGTTTCAATTATAAATGTCACTTTAGAGACTAGAGTAGTAGAAATGGACTTTAATAACTTTACTTGTTTTCAGGTCAAGAATGTGAGTTTCACTGGCATTTTCCGACTAATTTTCAAACCTCTTGTAGAGGAACTCCCATGCTTTGGAGCTCTTGTATATTCTTTGCGGGAGAAGGTGAGAATAAAACTTATTGAGATGCATTTATCATTAGCTTCCTGGAAGTCATTTGCTAACGAGGATGTTATGGCTACTTGATAAGTGTAACATTTTACCATGGTTGCAGAAAAAGTTAGATTTTACATTGAAGGTTGTTGGAGGTAATACTAAGTCTATTCCAGGATTGTCTGGTGCCATAGAGGTAAGCAACAACTTTTCGCAATGATTTTTTCTAATGCTTTTGTCAAGATAATTTTGACAACATTTAAAGACAATTGTTTTTGGATGCTGATTACTAAACTTTGCAAGGTCAGTTTCATTTAATCACTTCAAAAATAATAATATTTTATCTGTTTCAAATTTCATTATCTGCTCCTCAAATTGTTGTCTTAAGAACCAAATCAGATTAAAAGTTTATTTGCTTGTGAAAATATGAAAATCATGTAGTCTTTGTAATTCTGCCTGACAACCTAAGTGGCCAGATTATGCCCTAATTTGAAATTTCAGCAATCAGTCTCAGTAACTTTCAAGACATATAGGTTGTAATATTGCCTGCTGTTAGATTTTCAAGTCAACAAAAAGTTAAAACCATAACGTATAATATCATAGTGTAAGCCAGTAAAGGGAAGCAGAGATGGATTCATGAGTGGAGTTGCAACTAGATCCAAAGAAAATCCAGTTCTGCAGAACCTGTCTCTGCAATGGCTATCCCAGTTTTCAGTTAAGAGCATTTCAATTTGAAATTTAAGGTAGTCAAGATGAGGCAAGCAGTTATAACCAGTGTTGCAAAAATCTCTGAATTCTCACATTTTTTCGTAATTGTCTGGTTGCTAATTGTCTGATTAGATTCTTTCCAGACCCTGGGCGATATATTCCATGAAACGATATTTGCAACATTGGTTATAACTTATAACCTGATCACACCAGTAGCCTACCTCAGAGTAGATGTGGTTTTGGATGTAATCTGACAGTATTTTTTCTAGAGGCTAACATATATTGTCTTGAGTCTTGACCAACAATATTATAAAATGTGAGCATCAAAAATATCAAATAAACACATTGCCAAATTAATATGGAAAGAAAACTGATATATAAGATATATAAGATGTCTAGTGATACATCACACAAAAAATGAATTGTGTCCTGAATTTTGAGTCATCAAAAAATATAATAAATGTATCTCATGATCATCATAATCCTGTAGAATAGAGGGCTGACAATAAACTACTACAGAATTAAACTATTTTAAACACTTACAAGTTATGGCAAACATCTAAACTGGGACTTTTATTATGGGAGTGAAGTCTTCTACTCAATCTGGAGCTGCGTGTTTCTTCTACAAGAGAAAAATCGATCCCTTATTTATACATACACAGGGGTGCAATTCCTGACTAATCATAATTAATAATAATAACTACTTCCTTGATTCCAGAAGTTCTGATTCAAATTACATTAATGGGTTTACATTGCTAAGAATACTTATCCGTATGAGCAACAGAAGATATGCAATGGATCAATGTGTTTTGGTTCAGATTGTGGCATGTACATTACTCCTCTATTGCCTGAACTGTTATTCAAGAATAGAACTGAATCCCCCAAATCAATGTTTCCGTTGAGGAAAAGAGGGCTCGAATAACAACTGCTGAGGTTGCACATAGGATTGTACTCATATAGGCACATGATGGATGTCTGTAGGGTCGTGGAGATGCCAATGTCTTCGAGTCTCTGGAATAGGGCTTCACGTGGTACAGAGTCAAAAGCATTTTGAAAATCTAAAAAGCATCAGTAGACTTTCGAAGAGGGATGTTGTGCCTCATCAATGATGGCATGTAGAGTGAAGATATGATCAATGGTTTGATGAGTGGCTTGGAACCTTGCCTACCCCTGAGCTCTAAGGTGTCGCTGCTAGCTCAATAGAAAGCCTCATCTGAAATATCATAGCATAGAGGTTGTAGAACGTGTGGCCCACTATGATCGTCTTGTAATTTTTGGGACCTAAAATGGGACCAGATTTGTGTATCTGGTGGATGGTGTGATGTGACCATGCTTGTGGAAAACTTGTACAAACTGCATGGTTGAAGAGGTCAGTCAAGTAACTGGTAAGAGCACGAAGATTGTGCTTGAAGAACTCGGCTTGGAAACCCTCCTCATCTACTGCTTTGCTAATGCTCATAACCCAAACGCCTCTTTGATGTCCCTGTTTGTGAATAAGTGGCATGAAGAAGGCGGAGAGGTATCCTGAATATGGGGCTGCATGGGAATATCTTAAAGATTAGATGTATGAGAGAACATGGATCTATGGTCAAGATCGGATGGGAGGGGGGAATGGCTAAAAAATAAAGATTACTCATGGATATAAAGTGAAGATACTCATGAAAAGTTAAAACCAACAATGAACCATAGCATCAAAATTCACATTTAAAAATATGTTGGCTTATTGCCCTAAATCTACAAATGGCATAATCCAATGATGGCAAGTTTATACTTCATAGTTTATGAGTGTTTGGGTGAATGAGGCCTTCTTGGAGAGAGTGAAGTCTCTTCAAAAGGGTATCACCCAGTTTATTAAGAAGTTCAACTAAGTTGTAGTGATTAGAATTACTTCAATAAAGATGACATTAAATCTCTGATTAAATCTTATCTTCACAAACTTAATTGATTAATGTCTTGCCATATAATCCATGAGCATGTAAATACTAAGGAGAGCTACTGAAAAATGAAGCTAATAAATCACTTGGACAGGTTAATGTCTAGAGAAATAAAAGAGATTAAGCTACATAGAAATAAGAGATTAGAGGACCTTGTCTAATGTCTATACTAAATCTATAACAAATTTTAAATTTAAATTTTTTAATTTTAATTTAATTTTTTTTTATTAGTCTAATTTGTAATTACTAAAAATGAAATTGAAATCTTCAACGAGCTTGGTTGTGAGAGTTTGGGTAGGTAACTAGTGCCTTCTATGTCCTTGGGCAAATGGAGTCGTAAGTTTCTCCTTCTAGAGCCTTGTTTGTTTGTGCATGGAAGGAACCCCTGCAAAATAACATGTTTAATTCCTATACCAGCAATTGATCAGAATTCATTAGTAATTATCAAGGAAGGGTAGCTTTGCATACACCTTCAATTAATCTACCTAGCTCATACCCAATCAATGCTACTAGTTTAGGTACCCCTCCTAAGATGACTAATACCTCAAACATGCAACATGAAAAGTATTTGATAAACCATGGAGCAACACTACTGTTCTAAGGACTAGATAAATTCAATTGACAATAATAAATAAAAATAAATTATATCTCAATTAGATCTTCCAAGTTGAACTCATGAGAAGTCACTAAGAACAAATGGCAAAGGAATGAAACAAGCTAGTATTATTTCTCCAAGATCAACAACAACAAATGACAAGTCAGAGTGAGTTACATTTATAGGAGAAAAACTCAACTACTTCCACAGTAAAAATGTAATAAAATATCTAAAACTATGGGCATTTCTTCAAAACCATGGGTGCTCCTCAAAACCATTGGTAAAAACCAACAAATGGTATACAAAGCCATAGGAAAGCCTCCAACTACCACAAGTGTGGTCCCAAAAGCTCATAAAGCCGTCAAACATGCCAACAACCTCATTATTTGGCTCCAAAATTCATGTAGGTGCTCAACCCAAGGAAGAACGAACCCCTAGGAAGTCAAATAGTCCACACGTCACATGTGTGAAGAAAATGAAGCTCCTAGTTGTAGCACTCTATCATAATGCCTAATAACCATCGATAATGATCAAAATACCAAAGTATTTGTCTAATTTTGAGAGTACAAGGCTCTTGACTTTGACTTGAGGTATTCATACATTGGAATAGTAGCGAGACCATATGTGTTACTAAAAATCTTAAAAGTTCATTCATAAAGGGGAAATATGAAAGGTGGTTCAATTGGCTAGCGAGATGAAAAATGGCTAGGTAAAATATGATGAGATGGATGAAAATCACTTTACTTAATTCATTGAGGTACTTATCAATATTGTAATAACACACTTATTAGGTAAGAAGAGAAACACCAAGGTTAGACTTAACAAGTAATAAATTAAGGATGTGAGTCATTATGAAAGCATAGAAGTAATTTCTCATGCTAGAACAAATTATAATGCAAGAAAACATGCTATAAGTAAAGATGAAGATTAGAGATATCACAACACTAGGGGGCGATGCTTTGTCTTTGACTAGGCATATCGAGGACCATGGACAAATTGGTGCTGCTGAAAGAATCTTTGACCAATGATCTATGGCATAACCACATTTCTCATCTAGGAAAGGATGATCAACATTCACACCTTGCTGAAAGGTGGGTAACAAAGTGGAATATCAAAGAGCAACCAACTTGGAAGATGATAAGAGCAATTCAACATATTCATGCATTAGACATCAAAGAGAAATAGAGGAAAAACATCTCACAAAAAACCTTGCAATGAGGTAATTATACCGTATCATATGGCCCTGATCAAACAAGTTCTAGCAATTTTACAAATCATTAACAACATTTAGAAATAGGAACAATAAGCCACACATTGATAGGAGAAGAAACCTCCACACTTCAAATAGGACCAAGAAAGATATATCCATTAAGCTCGAAAAGAGAGAACTCCCAAAATCCAACCATGACAAGTGAAGAAGAGATGAAAACCTTGTATAGCTTTAAGCTCCTCTTCCTTCTATAATAGAATAATGATAAAATCCTAGATCTAGCATAGGATGGAGTAAACAAATATAAAATACTCCAACCACTCTAACAATATGCATGAAATAAGGTGGTCTAACCACAAGTATACAATCTTCAAGTATAAAAAATGTTATATCAAAGAATTGCTGACCTTGTTAAAAATAAATATGGCCCGGATGAAAGCTGCGATTAGCTGTGCTTTTGAGCATTGGTGAAGTCCCAAAGGGTTCATATAGGCCAAAAAGGCCACAGAATAAAATGTGATCCTAATGAAATTGGATCAAGATTGATGTAGACATGATGCCTAAGTTGAATAAGCACTCTCTAAACAACTCATCCATTTGTGAGGCATTGCCATTCCTTGTGTTGTTGTTTGTCCAGTATTGGTTATAGTGAGTTCTCCCTCGCCTTGTCCAAAGTGTCATGATGTTGAGTAGGAGGTCATCCTTTGCCTTAGCCTTGTCATTTCCACCTTTCACCCTTCACTAGCAAAATGACTACAACGATGAAGTGAGTATAGTCTTGAAAGTTTGAGTCTAAGTAATAATAAATAAAGCCTGATATTTATAAGTATTTGTTGATGTACCGCCAGTGAAATGAATGCTGGTTGTTGATTTTGTTACGTGAATGAGTTGTAGAGCATGGTTTAACCTCTTAACACTTGCAGCAGATTGATCTATTCTGAGTTATTATTGGTGTCTGATTATTCACAGATGGTTATATTGTTTATTGGTTATGATTGATGATCAAACAGAGACCTATGAGGGGTATGAGTATACACCTTTAATGGATTGGGACTCTTTGAGTCCAATGAGACAGTTTATTTCCAGTTTCGGGCACTTACAGATGTGATCAGGTTATTCTGCTTTTTTGATGCAGTTTTTCTTCACAGATTGACTTGTTTGAGCAGGGAGATGTTTTAGTGGGATCTCCTAGGGCGTTGTATGGGCATAGGGGGGTGCAGCCACTTGTTTGTACCATTGTACCCCCATCCTAGAGAGCTTGGAGGGCTCAATTTGACAACGTAGGCACCCTAGGAGGCTGTTTTGGCAGGTTCACGTTTCTCGAGGCAGATTAAAAAATGATCAAATGGCTATTGAAGAAATCGATTTGGGCTACTAAGGCAAAGAAATGGCATGGGGTGAGTCACAATGATGAGAGTGATGTCTTTCACACCTTCTCCAGCAATTTCAACATTTGATGAGGCCCACACCTATTTTTGGGCATTTTTTATTTATTTTCTGGAGGTCTTTGGAAAACCCACGATTTCCTCAAAGAGGCACAAAAGTCAAAATTTTAAATTGTTATATTATTTATTGTGCCATGGGGACACCCAAAGGGAGTTAGTCAAACACTCCTTGGACCCACCATGTGCTTTCTTTTATTTCTTGTTGAGTGGGTTACTTTTATTTGGGTGGTTTAAGTCCACTTTGGTAAACTATAATTATATTGATCCATGTATTGTATGTTGAGCTCATCTCAACCATTGATTAGAACATTGTATCTTTTAATCTTCGCCACTCGTTTTGAAAGTGGTTAGGATTTGGTTATGATTGAGGCTCTCTCATTTCTATTTAAAGGAGAGAGCTTCTCATTTGTAAGGGGTCTTTGGCTCTTGGATCTGAATAATAGAAAGACTTTTCTTTGGAAATTTTTCTGGATCTGCTTTGCATCTGATGTGCTCAAATGGTGATTAGCTAGTCTTCAATTTCCTAGCATTGTGAAAATTCTCGTGAGATCTATATTTTTCGTGGCTATCATTGTTTTGTCCACAGGAGGGCGTTTTGGCTGGAGTGTTTTTGTAGGGGGACCTCAACTCGCTCGATTCTCTTCGTCTTGGGTCAGGGGGTTTTCATTAGTTTCATTGTGATCTATGATTACTTCATTTTACTTTCTTGTAGCATTCAGTTTCTTTATTTTGTATGTGCAAATCTGATATGGTTGACGTTTGCTCATGTAGGGTAGGGGGTGCTTTAACGGTTTAGAGCTTGCATATGCCATAGAAATCACGGGGATCTTCCAGGATTGATCGGGATAGCTAGGATCGTCACTGTTACAGACTTCTACAAGCTTATCTAGGTAAGATCCACAGGTAAGTTCTTCTTTTTTGATCTTATTCCATTGTACCTTGCTGAAATTTAACTATTTTTCTGAAAAACTCATAAACCATAAAAACTTAAAAAATCAAATAATCAGGGAACCGTCAGATCTTTTGCCAAACCATTTCCGGGTTTCATAGATCGGGCCTCCCCTTCACTAAAACAACTAAAACGCTAGTCAAATTCCTCATAGTTTGACCTAGATCTGATTTTTCAGCAGAAAACTGCATAACCCCCCCACTGAAAATTGACCTGCTAGGGTTTTGAGTTTTTCTGAATTCCGACTTCACAGACGGATAGATTAGGGCTTGAGCAGTCCAAATCAACCCCAACGCTGTCAAGTGGCTCAATAGTTTGACCGTGATCTGAAAAATAGACTGAAACTGCCCTAGCGCCCTCACTGAAAATTTGCCTTTTCCGAAAATAGGTTTTTTTCTGAAATATGACATCATAGACTGATAGATCGGGTCCCAAGCATCCTAGAACACCCTCAACGCTGCCCTAATTCCTCCTAGTTTGCCCTAGATTTGAAAACGTCAGTTTTTTGAGCCTCCTAGCCCATCATCAAATTTGGACCTTTCTAGATCTGATTTTTCTACTGTTTTCCTGATTTGAGCTTGTAGATCAGGTCTCCCTGATCTCTTCTCATCCACAACGCTGAGCCATCAGCTTTTCGGTATCCCCTAAAACTTCAAATTTGTCTTCCTAGGCCTTAGCGCTAGCCATCTACTGAGCTGGGTTTCTTGTACCTTGGCTTTTTCGAACCAATTGCTTTCTGGGTTCATAGATCAAGGTGTTTCCCAAGTGGGTTTTCTAAAACGTTGTCTTACTACTGACTCCATTACTTAATGCATACAAAGCACTAATCTCCAAGCTAGCGCTGCCCTTAGGCTCTTAGCCTTTGCCATCTACCAACATTCACTGATAGCTCAAACACCTTTTACTGAGTCTGATTTCTAGGTACTGGATAGTCCCAACTCTGTTTGTGCTTGCCCTGTTATAGTTATGTGTCCCAAGACAATTGCTAGTATCTAAACCCTAGAGCTAGGGTTCCCATTCACCTTGCACCTTAAGTACCCTGAAGCCCCATCTGATCTTCTTCTGGTGTCTAGGTTTGATCTCTCTTGTCGGGAGCAGATCCGGGTCTCCCCCATTGTTGTCCAGGACTAGGATAACCTAAAGTGAAGGTTGCCTTGATTGGCGTGACAGCCATCCATTTGGGAGTCTAGGTAGTCGTGGTTCCACCCCTTAGTTGCTTGCCCCTATACCATCCATTTTGGATCCACCTCAAGCAGGCAACTACAAGGCGGGTGATAACAACGCCGATTCATGGTAATTGATTACAGGAAATCGCCTGGATTAAGGCTCCTCCGCATTTTCGTGGAGTTTTGCTACAGCTTACAGTGTATCACAACATCAAAATTATCCCCGTAAACCAACATTTCCATTGACAGCCATAAGTCTGAATTAATTGCCTTTCTTCAATGGCCACCAATGCCCACAAATCCTGAAGACAAAGCCTCAGAAAAACATCTGGGTCGAGAGTGAGAGCTCGAGAGCATCTTCCTTGGAGAAATCGCTCTCTGAAATATAGATTTGGTTCACTGTGGTTTTTTGTTTCTTAGCCGTTGTGGTGGATAGTTGTTGAGCGATGGACAACGATCATGTGTCGTGCCTTAATGAGACTCCTGCGATTTGGCATGATGAAGAGCCAGCGTGGTGTTGCTCGGTATCTCTGGCACAATAAAAATCTGGAAGCAAAGCTCATGCATACTCAACCTCGACCACTTCCTTCCACGTGGAGCTTGGTCCATTTCTCACGCTTTTCATTAGCAGCCACTCGGAGGTCTTCTGGAGCAGTTCATGGCTCAGTGGTGTTCATATCATGTGATTGGCAGTTGACTAATGAGTCATCACATAAACGCCAATGGTTTATTGATAGTCCACTTCATGTTTGGATTCGTTTGGTTATGGGAGCTTCTAGTTACACTTTACTTCTAGTTAGGGGTTACTTTAGACAAAGTTTGATCTAGTAGTCATTTAGGGAGAGAAAAGTGGATCTCAAACCACTTTCTCTTTATTTTATTATTATTTTGCTTTTTCTTTTATTAATTGATTTTTCTGAAAATAAAAGTGAGAAAAGCCTTTTTGGGCCTATAAAGAGCATAGCTCTTTCTTTGTAAGAGATGGAAAAATTGGCTAGGATGACTTTTCCCCAGAGTTGAATAAAGTAAAGATCATGTTGGTTTTTTGGATCTATTGGGCGTCTCTGTTATGGTTTTTCTGTTTTTCATAAGTTGTAGACTAGACTTAGCATAGAGGGCTATAATCTAGCACATTGGGCAAACATTTGCGGTTGTTAACTTGTTTGTCGGTGTTATGCTTTTCAAAGCCTTAGGAGTAATGGACAATAGTCAGTTATACTTACATTCTCCTTGCCTTTGATTGTGGAATGCACCAGCTTAGTCTCCCTTCTCTGAAACGCAAGGCCTCCTCGAGTCCCCTTTTGACTCCATTCACCCTTCGGATATTGACACTGGTCTTCCCTTGAGGACTGATCCTCCCTTCCCTTTCTGTCCATCAGGTACAATCCTTTCCTTTTTTTTGCTACCCATGTTTCTCTAAGGCAGCCTCTTCAGATCACCTTGCCCTCAGCTGCACCTGCCTTAGCGATCCTAATTTAGGGAAACCCCCCTAAAGCTGGAGAAGAGCCAGCCTGAAGCGAGGAGAGAGGGGTGTGGTGACATTGGCCTCTCTCTTGAGAGTTGTCATCGGGCCAGCGTGCCCGCATTTTGGGCTTCAGCACTCGCGTGCCAGTTTCAGGCGACAACAATACAGATTGTGCAGTGTAGTACAGGTGTTGATTAGCAGGTCCGCAAAATTAGTGCAGTTGTGGTTCAGTAGTTTCTATCCTCTTATCTGGGTGGTAGGACGGGGCAAGGAAAGGGGGTCGTAGCCTCCTTCTGATTGAAGCTGGAGAACTAGGGAGTTGTATCTTCCTTCAGGTTGGAGCCTGTAAATCAGGGGGTTGAAGCCTCCTTCCAGTTGTAGTTGGAAAATTGAAGTCTTTGTAATAAGGGGGTTATTGCCTCCTTCCAGTTATTTCTGGAAAACTATTTTAAAAAGGCTTCTGTGGTTTTCCTCCCAAAACTTGGGTTTCCACGTAAAAATCTTGTGTACTATGTTGCTATGCTTTCTATGTGATGATGATGATATGATGATGATAACAATGCTGATGATGATATAATGATAATGTGATAATGCATAATATTGATTAAGTTGTTGATTATTAAAGTTGAAAAAGTAATAAAAACTGCACACACAGATTCATCCCCCGCTTTGTGTGCCTGGTGTGTCCAACAGTTTGAAGTTCCTATCCTTCTTCTGGACTGTTTTGGTTAACCCTTTGAGGATGGTACTTGCCTAACTTTACCCTACTACAACCCTTCTATCTCTCTCTCAGGTATGTTCACTGTTTCTTTAGTGACTTGTCTTCAAAGAGACAAGGTTTGATTTGAAAAGATTTCTGAGTATAAGGAAGGTCTAAACCAATATTTTTCTCTCAGTTAGATTATTTATTGATGCTAGTTATTTGTCTTGTTTAATCTATTGTTGTTCTATTGGTTATTGCTATTGTATGTCTCAACTTTAACAGAGGGACCTTTCAGAGTGTTAAAGTTGAAAGAGATGAATATTATTTTATTATGTAGATCTTTGTCACTTCTGTACTTTTACTTTTGGGTACTTGATTTGAATTATTGCACAACTTAGTCAAAATTTTGAAAAATCCTAAAACTTTAACATATATCATATGCATCGATGCTTCACTATCCAGATTCCACATACCAAGCGTTTTTCGGAACTATGTTGGAAGAAAGGCAAGATACTATCGAGAATTCCTTCTCAAATATGGAGGCAAACTTGTTCATTCGAGTTTCAACCTAAGTCATAGGGTTTGACGGAGTTGGAGCTTGAGGTTTGATTTAAAGCGGATTTGAAATCATTGGTTTAGGTTTGCTGAACCTCTATTCAAATTCGACATATATAGGTTGAACGCCAATAGGGTTACGAACTTACGACTCATAGGTCGAGCAATGACAGGGTTACGACTCTGGCGAGAATTATGCACTAGTTGAATGTTTTTTGTGTGTTCCTTCTCCGTTTTGAGTGAGCCAAGGATAGTGAGTGAAGGTCATCTGATACACTTTGTTCTGGATTAATGTTCTGGCAAATCATTTCTAAGGCTTTATCATTCCCCTAAGTGAACATGTTTGCAAGCCCTTGTCCCTTAATCAATTTAGTGGGTTTTATCTCTAAGTCATATTCCTGAATCTTTGAAACCCATTTACCCTTGATGCCTAGATAATCTTGCTAAGACATGCAATCTTGCTAAGACATGATATCTTTGACAGCTGCATGGGGTACATACCCAATGATTTTAGAGTATCCGACATAAGTTCTAAAATGTTTAAGGGACTTGACAAGAGCATAAGCTTGCTTTTCCATGGAAGTGTACTTCAATTTTGAATTTTGCAAGGCTCTACTCATAAAGGCTATAGGTTGCTCTTGTCCTTCATTATTTTTTTGAAGCAAAACACCAACAATTGTGTCTTTTGAGGCAAAAGAGAAAATTTGAAACTCTTTGGTGTAATCCGGACTAATTAAGACAAGTGATCTAGATATAGCATTTCTGATATTTCTAAAAGCATCCTTCCCTTCATCTGTCCACACAAATTTAGCATCTTTCTTCAATAACTTTTGTAGAGGTTTCATTAGTTTTGCTAAATTTGGGATGAATCTCCTTATGAAATTTATCTGACCATTAAAAGACTGGAGAGATTTTAGGTTTTGAGGCAAGGGGACCTTCTTAATGGCTTCTACTCGTTCAGGATCAATCTTGACCCCATCCTTGGAAATGATGTGTCCCAACAACTTGCCTTCATCAACCCCAAAGATTGACTTGGCAAGATTTAAGGAAATGCCGTATTTATGACATTTTATAAATATCTGCTTGAGATGACTTATGTGGTCAGATCTTCTTTCGAAAACATAGTTAAGTCATCCTGATAGATTTCAATCACTTTTCCTATGAGTTCTTTGAAGGCAAAGTCCATGGCTCTCTGGAAAGTGGTACCTGCATTTAATAAGCCAAAAGGCATTCTTAAAAACTTATAGGTGCCCCAAGGTGTGGTGAATGTTGTTTTATGTTGATCTTCTTTATTTACTAACACTTGGTTATATCCGGAAATGTTAGTTTTTGTACCTAGGCAGATGTTCCCTAGGTGACTTTATTTTGCCTAAGTCACTTAAAGAGGGAAAAAGGTGACCCTCACATTAAAAGTCACTTAATGAGACTTTATAACAATAAAGTCACTTTTTGATAAATTTAAGTGGGTGAGTAATTTTATTTATGAGAATTAAATAAAAGGGATTTTTACTCACACTCAATCTCATCCATTGGATTGATTCTTTTTCCACCGTTGGATTAAGATGCCCACTTAGGTCAAACAAAAAGCATGAGGGAGGCAAAAAAAAACATTCACTTTCATTTTTCAGGTGAAGAAGAGAGAGCTGGGCAAGGAGGTCGAGACTGGAAGAAGGGCACGATTTTTCCTGAGCAAGAAAATCGAGACAGCCATTAAAAGTTTGCACAGAAACCGAGGTAGTGTACGGCTCTCATTTAATGCTGTACGGGTTGCATTTATTGGCACAGAAATCGAGGTAGAGTACGGTCTGTTGCTGCTGTACGGTTGCATTTACTTCAGCACGAGTTTCGAGGTACTTTCCTGCACAGAAACCGAGTTTTTATTGACTGTACGGGCTGCATTAATCGCTGTACGGACAGCATTTAACACAGCACAGAAATCGAGGGAGTTATCAGTGCATTTATTTTTGCTGGTAGGATTTTTTCTGGGTTGTACGGTCTGCATAGAATTTGGCACAGAAATCGAGAAGGGTGTACGGCTGGTTTGCTGAGTACAGTGTCCAGGCTTTGGGAAAAAGTCTGATGTGGAGATAAGTTGTATTTCTACTGCATTTCTGTCCTTATTTTGCTGAAGAAAATAATAAAAATCTCTCCTCTGACTGGTTTTCCCCGTGGGGGTTTTTCCAGGGCTGATTAGCCAAAAATCTCTGAGTCAAATTTATGGTGTGCATGTTTAGTTGTTTTCAGCCTGTTAGTAATTTTTTACTGTGTGTTTAAAATTGTTCGGCAAAATTTTTTAGTAGCTTCAAGCCTATGCAAAACCGGCTGAAGTGAAAAACACAAATTGTTCATTTAAACCAGCAAGCAGTAAAACTCAGTTTTTCTACATGGTATCAGAGCTAAGGGGGCAAAAACAGTGATT
>LPNX010929536.1:280220-293654 GCA_001517045.1 Pseudotsuga menziesii | reverse complement strand
TATGAGAATTAAATAAAAGGGATTTTTACTCACACTCAATCTCATCCATTGGATTGATTCTTTTTCCACCGTTGGATTAAGATGCCCACTTAGGTCAAAGCATGAGGGAGGCAAAAAGAAACATTCACTTTCATTTTTCAGGTGAAGAAGAGAGAACTGGGCAAGGAGGTCGAGACTGGAAGAAGGGCACGATTTTTCCTGAGCAAGAAAATCGAGACAGCCATTAAAAGTTTGCACAGAAACCGAGGTAGTGTACGGCTCTCATTTAATGCTGTACGGGTTGCATTTATTGGCACAGAAACCGAGGTAGAGTACGGCCTGTTGCTGCTGTACGGTTGCATTTACTTCAGCACGAGTTTTGAGGTACTTTCCTGCACAGAAACGGAGTTTTTATTGACTGTACGGGCTGCATTAATTGCTGTACGGACAGCATTTAACACGGCACAGAAATTGAGGGAGTTATCAATGCATTTATTTTTGCTGGTAGGATTTTTTCTGGGTTGTACGGTCTGCATAGAATTTGGCACAGAAATCGAGAAGGGTGTACGACTGGTTTGCTGAGTACAGTGTCCAGGCTTTGGGAAAAAGTCTGATGTGGAGATAAGTTGAATTTCTACTGCATTTCTGTCCTTATTTTGCTGAAGAAAATAATAAAAATCTCTCCTCTCTCTGACTGGTTTTCCCCGTGGGGGTTTTTCCAGGGTTGATTAGCCAAAAATCTCTGAGTCAAATTTATGGTGTGCATGTTTAGTTGTTTTCAGCCTGTTAGTAATTTTTTACTGTGTGTTTAAAATTGTTCGGCAAAATTTTTAAGTAGCTTCAAGCCTATGCAAAACCGGTTGAAGTGAAAAACACAAATTGTTCATTTAAACCAGCAAGCAGTAAAACTCAGTTTTTCTACAGGAAAAGCCATCCAACATGGACATCATTCATGAGTCTGTTACTCTTTGAAGCAATGTTTCCATGTCGAGCAATGGGTAATTATCCTTTAGGCACAATGTATTTAGATTCCTGAAATCTATACATATTCTAATTGACCCATTCTTTTTTCTAACAACAACTAAGTTTGAGCACCACGATGAATCTCTTGTAGGTGTTATTATCCCTGTTGCTAACATCTTCTGTAACTCTTTCTGAACAATAGAGGCCAACTTAGGATTTATTCGCATAAGTTTTTGCCGGAAAGGTTTGACCTCTTTAGCCTCTTCTTTAAGGGGAATAGTGTGTTGAAACACGTCTTCCCAATAAGCTTTAAGTTCATCATAGCTAAAGGCCAACACATCTCTATATTCTTTTATTAGATTGATTAAGTTGTTCCTTTCCTTTTCTGAAGTACCTTTTCCAATTTTTATTAACTTGGGGTCTTTGTCTGTACCTATATTTATTTCCACATAATCCCCAATTTTTATTGACTCTTTTTTTTTTTATGACGATCCTGTCTGTCAAACAACTTTTTAAAACCTATAAGGTTACTTGAAATGTGATTTCTCAAATTATCCTCATACTCTTGATACTCTTTACCCTCCTGCTCATAACTGATCTCGCAACCTTTAAATTCCTGGAGATTATGGATGAATTTTAAGAGTTGTTTATCATCATTAAATACTTGCCATTGATCTACATTATCAGGAATTGAAGGCCTGTAATTGATTTCCATTTTACCATTACCATTAATCATCTCATCCGAAGGTTGGAGGGTGGATGCCACTACTGCTAACTTATCCGCTAAACCATTCATTTCCCTAGGGATTTTCTGAAGATTAAGTGCATCAAACCAGTCCATGGTGTCCCATATAGAATTCCTATACTTCCTTAGTCTATCACTTTTACGCTGATACTGATTCTTAAGTTGGAGGATGACCAAGTCTGAATCACCTTTTATTTTTAACATTTTTATGCTGATGTCCTTAACAGTTTCTAATCTTAGAAACAATGCCTCATACTCAACCACATTGTTTGATGCTTCAAACTCCAATCTAAAAGCAAAGTTGTAGATTTTATTAGAAGGAGAAATAATTACGATGCTCGCACTCTTTCCAGCTTTAGAATAAGCCCCGCCAAAGTACATTTGCCAAACTTCGTGTATCTTTTCATTTTTAATATTTTCTTTAATAGGGACCATGAAGTTGTACAGAATGGCATAGTTTCCAAAGTTGTCAGTGCAATGCACAAATTCATTTCCAGGCTTCTTAGGATTTTCTACATGCCGCTTCCTTTCCTTTTCTCTGTGAAGTATAACCCTAGTGTTTTCTGATGCAGGTATAGTTGTGTATGTCCAATCCATCTGGATGTGTCCACCTAGAGTTGCGTCCCACTTCCTGGACAAAAGCATTCCCCAATTATTTGGTACATCGATTACTACAACATCCATTGCCATATCGATGTCAGAATACTTGGCCAATTTTACATGTAGGTTTAATATTATCCCTACCACTTCAACTTCTCTTGCATCTATTGCACAAACATTGTGGTAGGGTTGTGTGATCCTGAGATTTAATTGTTCCATTACCTTCCTTGAAATTACGTTTGATGAAGCACTTGAATCTAACATGCAGTTATGAAGGAGAAGACCATCAACTAAAAGAGAGACATAGAAAGGCGGGTGATCCTCTCTTTTTGGATCAACACTGTGAAGGACTATGGGCATATCTTCGAGGACAACAGACAAATCATTAAGGATGGCATTATTACTTAGAAGAGTAGTTTCTTTGACACTATTATGATTACTTTCTAAAGCTTTCAACAATTTTTCTTTTTGACCAAGAATCTGAAGGATGTCGGTTGCATAAGCTGAGACTTTAGCACTATTTAACCACACTGCCATGTCAAGTTTTGATTCTACATCAACATGAGGGTTTATAATAGGAGCTGTTACTTTAGGTTTATACTGCTTAGTTGGTGTAGACTTCTCCTTTCTCTAATAAGTAGCTCCCTTGAATCTAGCATTCCTCATTTCTAAGACCTTTTCCTAAGTAGGCATTTCACCATAATTCTGAGTAAAGAAATCCTTTTCCAAACTATAATCTACGGCCTGTTGCCAATGTTGGTCTGCCAAAGGATAAGTTCGGCCTACCATGTTCATGAACTCAGGCTTGCTTGATGGTGTATCCTCACTGCTGATTTCAAGGATTCCTTATTCCATAACTTGATTTGCAATGTAACAAGTACTTTCCTGATGAAACTGAGAACAAGGCCTACAAAATGGAATTGCATCCTCTACCATGTTGACTGAATACTAGGTTCTTGAGTTTGTGCTTTCTTTTGATACATCTGATTAGGCTTTGGTTGAAAGTTCCTTGGTGCATGAGAAACATTATTTCTTTCCATCATAACCAACCTATTCTGAATATGATTTAGTTGTGCAACATGATTGGCCATTTGTTGGTTTTGATTAGTTACCAAGGTTTTCATCATTTCGGCCATTTCCTTCATAGGATCTTTAGATGCTTCCTTATCCTTTGATTCAACAGCTTTTCCCTTAGACTCTTTGTTATAGGAAGAATTTCCTCTAGTGAATCTAGGTAAGTTGGACCTACACGATGATTGCATATTCTTTTCAATTTTTTCGGCCAATTCCTGGGCTTGTTTTAAATCAGTAGGTTCTTTATCTCTTGACTGATACCTCAAATCTCCAGTGAATGATTCAATATAATGGATGAGGATAGTAGCATAATGAGGCTTAATATCTTTATGGAGGTCAGAAACAAAGTTTTTGAATTTCTTGTTAAATTCTTCCATAGTTTCATTTTCCATCTTTTAAATGTTATGGAGAGTAGCAAGCTAATGTCTTGGTTCCTTCTTCTCTCCCTATTTCTTCTTAAAACCTTCCAGGAATTCATTAAGTGTTTTATATGAATTATCAGCTAAGTCAAGGTACCATTCTCCAACATCTTCTTCTAAGGATAAAGCAAAGAGCTTCATTTTGACGTCGTCATGGTCATGGGCAGCTTGACTGCAATAACTAACCAAATGCTTGGAAAACTTTTGAAGGTGGGATTTGACTGAGATGGCATTGTTGCCTTGAAATGTAGGAAGCTTCTTGATAACATCATTCAGAATGGCATGAGGAGCACCTGCTATCTAAGAAAGGTCAAGGGGTTTGAAGAAATCAGTCATTTCTTGAGATTGATGGATATGACTCTCTACAAATAAATGATGGATATCTGAGAGGGATTGGGACCCTAAATCTTCAAGGATTCTACGAGAAGTCTGTCTATTCAATCTCCTTATATAATCCCTTTCAGGCTCAGGGATGAGATCAAATACTCCTTTGGAGTTCCCTCGGGTAAAATACCTTGGAGGGATATTAGACAGTGGAGTCGCCAAATGGATCCAGTTTTAATTTTAAATTTTAAAGACAAGATCTATAAATGTTTTTTTTATCTTTTTATCTTTTTGAAACAAAAAGAAAAGTTAAGTCGTACTTGGGAATAAAAAGATTTATCCCTGGCAACGGCGCCAGAAAATGTTGCCGCCTTTCACACACCTGGGGGGGGACGTGGTAGAAATCTTCAAGCCACTCGGTGTGTCTCTGGGGGCAAGTCTTGAGTCAAGGTTATCACCTTGTTCTTGACTCCTCCGTTTCGGACAACTCCTAATCGAAGCGAAGGGGGGTGGACCTTATTAAGTTGCTAAGGCTATTAAGGCTTAGTGTGATGGTGATGAATGAGTTATTTAGGAGTTTGATGAACCAAATTTGACACAAGATATTGCAATATTAATTAAACCACAACAACATAAAGATCATGTGAAACATATGATGATATCAAGTAAAAAGAAACCAGTGCCAATAATGGAGTCCACAAATGAAAATGTTGTTGTATTGCTGAAAGAAATGTTGCAAGTGCTCTTGGTTAAATTTTAGATTAAATATGGGATGAGTTGATTAAATTAACGAAAAAGGGGACTCCAAATATACCCGAAGGTACGAGGAGTATGTCCAAAATCGTTATTCGATGCGGCTCCCCGCAAGGAATATGTGGGCTGGTTGGAGTCTCTGAGACGTGTTCAACACTACACTAACAAGGGTGTAGCCTAATGGTGTTCTGAGGTCACTACCCAGTTGTTCCGGCTTCCTTTCTGGATTTTGCCACCGCAACGGATTAATTCGAGGCGTTGGATTTTCGCCTGGGAGGTTAATTCGGGGTATGCAGACTAAATTAATCTAGTCACCCACATTGCTTTTGATGCAGTCGGCTGATCGGACGAACGACAACAGTGCAGAGCATACACAATGGAGTCTAAAGGATTATAAAAATTTTACTGAAGTTTTTCTTTTAAAAGAAGAAAAAATGAACCTCCAAGGATCTCTTTCGTTTAAGTGAACCACAATCGGGAAAGCACGGAGGGGTTGATTTTATGAGTGTTTTAAGTTCTTGAAATTAGAATTAAAGTGTTGAACAAAAAGAAAACACGGTTATCTAATTATCCTACCACGAATCTTTTTCCCCTTTCGGGTCACTCAAGAAATCGTGGGGTAAGTAGTAAGTTTACTTTGAGAACTTGAAAGATGTAAACAATTTGCAATGTAACACAAAGTACACTGCTTACATGTGAATAAACAAAACAAAACTAAACTTAACAAAAGAAAAGCAAGAAAAATGAAGAAAGGAAAAAAGACGCGGATCCCCCCAAGGGGGATGGGGTGTGGGCTCTTTCGAGCCTACTTGAGTTTGCTTTTTATTCAACCTGTTTACAAAACTTAAATGAAAAATGCCACTTGGTTATTATACAAAGGAAACCTATGTTGCACAAGTTTCCGGAATGTGGGAACTTAGGGAACGTGGGTACGAGTGTAGAATATGTCTAGAAGTTTCCCCCAAATTTGCAGGAAACGACAGGTCGAGAACGCTAATAACATATATTAAAAAAAAACTAAAAAACATGAGAAGAGAAGAAACATAGAGAAAAAAAGAAACATTAACACAAATCAAATCACTTAACTTATCCCTTGTATTACAGTTGTAACTAGAACCTCTTAGCAGATGGAAATGGCAATAAAATCAAAATTACCATCCACATCATTGATTATATAAGATAGACTCTTTCTTAAGTGGGGACTTTTAGAAGTTATAGTCCCTATATTTGTGGCTATATGTTTAGAGTAAGTTTTTAGTTTTGTGCCAACTATGATTAAAATGTATTAGAATATTATATGTTTACAAACACTCTATGCCAAGGTATTTGCAAAGGTATATAATTATTCAAATTTAAATTATTATAAAATAAAAATCAAGATATTTTTTATTTAAATGTAATTTTTTTTTTCCAAGAAAAAAAAGCGTAATTTTATTTCAAGCCGAGGCGATACAAAATTACATTCTGTAGGTGCTTAAGCACATCCGAGACAAGACCATTGGTCTGCAGAAAAATAACATAAAACAATAATATTACATGAGTTTTCTAGGAATTAGGGATTTTATAATAATCCTCTAATTTCCCTTTCTTCCCTCTCTTCTTTGTTTTCACTTCTGTCCATCCCCCCTGCTGAGGTGCAGCGACAATCAATTCTTTACTCACCTGCTCTACTGCTGGCTGGACAGGCGTTTTATCTTTATCTGAGTCTGAATTTTCTGATTCATATGCACGCTTTGACCCAGTTAAGGAAATATCCATTGCTTCCTTACCGGCAGTTGTTGATTCTGAATGACGTACCTCCACTGTTTCCGCTATATGCACTGTTTCCTCATTGTCCTTATCCTTTTGTTGTTCTGCTGGTTCGCCCTCCTCACCCTCTGAATCCTCATCAATAGAGGGAGCATATTCTGCCTGCCATGTTTTCCTTTTTGGATGCATCCCCTGTTTCTTTTTGGGGAACCGTTTTGAAAGAGGGCACGAATCTTGTAAGTGTCCTGTCAAATGGCAAAATCTGCATCTAAAAGCAGTATTTTCATAGTCCAATGCCTGGATCCATTTATGCTTTTCATATATCAGATGGACTCTATCAGGGAGACCTTTGCTGAGGTCGATCTCCACACAGATTCTTGCATAAGTAAATAACCCCTGCTCATTCAAATCAGAATCACTTTTAATGAACTTCCCAAGCAGGTTGCCAATGTCTTCCAGTACTAGGTGATGCCAGAAAGGAAGGGGCAGGTTGGGCAACCGCACCCATACCGGCATTTTGGTTACCACCATCGAGTTGGCATCAAACTCAGGGAACCAGGGGGTTAAGAATAGCCCCGCTCTTCCCCAAAACCAAGGACCCTGCTCAATGATCTTCTGATAGTCTTCCTTTGATTCAAACTGTACAACAAAAAATCCTTTGGAACATAAAAGAATTTGACAATTTGTTGTCCAGTGTGTATAGATCCAGTTATGAAGATCAAAAGATCTGGGCCAAAAACCATTAAAACGGCAGATGAGAGCATGTGTTTGTAGAGTACTGAATAGTTGTGTTAGCTCTGTATTCTTGACCTCCAGAGATGGGATAGCATCCAGTTTCTCCACAATATACGGCTTGGGTTGTGTAGATGGTGGAGCTGCTGTGGGCTGTGGCCCCTTTGTACGAGCTGCATCTTTGTATGAAGAGGGACCTGCTGTTCCTCTGTTCCCAACTGATCCCCCCCGCAAACGATACAGCACATGCACAGTAGAATTCTTGCTAATCTGACAATCCCTCAACGTATCACCCTCTTGCAGCGCTTTACCCTCATGCAGAATGTAAAAAAGAGTTGAGGAGTAGCCCTCTTTCTGCACTATCAGGGTTTTTAGAGTCTGCTCTGTATCTTCAGCAAAAACCCACAGCAATAAAGTTTTTCCTGATGGCAGTTTAACAAAAATCTGAAAATTTCCTACAGCTGTCTTAAATCCCGAATCAAAAAGACAGGTAGTAAAATCATACGCTTCATCTTCGGAAAGATATGCCTCTACCGGTCTTGAATAGATCGCGCAGCTCACCCTTCTCTCCTTACCCCTGTGATGACCAGCACTGATGGGGCATGCAACCCGAAAGAGTTCTGCATACCAGTACTGAAATGTCTGGAGAAAGCCGCAGTGAAAAAAAGGACCCGTCCTCCTGTCCTCGCCGCTCTGGGAATCGATCCTATGGAGGCAAGTCGCCCCAAAATCCACTTTGAGCTCATCTACAAGAGCGAGCAAATAATCGTGGAGCTTGCGAAGCACGGTTTCTCTGTTAAATTGCAGCGAGACGATGTTCGAAAACTGCGGTCTCTCCAACAAGACAGCCCTGAGATCCTCCGACAACCCTAGGTCAAAGAGAATTGAGGAAGCTTCGGCCTCTGCTAGGGCTAAGAATTTTGGTCCCGTGATTTTTTCGTCCAGATGACGAGCTTCCAGCCTTCGCTCAAGATTTGGCAGTGCATTTCTGATATGCGATCCGTCCAACACCACAACGCCTCCGTCCGCCATTCTGAAATTTCCTCTCCCCATTGATATTAGATATGCTAGCTATTTTCTCTTATTGGATTTTATTTAAATGTAATATATCAATTTAGTTTTAAAGTAAGATTTAAAACCATTTCCAATTAGTTAAAAGTTTACTTTTTATTCATAAAGTAAATTGTGAAATAAATAAAGTTATTTTATTTTATTTAATAATATATAAAAAGTCAAAATAGATTTACATTTATTATTGATTAGCGATAAGTACAATTCGGCGTAGGGATGAATGAATACTCTAGCACGGGCATTAAATAGAGATCAGTGCACCAACTTAACAAGGTAGCACGAAAAGGACTTTTATTGCAACTTAGTTTTCTAGAGAATTTTTTTTGAGTCAACCATGTATATGTACGGTCGCAAGGAAATAGGAATGTTGTTACCAACCAACATGGCGATCATGAATGCGTGGAAGTTCCCAGTGAAGGAAACGCGCAAAAAGAAGTCCCCAAGTTCCCGATTTTAGAGGGTAAAAGTTTCCAATAAGTTCCCAACCATTCGAAACGGTTTCCGTTGGATTGGGAAAGTTTCCTACAAGTTCCAAAGTTCCCT
The DNA here is from genome assembly GCA_001517045.1 of Pseudotsuga menziesii. Taxonomy (NCBI): domain Eukaryota; kingdom Viridiplantae; phylum Streptophyta; class Pinopsida; order Pinales; family Pinaceae; genus Pseudotsuga; species Pseudotsuga menziesii. The sequence goes on along the minus strand of LPNX010929536.1, from coordinate 284,702 downwards.
GGAACGTCGGAACTTCGGGAACGAGTTTCCTAAAAGCCGGGAGCGGTTTCCGTGCCACATAGGAAGAAACCCAAGGTCTTACAAAATACAACAAGCATGTTTATGGAAGATGGGGAGACTCCTGGGGGATTCCAAATGGCCCAAAATTTGCTTTTCGGATAGCACCTCCTCCACTTTTCGGACGGACCTGTTAAAAACCAGCAAGCTTTAATTAGTGTAAAGTGCCCAAAAACACTTTAAAAGTGTCTTTGAACAACCCCAAAAAAACTACCGAAAATTACTAAGTTAAAGTACTTTTAAGAAAAGACAAAATAAATCAAGAGGACAAGTCCTCTTGAGGATCTTGGCTAGCTTTGGGGAAGCCAATCTAAAGCACTTGATTTTATAAATAAAACTTTATAGATTCAAGGGAACAACCATGCATTCAACAAATTTTTAGATCTACTTTCAATGCCTTATGAAAAATGACGATTTCCCTAAACTAGATCTAAGATATTTATGAAAAAAACCTTTTTGAAAACGAGATCTAGCTTTGAATGTTTATATATGAGATCCAATGAAAGAATTTTGCATATGATAAAACTAGATGTTCATACATAAACATAGTAACCAAGGAAATTTTAATTTTAAAGAAAAAGAAAGAGGAGAGAAGATTGGTTTTGCGGCTGGGATCAAAGAAAGCGTGAGGAAGGCCCTTTTGTGGAGCACTGAGGGACGGTGTCTTGAGATTTTTTGAATGGGGAATGGCGTCAATCTTGATCCACACCTCATCCAATTGAGAACCTGCAACTAGATCACAAAAACTTGCAGAAACCTGGGAGATCTAGATATAAATGTATGAAAGAAAAAAACATGCAAAAAATATCTTATTTAAGCAAAATCTTAGATCTTTGAGCATACACAATATGAATAAATAAAGCAAGTAAACTTACTTGCCAAATCTACACTCTTACTGATTCAGTTAAATCCTTTGAAGCTAGAACATAGAAAAGCACAAAATTTGAAAAATTGCCTTTACCACATTTGCAGCATGACGCTGGGAGTCCACACAATACAAGCACTACACGATATAGCCTCCAAAGCTTCTTTATTCTCAACAAATAGATGCAAAATAACAGAATTACAATATACAACAACTCTTCATCCAACTCTAATTAGCTTGGAATGGTGAAGGTTGTCCTTTATTTATAGCCAGACTGGCCAAGAGGGGCGCATGCCTGACTGAGAGAGAGAGTACAACTGCTGGATAGTTGAACCGAGGTTGATCTGTGATAGACTGACTTTGATCTGGACTAGAACTGACCATCTAATTGACACCTCTCTCAGTGAACTGAACAACCCACTCAACAGATGCCAAGTTTACCACACGTGTGGAGGAGAGAGAGAGGCGCATCCTCATATAGTCTGCGTGAGCCTTCAGTGACCCCTACCAACTGGAAAACACTCCACTCAATCAGTAGTTTAACTCGCCTTCACTGAAGAGAGCTGATGAGACTGATTTCAGTCAAATCGAAGCAAATCCCATTGATTTAGGATTTTGGGAATATTCTCCATTTATTAATTATTTTGATTTTTTAATTAATAAATTTGATTTTTTGGAGATTTTTTACTTAAGTGATAAATTTATCACTTAAAACCTAAGTCACATGACACGAGGACATGGGACACGGAGGACACGAAAATACGAGTATTCGACACGAGACACGACGACCAAAAACATAGGACACGGGGGACACGTTTTATATATATATATATATTAAAAAAATACATAAAGATCTACAATTTTTAAAAACTAGAAGTATATAGTATATACAATGTACATCAATCATAATATCATTCAATTGAAATTTGACAATGATGAATCAATAATAAAATTATCAATGAATCATGAACTTTGAAGTTTGAACCATAAACTGCATATTTGATATTTCTCACTAAACCACAAATCTCAAAATGTATTACATAGATATTGAGAGAATGCCATCGACAAATACAAAATAAAGTAGATACTACTTAGCACAAAGTCTAGTATCTACAATACTACTAGATACAAAATGAAAACACTAAATAGCCACAGGTAAGAATATCATAGCTCATCAATGGTACTAGCCATTGTCAATCATCCTCCTGCTCCTCCATGTCAAAATTAGCATTACTGCCGTAGCTCTTTTCCTCTATCCTCCTCCTCTATACCTTTTTTGACAAGACACATGTCCAGAATCAAGACACGTTCCTAGAAGGTGTCGGACACGTGCTAGAAAGTGTCCAAATTTTAGGACACGAAAATTTTGGTGTCGAACACGTATTAGGGCAAGTGTCGTGTCCGACACGTGGAATACAGGACACGGACCCTATTTGGAAGTGTCCTGTTACTTAGCTTAAAACAAAGGAAAAGTGGGTTTTTTGGTAAAACAGGTGCTCTGAGCTAGAAATCGAGCACCCCTAAGGCCAACACTGATCCCTAACCACACTTTTATTACATTTTCATTTTTTCCAATTAGACTATTAAAAAATAGCCTAAGTTTACGGGAAAAAATATTTGTACGAAAACTTAAAAATAAACCTAGGGGGACCTAGCACATGTCCATTTGACTCATTATTAATGTCTAGCATGTTTATAAACATTGACACATAGATTCTAATAACCCCCTAGGCTTAAATACCAAGACGACCACCCTAACTTTGGAGGTATGAGTGAAAAACTCAGAAATTATTAGTCGTTTATTCAACAACAAATAATCTCTAAGGGAAAAAACACTCTGGGCTAGTCGGATTGATAGATAAGTCTAGGGGGGCGAGTCTTTTACATACACCACCATGTCAGAACATTTTATTACAACTCCCCCAAGGGGGTATGAACATGTGGTATAAGAAAAATTAAAAAAAAAATTCCTAGAAGGTTGAATGACTTCTCAATTCTGAATAATGAACAATGGTGTTTGTTCTTTCATCCTACTCACTTGATACCACCAACTAAGTATGACTTAGTAGGTAACAGGAGGGAATGAAATGAACCACTCAATGGGATGATGAAGGTTATAACTACATCAAGACATGGGAAATCAATGGATCGGTCCACAACTCCTCAATCAAGATATTTGTCATTCCTTTGGGTGAGGAGGAAGGTTCACCTGACATTGAAGGGTCTGAGCAAAGGAAGGGCGAGGAGAGCGAATGAGCTAACGAGAATCAACAAGGAGAGCTACTGAGCTAATGGGATAGGGCATGAATTCCAACCACCATTCTCCCTTTATTAATATAATTTATATTAAGTTCTATATGATATATATTATAAAAATGTTACATTTATAAAAAAGACAGGTTTATTTAATACATTTATATATACATTAATATAAATTATATATTAATTTAGAGAGTTATATATATATTTTTAATATTTTTAAAAATCTATTTGGACGAACTTAATGGCGAACCTCATCCGAACCTTGTAGAAAATTCGAACCCGATTCAAACTTAAAGGTTGCCGAACCTAAATTTGAACCCAAACCTTGTGACTTAGGTTTCAACTGAGTCTGCTGTTGTCGTTCCCAACCTCTGTTGCTTCCTACAAATTTGGGGAAAACCTCTAAATGTATATGATGCGCGTACCCACATTCCCAATGATCCGAAAACTCGTGTAACATAACATAATAATAATTATACAATTAGGCTAATGAAAAGTCAAAGGGCACTTATCCCTTCTCCTCATGACCAATCAATGCATATAAGTATATCATCGATGAGGTTCATTGTAATCATCATCTTATCAAATATATCAACATCTATTTTCAATATATATATATATATATATATATATATATATTCTTAAATATTTTTGTAGAAAGATTCTATCAATTAATAACAAGAATTGTCTTCTACATTTGGTTGGAGAGTAGAGAGGTACCTGCATTAAGATTAAGATTTTTGCCCAACATTTTGATCCTCAAAGTTGGGATCATCTTTAGTAGTTTGTTAGGCTTAAGCTTTTTGGCAACAAAAATCAATGATTAATACAAACCTTTGGTCGATTTTCACAATAAGATCTAAGAGCCAACCCATTGGAGAGATTAAAATTATTATTTTTATTCTTCAACTTTTGAAGAATAGGTTTCTATGTATTGCTAATTTCAATGTCGTCATCCCTATTTATATTATTTTGATTTAACTTGATTTCCAAAGCCTCATGTATTTTCCTTTTTCCATAGTGTTCATCCTTAGCTGTGATACCAGACACGTCCATATAGGGCAGCATGTCTCGTGTCCGGGTGTCCGACACGAACATGCTGACAGAGCGTGTCCCGATTTCGGACACGCATGTTCCACGCCTGTCAAGATGTGTCTTGAAAACAGGACACGTTTTTTTGAGAAGGGATGCCCGGGACCACTTTGAAACCGAATTTTGACTTTTTTTTGTCATTTGCAATTGTGGAGAGAGCTCTAAGAAGTGTTTTTTGTGCAGGTGAGGAAGATTTGAAGGTTTTG
>LPNX010929536.1:269207-280061 GCA_001517045.1 Pseudotsuga menziesii | reverse complement strand
ATATATATAACGTGTCCTACGTGTCTTGATTCCGGGGGTCATCGTGTCCGTGTCGGACACTCAAATCCCCGTGTCCTTCGTATCCCGTGTCCTCGTGTCAGGTGACTTAGGTCCTTAGTGATGATTTTGTATCTTCGATGTGTATTTGATGACCATTGTTTAGTGAATGCTCAGATAATGCCGAGATTTTGGTTTGGTTGTGTCTAATGTCAACTCAATGCTCGTGTAACCTTACTTTTACATTGGAAAATTTTTGTCCTATCATATTTTATAAAGTCAATTTATAGAGAAAAGAAAACCTTATATAGTAAAATTTCATTGAAGTGGGCCCCAACAAGAAGCCTCTAATAAAATTGGTAATTAGGAGTCGGGACAAAGTGCTTCCATGGCTATCGTGATTCATGATAAAGACGAAGCCAATAGTGCCTCTGAAATTATGGATTGGATTAAGAAGCCACAAAAAGAGTTTGTGAAAAAAATCGACAAGTTAATCGAAGACTTCCAAAAATGATAGCTAAAATTAATAAAGAAGGGAAATATTTGTCGCAAATGTGTAGGAGATGGATTCCTTAGTGATGATTTTTGTATCTATGCAAGGACAAATCACTACAGCGTTTGAAAATAGTGGACAAAAATGAAATAGGAATTTATAACCCACCAAATGAAATTACGATGGGGTACAATTTAGAACCTGCAACTTAGGGAAATCTGTTCAAAAGTCTGAACTCATGAACCACAGTTTATGAAAGAGTTTAGGATAGAACATGTCAACCCAATAGATTAATATCAAAATATCAACGTTTGAAAATGAATCATTGCAAGCATATCACTAGCTCCAATCTCATGGGCCCAACAAAATAGATATGAAGAAGATGTGCTTCAAATAGAAACAATTACTCCGAAAGAGACCAAATACAATAATGGAATGCAAAATATATTCCACCACCACATTATACAAACAAGTCAAAATACTTCAGGATATGATACAAATGTTACGAAGGAACCTCGTCAATGCTCAAAATAGTAACAAAGTCAAACCACTAAAACATTGAAACAATTACTCCGAAAGAGACCAAATACAATAATGGAATGCAAAATATATTCCACCACCACATTATACAAACAAGTCAAAATACTTCAGGATATGATACAAATGTTACGAAGGAACCTCGTCAATGCTCAAAATAGTAACAAAGTCAAACCACTAAAACCAAAAGACCTTGATGCCGCCATGGAAATGTGCTCAACTAGAGAGTATACTATTTACTATGCTTCGAGGACAAAGCATTTCTTAAGATGGTGACAATGTTATTATTATTAATAATAATATAGTTAGGCTAATGAAAATTCAAAGGTCGCATACCCCTTCTCCTCGTGACTAGTCAATGAGTATAAGTATACCATCATGAAGCTCATTGTAATCATCAGCTTATCAATTATTTCAATCATCTGTTTTCAGTGTGTATATATATATATTCGCAGAAATATTCTGTCAATCAGTAATAACAAGAACTGCCTATTACATATTCTTTCATAACATGGAATAACAGGAAAATAACATTGTTTTCTTTGGGATCTCTTGAAAGAAGCAATTCAAGTTTAAATAGCTGCTAGCATAATTGTGGCCAGGAAAATCAAGATAAGGACTGGCTAGTAGGACTCATAGTTGGTATTATGTTATAGGATACAATAAGAGATGCAGTTGAAGATTCATTGTTGTGGCCTGTTCGGAAAGTGATACCCATTGTCCCTGGGAATTACAGGTGAATTACTGTCCTCATGTGCTTGTAATTTTGGTTGCAGAATTAAATGATTATGGAGTACTGGACTTGTGTATTGCATCTGTTTTTTATTATTATGTAATGTTGTGCTTAATTCACATTCTAAATTGATTTGATATTTCCAGTAATCTGGAGTTGCGACCTATTGGAGTGCTAGATGTGAAACTTGTGCAGGCGAGAAATTTATCTAACAAAGACCTCATAGGGAAATCTGATCCGTATGCAGTGCTTTACATTAGACCAATAAAAGATCGAGTGAAGAAAAGCAAGATCATAGTAAGACCCAAGTATGCTTATTGCATTTATCATTCAGAATCTACGTCTGTAATTTGCTAACATAATGTCACTTTGCTTTTAGAACTTATTCTGTAATTTGTCAACTCATTAATATCTTGCATTGCAGGATAACCAATTGAATCCTGTGTGGAATGAACATTTTGAATTTGATGTGGAAGATATTGCTACACAACATTTAACAGTGAAGATTTTTGATAAGGAAGTAGTCCAGGAGGATGAACTCCTGGGCTATGCTCAAGTGCAGTTGAAGGACCTAGAACCAGGAAAGTTGAAGGATGTATCCTTACCTCTGGTCAAGGATTTGGAAAATGGAAAACCTGATACTAAGAACCGGGGTCAGGTAAGAATTGCTACTACAGTTAATTCTAAAGTTGTATAGATGAACTTAGTTAGGGAACTGTTCCTCGGAAATCTTTTTATCATATAGTTTGGATGTACATGTTTGAATACTTCATTTAGGCACCATACCTATTTAACATGTGTTCAGAATATCTGAGTTGTTCTGCTGGAGTAGGTATTTCATTGAAACATGTTGGAAATGCAAAAACCTTGACTGTCAAACTGATTAACATAGGTGTCCAAAATCCTAATGTGTTGTTCTGCTGGAATAGTATTTGACTGAAACATGTTGGTAATGCCAAAACCTTGAATGTCAAACTTGTAGAAATATTGACAAAAATTTCAGACTTCTGTCAAACACTTAGTTTACACAGATTTCAGACTTAAGACTTGTCATTAATAAAAACTCCTCTCATGCATTTAAATCAGTAACCAACAAGCTTAAATACTGAAACTAAGTCTGTAGCAGCGGATAATCACATTTAAAACAGCAGACTGATAAACCCATCAAACAACAGAAATTTGGTCAATGTGACCCTGGAAAAACCCACCTTGGGGAAAACCAATCCAAGAGAAATTTTATTGCAGTATTTATTACAACAATAAATGACTACCAGATTTTTGTTTTCCGTTCCCACCTAGATTTCCGTGCCGAGCTGACTGTACGGTCTCCACAACAGAAACCACCTCGATTTATGTGCCTCAAAAAAATGCCCAACAAACCATACACTGTATGACCCTCCTCGATAAGCATTCCCAACAGGTACAATACGGACTGTATGGTACAGAATCAATAAATGCCTTGGGAAACATGCCCAGCTCCTTGGGATTCGTACCCACTTGAGAAAAAAAGAAATTTTCTCCTTGGGATTCGTGCCTACTTGAGAAAAATGCAGCTCCCTCTCTCTCTGCAAATCACCCTGCCAAAATGCTTGCTCTTGGAAATGCTTTCCTTCAACTTGTTTTGCACACTACCGGCTCTCTCTTATAACTTGAGAGTGACTTTTCACCTTCCCCATTTCCTAAATCCAAAGGTGAAGATTAAATCTTGCCTTTTCAAGATCAAGGGTTGATAAACTTCCCCCCCCAAAAGCGGCTACATTTAATTTTAATAAAATCACCTTTCACTTTATGAAACAAGTGCACTTTATCTCATAAAGTCACTATAAAATTAAAACAAGGGAATACTTTATAAAAAGTCCCATTTATATATGAGTCACTTTAAACTTTATAAAACAATATTACAAATTAAAGTAGCCTAGCTAGTGCATGGTCACTTTGGCATACAAGACAAAAACATGCGGAGTGCCTCTAGAGCTAAATCTCTAACAGTTAATTCTAAAGTTGTATAGATGAACTTAGTTAGGCAACTGTTCATTGGAAATCTTTTTATCATATACTTTGGATGTACATGTTTGTATACTTCATTTAGGCACCATACCTATTTAACATGTGTTCAAAATATCTGAGTTGTTCTGCTGGAGTAGGTATTTCATTGAAACATTGTGGAAATGCAAATGCCAAAAACCTTGACTGTCAAACTGACTAACATAGGTGTTCAAAATCCTAACGTGTTGTTCTGCTGGAATAGTATTTGACTGAAACATGTTGGAAATGCCAAAACTTTGACTTTCAAACTGATGACAACAGGTGCACCTAGAGCTTATTTATCGCCAGTTTGGTGTGGAGAACAGCTTTGGTGGTCCTTTTGCTGGAGGATCCCAACCATTTGGAATGACCTCTCTGGAGAAAGTTTTTACTGATGGCATGAATGGACAACGGCTTTCTTCCTTAAGTCCTGGCAAGAGAAAAGATATAATTCGTGGCGTTCTCTCTGTTACTGTGAAACGAGCAGAGAACTTGACTTCAACAGATTTAGGGGGCAAGGCTGATCCATATGTGATAGTGACAATGAAAAAAACAGATGCAAAGAAGAAATCACGAGTAAGTTATGGTGTAGTCAATCAAATTTAGGTGTCTTAAACTATATCTATTTGTATCTTTGACAGAATTAAACTGAAATAACTTCTGCAGGTTGTACCCAAAAACTTGAATCCTGAATGGGGTCAGACATTTGACTTTGTGGTGGAGGATGCACTTCATGATATGCTGATTGTGGAAGTCTGGGATCATGATACATTTGGAAAGGTAATTGGATATTTCTCCAGTTTTTGTTTCTTTGGTTTGATTTATCTGTATTGCCATAACTTGACATGTTTTCATCTCTTACTCATATTCAGGATTTCATGGGAAAACTTGCTTTAACCTTAACACAAGTTCTTCATGAAGGGGAATATGATGGTGATTTCCCACTAGATGGTGTGCAATCGGGACGAATATTTTTACATCTTAAGTGGACACCACAGCCAATTTAATAGATTCATTGAAGTGAAAGTTTAGCTTTCATGATGCAAAATAATGACAAGCTCTCCTAGGAATAGGGAGAAGCCATGCAGCCAGGACCTTCAACTTTATCAGATGCCATATGTTAGCTGGTTAGAAACAAAGTAGTTTTCTTGGAGGAAATGCAATGGCGACTTACCAAATCTATTCTAGCAGATAATTCCTTCAATGCTGCTGTATTTCAATCTAGTTTGTTGTAAATTATGAATAGCCTGAAGACACATTTACATTACATTAGATTTGGAATTGATATCATCATCCTAACTTGGAAGGGTAATATGGTGCCTATCCCTACCCTGTTTTTCTTACAACATGTCCCAGGAGTTCTGATCCTGCTCCAGCCAAAAATTGGGTGGTTTCTGTCCAAGAAAAATATAGTAAATGGTGGCTAGCATGCATTTTCGTGTTGACTAAATGTGATGTTCTCATGTTCAACCAAATATTTTATGGTTTTGCATGTTAAAACTAGTTTTCGATATACGTAGACTGTAAGCTACACGAGGAGTTATGAATGCACTTACGTTGGTTCAAATCATCATCTTGTTCACAGTTGCAATGGCATCGAGAATCCTATCCAGCAAAACCGGTATACTCAATACAAAGCAATGGAAGATTAAATCTTCAACTATCCATTTTGTGCAGCAAATTTGTTTGTTTTTGTGACAAGCATGCTGAATACTATAATGGCCGTTCTCTCTTGTTCTTGTGAGTGCTTGTAGGCCCCTTTCACTCTCTTTAATATGACATTTTGCACATAAGTAGGAGGCCAGTCGAAGAACAAAGTGCATTGAAATAGGTTAAAAGAGTGTAAACAACGGAGTATGTTAACCCCCACTAATAGGAAAAGCACCTTGAAAAGCGAGGGCATCTAACTTCCCAAATGCATGTCCTAGAAGGTACAAAAGTGTCTCATTAACCATGGTTAGCTCTGAAAGCATATGATACATTGGTAGAGAAAAATAGGACACCAGAAGGTAATCACGAAAATATGACAGGCTGTCACAAACATCTATTGGATCCAATAAAGCCAAAGATCTCCAGACTTTGTGAGGTAATCTAGTTAGTATTTCTTAGTATTATAAAAAGGTATCAAGATTTGAGTGTTTGCAAAGAAACTAAATTGTAATGGGTGAAACTATATAATTGCTTCCAGTTAGAGAACTTTAACTTTTAACTGGGTAATTTCATCCTTTTCCATCTTCCCTCACTCTAGGACTAACCAATGCTGCAAACACCATGTCAGTAAAAAATATTGCCAAGGGTCTGGAAAACAATATATTTGGCAACATTGGAGAAAGTATTGGAAAATGCCAGCAGAATTAAAAAAATACAAAAATACTCATTTTTTTTCAAATTTTAAAACTTTTAAAGCAACAACAACAACAAATTAACACACTGTTACATAAATATGCAAATAACACAAATGTATAAGATATCTAATGATATATCACACATCAATGTTGATGTTTGTAGCTCACACGTGAACTTCTACATAGATTTTGTGTCAAACATGCATGCAGTCGTCAAAGTCAAATCTTTTTTTTAATTCACTTTATTTATATAGTCAAAGTCTTTTAATTAGTTGTTGAGTCTGATAAAGTGCATTCTAATGTATTAGTGATTTAGGCTAATCTCACCATGAGATTAGGGTTTTTGTAGATTAGGTCTTCAACTAAAGTATAAAGGCATATCGAAGTAGAGGGTAAAGACATGTTCATTCTCTTCTTAAAGAGATAGGTTGGTTGAAAGGGTGAAGAAACTCAACAGAGGAGCAGAGAGAGAAGCTCAGTCAAGCAACTAGGAGAATTTAACCTCACAACCATCGGTAACAGGGGATCTGCACAATTGTATAGATTCATAAAGTCAGATATGTACCATTGTACAGATTCCATACATGTGTGCGAACATGTTCGTACAATCGTACTGAACAGATCTATACAGTTGTACATACAATTGTATAGCAGGATGTAAGGTTGTAGGCAAGTTTTTTGGTTTTGAGGGGCACTTTTTCTTAGTTTTGGTGGGCAGATTTCTATTGTAAGTTTGCCTTTTTGCTTTGCTCGAGTGTATCGTACAATTGCATGCTATTGGCAGCTGTGGAGGTTTCCTTGTAAGCTTTGAAGTATTAATGAAACATTGATTTGAAGGAGTACATGTGTAAATTATTTTATGCTTTTGCTGTTCATTTTCCTATTGTGTATGGATATTGCTGTGTGAAGAATTGATTTCCGCAAATTAAGGTTTGTTTATTTGAGAACATAAGGACATGATTCACCTAGGGAAAGAAAAATTTACTTGGTATCAGAGCAACTTTGATTCAAAAAATCATAATAGTAAGAGTGTGTTTAGATCAAAGATGGTATTTGCTAACCTTTAGGTTTGGAGATAGATTGGATGGTGCCTCAAATTTCCTTTCATAAAAAATTACGATAACTCTTCTTTTAGAAGAGAATGACCTCTGGGGTATTGGCATGGTTGTGGTGGCTTTGCTGATAAATCTGCAGCTTTTGGCAGCTCATAAGAAGGAAGTGAGAACCAAGCGGATGATCATGGATGCTATAAAGGATCATCTGAGCTGTCATATATCCAAGAAGAAGACGACAAAGGGTATGGTTGATGCTCTGTTTAGCCTTTACCAAAGAAAGAACATTAACCAAAAGATAATATTGCACAACAAGGTCAAATTTGTTGATATGACTAGATCAAACATAGTCACCAGTTACTTGATGAAGGTTACATGGAGTCATGACTAGCTTGTAGCGTTTGGGGAGAAGGTTGAAGACAAAAAGTTGGTAAACATGGCACTGAATGGTTTCCCACCTCAATGGGAAACATTTGTTTAGGGTGTTTGTGCCCAAGAAAACCTTCCCTCATGGGAAAGATTTTGGGTTGATTGTATCCATGAGGAGACTCAGATGGAGTCAAAGGCCAATAGATAGGGAGGTGATAGTGACCATGTCTTCATTGGTTCGACAAAAATTGGTAGAGTTAAAGAACCCAACAAGGGTAAGGTAAAGAGTGAGGAGTCAACCTCGTAATCAAGGAAGGACTTGAATAAAATCAAGTGCTACATATGTCATGAGAACGACTACTATGCATCATAGTGTTTGGAGAAGAAGGGTAAAGGGAAGCAATGACACCAGGTAGCAACCTCGACTGAAACTCAGAAGAACGAGTTTGCCTCCAAGTTCAAGAAGAGTTTCTCAATGGTATCTTGCCTCCCTTCCTACACAGTTTCGAAGAACACATTGGATGTGGACAGTGGAGCATCAAGGCATATGACATTAGCCCAAGAACTATTCTTAATTCTAACATAACATGTCTCAAGGGTCCAGGTCAAGCTTGATGATGATACCAAGAATTTAGTAGCAAGAGTCGGTACCAATCCTTTCCAACTCTAGTCAGGAAACTCATTAGATTTTGACAATGTGTGTTGTTGTTCTAGGTCTCATGAAAAATATGCTTTCAACTTTAGTCATGGAAGACAAGGGTTATGTAGTAGAGTTCAAGAACCAACAAGTATTAATTAGATCGAAGGGGTTTAGCCGAAGGTCAACTTAGGTGATTGGGGTTAGAGAAAGTAATTTGTATTGGTAATAGGGTGAACTTGTTTGAGCCCTCGATCATAGCACAAAGAACTTGTGCGAGTTATGGTGTAAGAGGATGGGGCACTTGCATCACCAGGCATTTCCTATTTTGAGGGAGATTGTTATAGGCCTCCTAGAGTTCAACATTAAGCAACATGGTGTGTGCTTAGCAAGCATACCAAGGTTGCTTTCCCAAGTAGTGAGAACATATATAAGGGAATCCTGGATCTAGTGCATTCGAATGTGTGTGGACCGTTGCCACTCCTAACTGGCGTGCGTGTGTCAAAGCCCAAAATTAGGCACACCGGCCCGATGCCAACTGCGAAAAGAGCAACCACTGTCACCACGCTCCTCTCTTCCTTGCTTTAGGTTGGCTCTTCTCCAAGTCAAGGGGGGCGTCCTTGGTGTTAAGATCGCTAAGGCATGAAAGAGTTGTAGACAGGGTGATTGGAAGAGGTTGCCTTAGCGAAATGGTTGTAGCATAAGAGTATTTGAATGGTTGATAGAAGGAGGAAAGTATCAAACCCCACTAATGGACTAGTGCCGATATACCTAAAGGGAGAAATGGAGTCAAGGGAGAACCCACGAGGGCCTTGAGACAGAGAGGGAGTTACTAGATCTTCTTCTTCCTAAAAGCAGAGGATGCACTATGCAAACAGAGGAGATGCTACACAATCAAACTTGATAAAATGTAAGCATCAAACCCGTGCATGCACACTCACAAAGGGAAAAGGCTAGCAATTGCTAGGATTTTCGCCTTCCAATAGGATGGGAGCATCTATTTATGGTCCCCGACACAAACATAGAAAGGAAAAACCTCTAGCAACTAACGCTCAATAACACAGGTTAATGCCACACACCATAGAGGGTACTCGACTGAACATATATAAAAACCCAAGAAGATATTTTTCTATTAAGCCTGGGGAAAAATCCTCCCAGTTTTTTCCATCCTTTACAAAGGAGAAGGCTAGCCTCTTTATAGACCCAAAAAAGCCATTCTCAACTTTTCTAACAAGAAATAAAATAATAATAAAAAGAAAAGAAAATGTATAAAGTTAGATACTTCTTCTCTCCACGAATATTTAATAGGACCACTACATTTATTAATGGGAACTTCCCCATCAAAAAGGTTGGAATGTGGATAACTAGTAGCTCCTCTACCCGCGCCAATGAATTGGCAGCTGACTGATAGTTTAGTTATTCGAATGGTGGAGAACAAATCTACCATCGTATGAAAAGATGCCCTCCATATGGCTGCCAAACAGGTGGATATGAAACTGTCCCCATTCCATTCGGCTGCGATCTCTCATCAAATTCTAACTCTAGTCATATGCTTTGTTTGAACACCGAGCTTGGTTATACTTATTGGTGATTAACGTTGTAACCGGTGGAAATCTACTAGTTGTTGGTTGTAAAGACAAAAAGATAACCTTCAGGTCGTCGAGAGATTGTATGGTGGGGCCGAGTTTGACAAATCGTGCCAACATTTTAATTGAGTGCCAATCAAACAATTGATAAGCAGTGTGATTTTAAAAACTAAAAAAAAAACCATGCCCAAGCTGAGGAATGCAAGTAATCCATGGTGACATCTCAACCAACTGTCAGCAAAAAACGCAAAATTCATCGATCCAATCCGCTGAAAATTGGTTCGACTGTGGGTCACAATTTTTTCCACAACAATTAAATTTTGTCACAATGATGCATTGGGTGTTGATTCCCATGCAATCGACAGCTGATAGATATAGACACTGAGAGGGGGGGGTGAATCAGTGTGAAGCCAATTTTAAACTTTTATTAGCTTATCACAGTTAGCCATCAAATCATCATTCCATTACTCTACCATAATCATTTCTTAAACATCTTTCACTTCATCATTCACATAGCATAAGCATTTCATTCATAAAGAACCATAAAACAAAAGAACACAACACCATATAATTTTGTAATCTTTTTGTATTAGTTTTGGTTCGGCTACAACCGTTGAACAAAATCAGCACCTACTGATACATAGAGCACCTACTCTGCATCCAGGACCCTGCCTGGTTTTCTTAGACCCTGCTAAGAAGGGTTTGAGGTATCCTAACCTCAAAAGCAAGACAAGCTTGCATTTACAATTAATGCTTACTGTTACATCAACTCATCAATCACTTGTGTCTTTAATCAGCTGTCAACTGTATCAGCTCATGCTGATCTGCTCATCATCAATGCTGCTCACCAATCACTGATCATCAAACTCTGTTCTTCAATGCTGCAGGTCATAGGTCTGCTCGATAACACCTCAATCCACTTTCCAACTCAATCAACTGCTGCTAATCATAAATCAGTTCTGCTGCTCATTGTCATCAACCTGTCAAACCTGTTGTTCAAGTATGTGTTCACAAGGATCTGCTCTAACCACTGCCAAAACATCACTGTCTATTGCTCATGTATCTCTGCTGGTCATTTTG
>LPNX010929536.1:253814-269148 GCA_001517045.1 Pseudotsuga menziesii | reverse complement strand
GAAACTACTTGATCTATTTCTGCTGCTCATCAACATCTCTGCTCATCATTCTTTACTGCTGCAGTACTAATCAGCAAAGCATAGAGCATCAAGGCATATAAGGTTCCAATGTTACCAAGAAGGTCTGGAACATCATGGGGTACTCATTATAGTGTTCAAGGCATTATCATATGATCAACACAACTCATGTCATCACTCTACAGTCAACCACTTAGTACAGACCTTTGTCCAGACCTCTGTCCATCATTCTCATCACAAATACTTATTGCATATCAAGCAAGCGTCATCATTATCAACATCATACAAAATTCTTCACTATTCATATAAATACTGTATACATGTCACTACATTCTTTATCACAGTACATCAATTTCTGTCTTGAGTGTTTCTGTAAGATCTAGGGTATTATCACTATTTGAAGAATAGCATACATACATTCAAACTGCTTAGTGTTCATACCTTGTACATCATCATCATGTTGCTGCTGCTGCTCTGCCACTCTAAGAAATAATTTGGGTATGCTATTGCAAATGCTTGAACTGTTGGAGGTTAGGGCTTCACTCCACTGCTGCAAAACCACCGTGTTCCTTTGGTCATCATCGAGACAATCCTCAGTACTTGACGAAGATGATAACAGTTTCTGTTATTTCCACCCAACCATTATACCGTCACAAAGACCAACTTCTTTTGTGCAGATTATAGTGGCAAGCAGTACTAGCATGCTGAAATGGGATATAATCTCAGACAAAAGCTTTACGGCACAGGTTTTGAACAAAAATATAGTCTATCCCAAACATCATGACTCCAGAAACAAATAGCATGTTATCTAGCGCTTTTTGTGACTCCCTCTCAATCCAAATAATTGCATGATCTGATGTAGCATTGCAAGTAATGATAATGTGCTCAAATCTTCCCTCTACTGGAACAACAATTTTCACAACTGGTGGAAACCTTCCACATCTGCAAAGTTTTCTTTCCACAATGTGGTACAACCAACCTGGAGCATATAGTCTTCGTGGATCTGCAAGCATCCTTTCTTCTGGTATACATGTATCACTCATGCATTTTCCACAAAGTAAGCAAGGCAAACAAAAAACTAATTCAAAAATATCTTCCAGAGGAGTGGTTGTCCTTAGCAAGAAGTCATCCTGGAACAATTAGCTGTAACACAACAGAATTGACAATGTCGGCATATCTCACGACCAAGCTGAGAGACATGCATCTGGCAGGAGCAAACGCATAACATCTAATCTGATTCCTCGATCAGTTTCTGTCTTGAAGTCATAATTCACAGAAATTCGTGATGTTTGTATAGCAACTCCAGTTTAGATCTGGGTCAAATTCTATATCGCTGAGAATTGAATTTAACTAGTCATTGAATTAAATTCACCCGTTCAAATTTATGTGAATCGAAATCCGCTATACTTTGTCACCATAATTCAAAGTTGGGCTTCCTTCAGGATTAGACGCATTGCTCTAGATTTAAGCTCTCTGAGAATTTAAACAAAGAAAACTCGATTCCTGTTTGCTGCTCTCTGAGAATCATTGATGAAGAGGATCCGTTCTTCACACTGGTTAATCTTGACTACTCCAAATTTAATTAAGATTAAATTAAATTGCTGGAGCCTTCAGTCCTGCGGTTGTGTTGATAGAATTCAGTTATGTTCCTTGATACTGCTCATGAGACTTTGATGCATTATCCTTTTGCTTTTTGTTAACTTTCCCAATGTTTATCTAACGATCAAGATCATCTTTGACATAAACCTTCCACAAGAGTGAAATCTAGGTGCTCGCATTATGGCCTAGGTTTTAGAGCTATGCACCAATCGCCTTGTACAAGCCCTAGCAGGGCTGCGGCCTGCCTGGTGAAGACCCTAGCAGGGTTAGGGCCACATAAAAATTAAATCCAAAACAAGAAACTTCCATAAAAATTCAAAACTGCTGATCCACCGAAATTTCCACAGAACATATTTCAGACTGCTGCTCCAAAATTTCCTCTGTATGCTGCTACGGTTGCCTCAGTCAAAATCTCAGAGCTCCACCAAATTTTCCACATGAAAAATAAGGATTTGATGGGGTATAAATACTAAATTTTCACCCATATTTTGTTGAGCCGACTTGTATTTTATTATTATTTTTAATGGGGCCGACATACTATAAAACAATATTTTATAATTTTTTATTATTATTATGCTGAGCCGACATGACCTCATTTTATTTGAAGCTGACATCACAAAAATAAAATAAATTTAATATTTTTATTCTTATTTTTCACACAAACCCTTTCTTACCATAAGCAAGGGTGTCCTTAGTGGGCTTCTTCAAAAGCATTTTCAAGGCTTCTTTAAGACACTTCAATGCTTCATCAAGCTCACAAGAGGGACCATGCATCATCAACAAGTTTCCAAATGTGTCCAAGAGCCATGTTCTTCATGGTTATGTTACCAAATGCCACATCATATAAATGACCCACATTGCCTTCACCATTCCTTCAAGGCTCCAAAGACTTCTTCATGGGCTTCTCCAATGTTTACCAGGGCTTCAAGACCATCTCTAGGGTCTTCAGCATCATCAGCTGGGTGGTGGCATCAATGACATCAAGTCCATGTTGGCATCAATGACAATTTCATCAACAATCTCCCCCTTTGTCATTGATGACAACAACTCATGCTCCCCCTATGAGCATGCTCCGCTTTTGTCTGCATCTCTCACTTTGTCTTCATTTCTCCCCCTTTGGCATCAATGGCAAAGGGTGTCCACATACTTGAGTCTGAGATCTCTGATCACTGTTGACTGCTCCCCCTGTCAATATGCACGATCCTAGGACCTGTCTCTATGCCTGGAGTAACCATCCTTTCTCCTTTGAGTTCATTCTCCAGCCTCATGAACTCAATGTTGACACTGAGAGGGGGGGGGGGTGAATCAGTGTGAAGCCAAATTTTAATTAAATCAACACTTTACCATAATCATTTCATAAACATCATTCACATAACATAAGCATTTCATTCATAAAGCACCATAACATAGAAGAACACCACACTATATAAATTTGTAATCTTTTTATATTATTTGGGTCCGGGTACAACCGTTAGGCGAAATCAACACCTATTGATACATAGAGCACCTACTCTAGATCCAGGACCCTGTCTGGTTTTCTTAGACCCTGCTAAGAAGGGTTTGAGGTATCCTAACATCAGAAGCAAGACAAGCTTGCTTTTACAATACAGTATACACAAGAAATCTCTGACACATCAAAGCTGCTCATCTTCTCTACCCATCACATCAACTCTGCTGATCACTGCTGCTCAAAATGTCAACATGTCTTCTGCTGAGAATACATTCCATTCTGCTGTAGATGTATTACTGCCATCAATTCTTTTCATACCTCTGTCAATAAACTTTTCAGACCTCTATCAGTAAACTTTTCAGACCTCTGTCTATATATTTTTAGACCTTTGTCAGTATGCTTTTCAGACCTCTGTTACTGTATTCTTCATCATAGCGAATAAGGCTCAAAATGCCTTTCAAGCTCCCTGACTCTAGTATTGTTTGGATCGAAGTTTATCCCAAATAGAGTCTTTGCTGGCTTCAAACCTGTATCAGACTTTGTCCATTCTACAGTAAGTCATCGTCTTTGCCTGCCAAATTCTGTGTTGTCAAGCCCTCGGATTACATCCTCTGCATCAGGCTCATCTTCCATGTATATAAAAGCATATCCTGTTCATCATTGCAGTATCTCAAAGCTTTGCATCTCGCACAATGCTTTGAAGCAGCCCTGAAACAAACAGCACATTCATACTGAGATGGTGTTAGAACTGTAACATAATTACTAGTCATGTACTCACACTCGCCCTCAGCCAAAGTAGCTGTTTCTTGTGCTTCCAGGATCACCAACTTCTTGCTCACCCTCTTCTTGGCTACTGCATTAGTCTTCCATTTCAACACCAACAATACAAAAATCAGGTGAATTGCCACCAAGGTGGCTGAAAGAAAAGGGTCGGGATTCCTATTCTCCGATGATCATGCATTTAATAGGTTCTACTCTAAGTGCACCTATTAATCGGCAACACTAAGATCTGATCATTGAATATAACACGGAAAAGATCTTCTTCTGTGTCCAATTGTATCTTCTTAGCTCCAACATATAACAATAAATACCTCCAATACTTACCAGCAACAACAATCTTTACTGTTTTAGATGGATGCCAATATGCATTCACACAACCCAAAACTAAATGTTGCAGCAAGTACATTGGTGACCTTACAATCTGTTCAATCGTGTTTCCAGCAACTTCTCACGGAGAAAATTGGATGGGATTGAGCAATTAATGTAGCGCAGAGTTCTCTCTGCGATTTTGGTTTTATAGGCAGTCTTTTTCTTGAACTCAGCACACCTAGTCCGCGGCTCTTCCTCTAGTCCGCATCTCTTCACCACCGTGATCTCTGCTTGGGTAACTGACTCAGCGATTCTACATTCAAGGGTTTATTCTCACCACCGTGATCTCTGAGTTTTTGCTGGTCTTATTATCCTCAGCGATTTCACTCCATCGTGATCTCTATCCTCTGCTGATTTATATATGGGATTGTCCTCAGCGAATTCACTCCATCGTGATCTCTGTCCTCTGCTAATTTATGACTGAAAATTTCACTAGCCCGTGAATTTCCAAATGTCTGTTCAGCCCGTGAATTTCCAAATGAGCAGTGACCACAGAAAAAAAAAATTCCACGCTAAAAGAAAATTTCCACGCTGATGCCACACAAAAAAATTCCTCTGCTGCCACCGAATATTCCACCCAATTCATCCAGCAAATGAGAGCACGATGCTCTATTTATAAGAATTTTTCACCATCTTTTGGGGGCCGACATGCACATGAGGCCGACTTCTAATTTTTGATTGAGCCGACATTGCATATAACCTTTATTAAGCCAACATCAAAAATTTAATTTAAATTGGAGTTACATATATGGTCAATAATAACAAACTCTAGATTTGTTTCTGGCCAAGAGGTATCATGTCCATGTCTCCATCTTGCCTTCCTTTTTCTTGGACTCGCATGACATTTGCATCCTCTTATAGGGACTTCTTCAGTCCTGATATTTGTTTCCCCTCTAGAAAATGTCTGCACTGGTCAAAAATCACATGTATCCTCACAAGAACAAGATTTTTGACCAAGGAGCACAGACCCTTCCATGCTACCTGATTCATTCGTATTCTTTGAGACCCCAAATTGAGATACAACTGCAAGCACACGTAATGTACATGAAGCCACTAGATCATGGACATTCTCTAGTCTGGCACAGTGTCCATCTACTTTCCAGCAATTCATGACAACCTGCTTCACTAACAAATGGACTTTATGTATGCACTCAGAACAGCACCGGTAGACACACTTCACCTGAGAATTAGGCAAATCACTATCTTCTATTTTATTTGTTGTATTTATATTACCACCATTTGTGTCTGTTGAGGCACTACGGAACTGTAGAATGTCTTCCACAGATTCATGAAGATGATGATTGGTTGATAATGCCTCCAAGCATTTAACATCTGACTGGATAGCATAACCATCAGATGGATCAGCCTTAGATATTGTTTCATTGATCAGTCTGCAAAAAATAGCCGGCCTTGCTATGGTTGATTTCAGATCAACTTTTTCAATAGCTTTACTTGAATCCACATTATTCTCGGTTACAGAGGCTCCAAGCAAAGGAAGCTCGTTGGTGTCACAAACTGGGGAAACCATCAGTCTACTACCATCTTGCAAAACAGTATTGTTTGGTAGCAGAGATTTTGGACATGGTATCCCTGTCCCAATAATGCTTGCAGTAGGACCATCAGTAGAAGGTTTGAAAACATTTGGGCTTGAAGAGTTGCTGAGAATAACCTTTTTGTTATTTAAATAAGACGCTGGGAAAGCATCAGCAGATGCTTGAACATTCATTTCTCCATGACCAATCATGTTAATATCAGTTTGTACTTGAGAACTTAACTCTGACATTTCCTTGGCACATGGTGAAGGATCTACTACAGGAATGCATGAGTTGGTTTCCAAGCTCTTTGTGGCATATGCCCAACTGTTAACCATGTCCTCCAGTGAAGCTGCTTGTGCTAATAGAGGGAAAAATTGGTATTTATCTTTTCCATTCTAAATCTTTGTTTTGATTTTTGTAACTAAAATCTCCAAAACCTTTCTTATATCACATGAAACTTCCTTCCTTGTATTGTATATACCCTTAAAGGCAAGTAAACCCACAGCAACCAAACCTCTCACTACAGAAGAGCCTGATATAGCCTTATGCTCCAAGGCTTCAAGACCATCTCTAGGGTCTTCTGCATCATTAGCTAGGTTTAGCTGGGTCTTCAATATCTTCAGCAAAATGGTGGCATCAATGACATCAAGACCATGTTGGCATCAATGACAATTTCATCAACACTCAAGGTGTGTTAAGGTCTTTGAGAGACCTTACACTTGGCTTGCCATATGGCAGCCATCCTCCCTACTTTGATCAGCTTCTTCTATTTGCAACTGCTCGATCTTCCTTATCCATACCTGCTTCTTGACATCTGTTCTTTGAGCATTTGTTCCTTCATTTGTACTGGCTTTCCTTGATGAGTTGTCTAGGTAACTTCTCAAGGATTGTTTCCGTGTACTCCAACAATCTTGAGCTTTGTGCCCAAGGCCACTGCAGCTATAACACCTCATCGTACGACAATGTGCAGCAATGTGACTAACATTGTTGCAAGACCAACATCTGACCGAGTTGTTGGAGCTTCCAACACTTCTTTGATCAACTTCATTTCTCCATGCTTGAGAGTGTCCTTGACTGTAGACATTTGTCTTCTGATCTTCAAATCTTCTTGCTAATGTATATGGAGTACTCCTTCTTGCTTGACTTCTTTGACTGGCACATTCATGGGCTTTGTGTCCAAACCCACCACAGGTGTAGCATCTCAATGTGTGACATGTGGCAGCAACATGTCCAACATCTAATTGATACATTGTGGTTTCCAGCCCTTCTTCTTCCATAGAACCTACAATCCACAGCCTTATGACCAACGTTAGAACACAAATAACAATAACCATTGAAGCCATTTTCATACCTGGGTCTTGTAGTTGTTTCCTTTATGGCGTTGCTTTGATGAACAGACCTAACTCCTTGTTTCATCTTTGAACTTCCAAAATCTTTGTTGTCATGTGCAGGTGCCTGGGGAGCAGCTTTGGACGTTGATGGACCTGCTACTGGAGTCTTCAGAGACCAAGTGTCATCTTCAGATTTTTCTTTGTTCTTCTTGTAACCAATACCAGTTTTGTCGAGTGGAGATCTTTGGCAATCTAAGATCTTATCTAGGACAATTGAACTGTCCTGGAGTTTGACAGAGCTGCTGTTGAACTTCTCATGATGCTTTGATTTTTCCATCTTCTTTCTAAGATTGACAATCTCAAACTCATGCTTCTGATTTGTCACTTCTTTTTCTTCCAATTGATCTCTTAATGCTTCTTCTATTCTCTTGGCTTCTTCTAGCTGAGTTTTCAGATCAAGATTTGCCTCTCTTGCTTCTTCAAGTATTTTTGAATCTTTATCATGGTTCTTTAGAGTTAGATCGATCAAATCAATATTTAGCTTTTCTTTTTCTACTTCCTTTTCCTTCAGCAATTTCATCCAACCTACTCCTTCATGCTTAAGTTTCTTAAGCAACTCCTTTAGTTCAACATTCTGCTTTTGGAGATTATCCATATAATCAAAGGTTGTCGTCCTAAACATCTTGTAATCAGATTGATTAAGATCAAGTTTGTTCAAGAACCAATCAACTTTGAGATCTATGTTGCATACATAGTTTATAATTCTTTGTTTAGCTTTCAACATTGCTTCATCATCATCTGCAAGAACCTTCTCAATTTCATCGCACAAGCTATCATAATCACAAGAGTTCATACCTTTACTGGAGTCCTCTTCCTGTTTATCTTCTTCTTGATTTAGCTCTTTTGGGGGCTTGTCTTCTGATTTCTGATCTGTCTTTTCGGGTTCTGGTCTTGCCTTCTGATACTCACTCTCCAGCTTGAACCATAGTTCTTTTGCCGAAGTGTACTCTCCTACACTTTCCTTCACTGAGCTGGGAAGTCCATCCAAGAGGAAATTCAAGGCTGTAGTGTTGTCCTTCTTTGCTTCCTTCTGTGCGGCTGTTTTTCCTTTCTTGTTTGATGGAGCGGGTGGATTGATAACAATTTCCCAAACACCAAACTTCTTCAGATAAGCCTTCATTTTGCTCCTCCAACTGAAATAATCTGTAATATCCAATACAGGCACGTCATTGCTTGATGACTCTTTATTTTCCTCCATTGTGTCTAAGGATCTCCTTTAAGCTTGCTAGTCTCGTTACGAAGGCCTGCTCTGATACCAATTGTAGACACTGAGGGGGGGGGGGGTGAATCGTGTGAAGCCAATTTTAAACTTTTATTAGCTTATCACAATTAGCCATCAAATCATCATTCCATTACTCCTACCATAATCATTTCTTAAACATCTTTCACTTCATCATTCACATAGCATAAGCATTTCATTCATAAAGAACCATAACACAAAAGAACACAACACCATATAATTTTGTAATATTTTTGTATTAGTTTTGGTTCGGCTACAACTGTTAGGCAAAATCAGCACTTACTGATACATAGAGCACCTACTCTGCATCTAGGACCCTACCTGGTTTTCTTAGACCCTGCTAAGAAGGGTTTGAGGTATCCTAACCTCAAAAGCAAGACAAGCTTGCATTTACAATTAATGCTTACTGTTACATCAACTCATCAATCACTTGTGTCTTTAATCAGCTGTCAACTGTCTCAGCTCATGCTCATTTGCTCATCATCAACGCTGCTCACCAATCACTGATCATCAAACTCTGTTCTTCAATGCTACAGGTCATAGGTCTGCTCGATAACACCTCAATCCACTTTCCAACACAATCAACTGCTGCTAATCATCAATCAGTTCTGCTGCTCATTGTCATCAACCTGTCAAACCTGTTGTTCAAGTATGTGCTCACAAGGATCTGCTCTAACCACTGCCAAAACATCACTATCTACTGCTCATGTATCTCTGCTGGTCATTCTGGAAACTACTTGATCTATTTCTGCTGCTCATCAACATCTCTGCTCATCATTCTTTACTGCTGCAGTACTAATCAGCAAAGCATAGAGCATCAAGGCATATAAGGTTCCAATGTTACCAAGAAGGTCTGGAACATCATGGGGTACTCATTATAGTGTTCAAGGCACTATCATATGATCAACACAACTCATGTCATCACTATACAGTCAACCACTTAGTACATACCTCTGTCCAGACCTTTGTCCATCATTCTCATCACAAATACTTATTGCATATCAAGCAAGCATCATCATTATCAACATCATACATAATTCTTCACTATTCATATAAATACTGTATACATGTCACTGCATTCTTTATCACTTACATCAATTTCTGTCTTGAGTGTGTTTCTGTAAGATCTAGGGTATTATCACTATTTGAAGAATAGCATACATACATTCAAACTGCTTATTGTTCATACCTTGTACATCATCATCATCATGCTGCTGCTGCTCTGCCGCTCTGAGAAATAATTCGGGTCTGCTGTTGCAAATGCTTGAACTGTTGGAGATTAGGGCTTCACTCCACTACTGCAAAACCACCGTGTTCCTTTGGTCATCATCGAGACAATCCTCAGTACTTGACGGAGATGATAACAGTTTCTGTTATTTCCACCCAACCATTATACCGTCACAAAGACCAACTTCTTTTGTGCAGATTATAGTGGCAAGCAGTACTAGCACGCTGAAATGGGATATAATCTCAGACAAAAGTTTTACGGCACAGGTTTTGAACAAAAATATAGTCTATCCCAAACATCATGACTCCAGAAACAAATAGTATGTTATCTAACGCTTTTTGTGACTCCCTCTCAATCCAAATAATTGCATGATCTGATGTAGCATTGCAAGTAATGATAATGTGCTCAAATCTTCCCTCTACTGGACCAACAGTTTTCACAACTGGTGGGAACCTTCCACATCTGCAAAGTTTTCTTTCCACGATGTGGTACAACCGTCCTAGAGCATATAGTCTTCGTGGATCTACAAGCATCCTTTCTTCTGGTATACATGTATCACTCATGCATTTTCCACAAAGTAAACAAGGCAAACAAAAAACTGATTCAAAAATATCTTCCAACATTGCTTCATCATCATCTGCAAGAACCTTCTCAATTTCATCGCACAAGCTATCATAATCACAAGAGTTCATACCTTTACTGGAGTCTTCTTCCTGTTTCTCTTCTTCTTGATTTAGCTCTTCTGGGGGCTTGTCTTCTAATTTCTGATCTGTCTTTTCGGGTTCTGGTCTTGCCTTCTGATACTCACTCTCCAGCTTGAACCATAGTTCTTTTGCCGAAGTGTACTCTCCTACACTTTCCTTCACTGAGCTGGGAAGTCCATCCAAGAGGAACTTCAAGGCTGTAGTGTTGTCCTTTTTTGCTTCCTTCTGTGCAGTTGTTTTTCCTTTCTTGTTTGATGGAGCGGGTGGATTGATACCAATTTTCCAAACACCAAACTTCTTCAGATAAGCCTTCATTTTGCTCCTCCAACTGAAATAATCTGCAATATCCAGTACATGCACGTCATTGCTTGATGACTCTTTATTTTCCTCCATTGTGTCTAAGGATCTCCTTCAAGCTTGCTAGGCTCGTTAAGAAGGCCTGCTCTGATACCAATTGTAGACACTGAGAGGGGGGGGGTGAATCAGTGTGAAGCCAATTTTAAACTTTTATTAGCTTATCACAGTTAGCCATCAAATCATCATTCCATTACTCTGCCATAATCATTTCTTAAACATCTTTCACTTCATCATTCACATAGCATAAGCATTTCATTCATAAAGAACTATAACACAAAAGAACACAACACCATATAATTTTGTAATATTTTTGTATTAGTTTTGGTTCGGCTACAACCGTTAGGCAAAATCAGCACCTACTGATACATAGAGCACCTACTCTGCATCCAAGACCCTGCCTGGTTTTCTTAGACCCTGCTAAGAAGGGTTTGAGGTATCCTAACCTCAAAAGCAAGATAAGCTTGCATTTACAATTAATGCTTACTGTTACATCAACTCATCAATCACTTGTGTCTTTAATCAGCTGTCAACTTTCTCAGCTCATGCTCATCTGCTCATCATCAACGCTGCTCACCAATCACTGATCATCAAACTCTATTCTTCAATGCTGCAGGTCATAGGTCTGCTCGATAACACCTCAATCCACTTTCCAACTCAATCAACTGCTGCTAATCATCAATCAGTTCTGCTGCTCATTGTCATCAACCTGTCAAACCTGTTGTTCAAGTATGTGCTCACAAGGATCTGCTCTAACCACTGCCAAAACATCACTGTCTACTGTTCGTGTATCTCTGCTCGTCATTTTGGAAACTACTTGATCTATTTCTGCTGCTCATCAACATCTCTGCTCATCATTCTTTACTACTACAGTACTAATCAGCAAAGCATAGAGCATCAAGGCATATAAGGTTCCAATGTTACGAAGAAGGTCCGGAACATCATGGGGTACTCATTATAGTGTTCAAGACACTATCATATGATCAACACAACTCATGTCATCACTCTACAGTCAACCACTTAGTACAGACCTCTGTCCATCATTCTCATCACAAATACTTATTGCATATCAAGCAAGCATCATCATTATCAACATCATACAGAATTCTTCACTATTCATATAAATAATGTATACATGTCACTGCATTCTTTATCACAGTACATCAATTTCTGTCTTGAGTGTGTTTCTGTAAGATCTAGGGTATTATCACTATTTGAAGAATAGCATACATACATTCAAACTACTTATTGTTCATACCTTGTACATCATCATCATCATGCTGCTGCTGCTCTACCGCTCTGAGAAATAATTCGGGTCTGCTGTTGCAAATGCTCGAACTGTTGGAGGTTAGGGCTTCACTACACTGCTGCAAAACCACCGTGTTCCTTTGGTCATCATCGAGACAATCCTCGGTACTTGACGGAGATGATAACAGTTTCTGTTATTTCCACCCAACCATTATACCGTCACAAAGACCAACTTCTTTTGTGCAGATTATAGTGGCAAGCATTACTGGCACGATGAAACGGGATATAATCTCAGACAAAAGCTTTACGGCACAGGTTTTGAACAAAAATATAGTCTATCCCAAACATCATGACTCCAAAAACAAATAGCATGTTATCTAGCGCTTTTTGTGACTCCCTCTCAATCCAAATAATTGCATGATCTGATGTAGCATTGCAAGTAATGATAATGTGCTCAAATCTTCCCTCTACTGGAACAACAGTTTTCACAACTGGTGGAAACCTTCCACATCTGCAAAGTTTTCTTTCCACAATGTGGTACAACAGTCCTGGAGCATATAGTCTTCGTGGATCTGCAAGCATCCTTTCTTCTGGTATACATGTAACACTCATGCATTTTCCACAAAGTAATCAAGGCAAACAAAAACCTGATTCAAAAATATCTTCTAGAGGAGTGGTTGTCCTTGGCAAGAAGTCATCCTAGAACAATTAGCTGTAACACAACAGAATTGACAATGTCGGCATATCTCACGGCCAAGCTGAGAGACATGCATCTGGCAGGAGCAAACGCATAACATCTAATCTGATTCCTCGATCAGTTTCTGTCTTGAAGTCATAATTCACAGAAATTCGTGATGTTTGTATAGCAACTCCAGTTTAGATCTGGGTCAAATTCTATATCGCTGAGAATTGAATTTAACTAGTCATTGAATTAAATTCACCCGTTCAAATTTATGTGAATCGAAATCCGCTATACTTTGTCACCATAATTCAAAGTTGGGCTTCCTTCAGGATTAGACGCATTGCTCTAGATTTCAGCTCTTTGAGAATTTAAACAAAGAAAACTCGATTCCTTTTTGCTGCTCTCTGAGAATCATTGATGAAGAGGATCCGTTCTTCACACTGGTTAATGTTGACTACTCCAAATTTAATTAAGATTAAATTAAATTGCTGGAGCCTTCAGTCCTGCGGTTGTGTTGATAGAATTCAGTTATGTTCCTTGATACCGCTCATGAGACTTCGATGCATTATCCTTTTGCTTTTTGTTAACTTTCCCAATGTTTATCTAACGATCAAGATCATCTTTGACATCAACCTTCCACAAGAGTGAAATCTAGGTGCTCGCATTCTGGCCTAGGTTTTAGAGCTATGCACCAATCGCCTTGTACAAGCCCTAGCAAGGCTACGGCCTGCCTGGTGAAGACCCTAGCAGGGTTAGGGCCACATAAAAATTAAATCCAAAACAAGAAACTTCCATAAAAATTCAGAACTGCTGATCCACCGAAATTTCCACAGAACATATTTCTGACTGCTGCTCCAAAATTTCCTCTGTCTACTGCTACGGTTGCCTCAGTCAAAATCTCAAAGCTCCACCAAATTTTCCACATGAAAAATAAGGATTTGATGGGGTATAAATACTAAATTTTCACCCATATTTTGCTGAGTCGACTTGTATTTTATTATTATTTTTAATGGGGCCGACATACTATAAAACAATATTTTATAATTTTTTTTTACTATGCTGAGCCGACATGACCTCATTTTATTTGAAGCTGACATCACAAAAATAAAATAAATTTAATATTTTTATTTTTATTTTTCACACAAACCCTTTCTTACCATAAGCAAGGGTGTCCTTAGTGGGCTTCTTCAAAAGCATTTTCAAGGCTTCTTTAAGACACTTCAATGCTTCATCAAGCTCACAAGAGGGACCATGCATCATCAAACAAGTTTCCAAATGTGTCCAAGAGCCATGTTCTTCATGGTTATGTTACCAAATGCCACATCATATAAATGACCCACATTGCCTTCGCCATTCCTTCAAGGTTCCAAAGACTTCTTCATGGGCTTCTCCAACGTTGACCAGGGCTTTAAGACCATCTCTAGGGTCTTCAGCATTATCAGTTGGGTGGTGGCATTAATGACATCAAGTCCATATTGGCATCAATGACAATTTCATCAACAATCTCCCCCTTTGTCATTGATGACAACAACTCATGTCCCCCCTATGAGCATGCTCCGCTTTTGTCTGCATCTCTCCCTTTGTCTTCATTTCTCCCCCTTTGGCATCAATGGCAAAGGGTGTCCACATACCTGAGTCTGAGATCTCTGATCACTGCTGACTGCTCCCCCTGTCAATATGCACGATCCTAGGACCTATCTCTATTCCTGGAGTAACCATCCTTTCTCCTATGAGTTCATTCTCCAGCCTCATGAACTCAAGGTGTGTTAAGGTCTTTGAGAGACCTTACACTTGGCTTGCCATATGGCAGCCATCCTCCCTGCTCTGATCAGCTTCTTCTATCTGCAACTGCTCGGTCTTCCTTATCCATACCTGCTTCTTGACATCTGTTCTTTGAGCATTTGTTCCTTCATTTGTATTGGCTTTCCTTGATGAGTTGTCTAGGTAACTTCTCAAGGATTGTTTCCGTGTACTCCAACAATCTTGAGCTTTGTGCCCAAGGCCACTGCAGCTATAACACCTCATCGTATGACAATGTGCAGCAATGTGACTGACATTGTTGCAAGACCAACATCTGACTGAGCTGTTGGAGCTTCATTTCTCCATGCTTGAGAGTGTCCTTGACTGTAGACATTTGTCTTCTGATCTTCAAATCTTCTTGCTGATGTGTATGGAGTACTCCTTCTTGCTTGAATTCTTTGACTGGCACATTCATGGGCTTTGTGTCCAAACGCACTACAGGTGTAGCATCTCAATGTGTGACATGTGGCAGCAACATGTCCGACTTGTTTACATGTCCAACATCTAACTGAGACATTGGGGCTTCCAGCCCTTCTTCTTCCATAGAACCTACAATCCATAGCCTTATGACCAACGTTAGAACACAAATAACAATAACCATTGAAGCCATTTTCATACCTGGGTCTTATAGTTGTTTCCTTTATGACGTTGCTTTGATGAACAGACCTAACTCCTTGTTTCATCTTTGAACTTCCAAAATCATTGTTGTCATGTGCAGGTGCCTGGGGAGCAGCTTTGGACGT
This sequence comes from Pseudotsuga menziesii, assembly GCA_001517045.1. Lineage (NCBI taxonomy): Eukaryota > Viridiplantae > Streptophyta > Pinopsida > Pinales > Pinaceae > Pseudotsuga > Pseudotsuga menziesii. The sequence goes on along the minus strand of LPNX010929536.1, from coordinate 254,007 downwards.
TGATGGACCTGCTACTGGAGTCTTCAGAGACCAAGTGTCATTTTCAGATTTTTCTTTGTTCTTCTTGTAACCAATACCAGTTTTGTCGAGTGGAGATATTTGGCAATCTAAGATCTTATCTAGGACAATTGAACTGTCCTGGAGTTTGACAGAGCTGCTGTTGAACTTCTCATGATGCTTTGATTTTTCCATC
>LPNX010929536.1:228338-253773 GCA_001517045.1 Pseudotsuga menziesii | reverse complement strand
ACTCATGCTTCTGATTTGTCACTTCTTTTTCTTCCAATTGATCTCTTAATGCTTCTTCTATTCTCTTGGCTTCTTCTAGCTGAGTTTTCAGATCAAGATTTGTCTCTCTTGCTTCTTCAAGTATTTTTGAATCTTTATCATGATTCTTTAGAGTTAGATCGATCAAATCAATCTTTAGCTTTTCTTTTTCTACTTCCTTTTCCTTCAGCAATTTCAGCCAACCTACTCCTTCATGCTTCAGTTTCTTAAGCAACTCCTTTAGTTCAACATTCTGCTTTTCGAGATTATCCATATAATCAAAGGTTGTCGTCCTAAACATCTTGTAATCAGATTGATTAAGATCAAGTTTGTTCAAGAACCAATCAGCTTTGAGATCTATGTTGCATACATAGTTTATAATTCTTTGTTTAGATTTCAACATTGCTTCATCATCATCTGCAAGAACCTTCTCAATTTCATCGCACAAGCTATCATAATCACAAGAGTTCATACCTTTACTGGAGTCCTCTTCCTGTTTATCTTCTTCTTGATTTAGCTCTTCTGGGGGCTTGTCTTCTGATTTCTGATCTGTCTTTTCGGGTTCTGGTCTTGCCTTCTGATACTCACTCTCCAGCTTGAACCATAGTTCTTTTGCCGAAGTGTACTCTCCTACACTTTCCTTCACTGAGCTGGGAAGTCCATCCAAGAGGAAATTCAAGGCTGTAGTGTTGTCCTTCTTTGCTTCCTTCTATGCGGCTGTTTTTCCTTTCTTGTTTGATGGAGCGGGTGGATTGATAACAATTTCCCAAACACCGAACTTCTTCAAATAAGCCTTCATTTTGCTCCTCCAACTGAAATAATCTGTAATATCCAGTATAGGCACGTCATTGCTTGATGACTCTTTATTTTCCTCCATTGTGTCTAAGGATCTCCTTCAAGCTTGCTAGGCTCGTTACGAAGGCCTGCTCTGATACCAATTGTAGACACTGAGAGGGGGGGGGTGAATCAGTGTGAAGCCAATTTTAAACTTTTATTAGCTTATCACAGTTAGCCATCAAATCATCATTCCATTACTCTACCATAATCATTTCTTAAACATCTTTCACTTCATCATTCACATAGCATAAGCATTTCATTCATAAAGAACCATAAAACAAAAGAACACAACACCATATAATTTTGTAATCTTTTTGTATTAGTTTTGGTTCGGCTACAACCGTTGAACAAAATCAGCACCTACTGATACATAGAGCACCTACTCTGCATCCAGGACCCTGCCTGGTTTTCTTAGACCCTGCTAAGAAGGGTTTGAGGTATCCTAACCTCAAAAGCAAGACAAGCTTGCATTTACAATTAATGCTTACTGTTACATCAACTCATCAATCACTTGTGTCTTTAATCAGCTGTCAACTGTATCAGCTCATGCTGATCTGCTCATCATCAATGCTGCTCACCAATCACTGATCATCAAACTCTGTTCTTCAATGCTGCAGGTCATAGGTCTGCTCGATAACACCTCAATCCACTTTCCAACTCAATCAACTGCTGCTAATCATCAATTAGTTCTGCTGCTCATTGTCATCAAATTGTCAAACCTGTTGTTCAAGTATGTGCTCACAAGGATCTGCTCTAACCACTGCCAAAACATCACTGTCTACTGCTCATGTATCTCTGCTGGTCATTCTGGAAACTACTTGATCTATTTCTGCTGCTCATCAACATCTCTGCTCATCATTCTTTACTGCTGCAGTACTAATTAGCAAAGCATAGAGCATCAAGGCATATAAGGTTCCAATGTTACCAAGAAGGTCTGGAACATCATGGGGTACTCATTATAGTGTTCAAGGCACTATCATATGATCAACACAACTCATGTCATCACTCTGCAGTCAACCACTTAGTACAGACCTCTGTCTAGTCCTCTGTCCATCATTCTCATCACAAATACTTATTGCATATCAACCAAGCATCATCATTATCAACATCATACAAAATTCTTCACTATTCATATAAATACTGTATACATGTCATTGCATTCTTTATCACAGTACATCAATTTCTGTCTTGAGTGTGTTTCTGTAAGATCTAGGGTATTATCACTATTTGAAGAATAGCATACATACATTCAAGCTGCTTATTGTTCATACCTTGTACATCATCATCATCATGCTGCTGCTGCTCTGCCGCTCTGAGAAATAATTCGGGCCTGCTGTTGCAAATGCTTGAATTGTTGGAGGTTAGGGCTTCACTCCACTGCTGCAAAACCACCGTGTTCCTTTGGTCATCATCGAGACAATCCTCAGTACTTGACGGACATGATAACAGTTTCTGTTATTTCCACCCAACCATTATACCGTCACAAAGACCAACTTCTTTTGTGCAGATTATAGTGGCAAGCAGTACTAGTACGCTGAAATGGGATATAATCTCAGACAAAAGCTTTACAGCACAGGTTTTGAACAAAAATATAGTCTATCCCAAACATCATGACTCCAGAAACAAATAGCATGTTATCTAGCTCTTTTTGTGACTCCCTCTCAATCCAAATAATTGCATGATCTGATGTAGCATTGCACGTAATGATAATGTGCTCAAATCTTCCCTCTACTGGAATAGCAGTTTTCACAACTGGTGGAAACCTTCCACATCTGCAAAGTTTTCTTTCCACAATGTGGTACAACCGTCCTAAAGCATATAGTCCTCGTGGATCTGCAAGCATCCTTTCTTTTGGTATACATGTATCACTCATGCATTTTCCACAAAGTAAACAAGGCAAACAAAAAACTGATTCAAAAATATCTTCCTGAGGAGTGGCTGTCCTTGGCAAGAAGTCATCCTGGAACAATTAGCTGTAACACAACAGAATTGACAATGTCGGCATATCTCACGGCCAAGCTGAGAGACATGCATCTGGCAGGAGCAAACGCATAACATCTAATCCGATTCCTCGATCAGTTTCTGTCTTGAAGTGATATTTCACAGAAATTAGTGATGTTTGTATAGCAACTCCAGTTTAGATCTGAGTCAAATTCTATATCGCTGAGAATTGAATTTAACTAGTCATTGAATTAAATTCACCCGTTCAAATTTATGTGAATCGAAATCTGCTATACTTTGTCACCATAATTCAAAGTTGGGCTTCCTTCAGGATTAGACGCATTGCTCTAGGTTTCAGCTCTCTGAGAATTTAAACAAAGAAAACTTGATTCCTTTTTGCTTCTCTCTGAGAATCATTGATGAAGAGGATCCGTTCTTCACACTGGTTAATCTTTACTACTGCAAATTTAATTAAGATTAAATTAAATTGTTGGAGCCTTCAGTCCTGCGGTTGTGTTGATAGAATTCAGTTATGTTCCTTGATACCGCTCATGAGACTTCGATGCATTATCCTTTTGCTTTTTGTTAACTTTCCCAATGTTTATCTAACGATCTAGATCATCTTTGACATCAACCTTCCACAAGAGTGAAATCTAGGTGCCCGCATTCTGGCCTAGGTTTTAGAGCTATGCATCAATCGCCTTGTACAAGCCCCTAGCAGGGCTGCGACCTGCCTGCTGAAGACCCTAGCAGGGTTAGGGCCACATAAAAATTAAATCCAAAACAAGAAACTTCCATAAAAATTCAGAACTGCTGATCCATTGAAATTTCCACAGAACATATTTCAGACTGTTGCTCCAAAATTTCCTCTGTCTGCTACTACGGTTGCCTTAGTAAAAATCTTAGAGCTCCACCAAATTTTCCACATGAAAAATAAGGATTTGATGGGGTATAAATACTAAATTTTCACCCATATTTTGCTGAGCCGACTTGTATTTTATTATTATTTTTAATGGGGCCGACATACTATAAAACAATATTTTATAAATTTTTTTATTATTATGCTGTGCCGACATGACCTCATTTTATTTGAAGCCGACATCACAAAAATAAAATAAATTTAATATTTTTATTTTTATTTTTCACACAAACCCTTTCTTACCATAAGCAAGGGTGTCCTTAGTGGCTTTCTTCAAAGGCATTTTCAAGGCTTCTTTAAGACACTTCAATGCTTCATCAAGCTCACAAGAGGGACCATGCATCATCAACAAGTTTCCAAATGTGTCCAAGAGCCATGTTCTTCATGGTTATGTTACCAAATGCCACGTCATATAAATGACCCACATTGCCTTCACCATTCCTTCAAGGTTCCAAAGACTTCTTCATGGGCTTCTCCAACGTTTACCGGGGCTTCAAGACCATCTCTAGGGTCTTCAGCATCATCAGCTGGGTGGTGGCATCAATGACATCAAGTCCATGTTGGCATCAATGACAATTTCATCAACAATAGATACAAAAACGACCCTCCTTGTAGTTGGTTGCAAATGCTGACGTCTTTAACTGTTAGAATCAAACGTGAATTGGTCCACGTGGAGATAACCCATTTCCTGGCGTTGAGACTTAATCGTGGAGTGATGTCCAATGCTTATACTCAACAACGATAAAAACAAACCTCAGCATTAATGAGTTGGATGCCAAGGACGGGAAAAAATTGGTGTATGATCCAACTTATCCTCTGCCGTGAGCTTTGATGAACCCCAAGGTGCTAACTGATTGAGTTTTATTTGATTTGGTCACCATATATGTTTACACCAACCAATTGCTCCCAACAGATTTTGTCCAGTAGCCACTTTGATGATCAAGCTGGAGGGAATTATTCATGCCCAGGATGTCAACCTGGGCGTCACTTCTCCATTTGTCCACGATTCTCTTGTGCGTTGAACGTTTCTCAACATCAATTTGAGACAATTTGCCAGAGAGTAGGTTCTTCTCACATTCTCAGGCAAAATATTCACTTAAATGGTTTCAAAGGTTCATACCCTGTAACTCAAGTGGCAAACACTTGATCAGTTTATCAAACTGTTGGCTTTTGTCCTGTGATTTTGAGCATCACAGAGTCCTTCCCTTTCAAAATTCAAAAAAGTTTATGAGAAAAAACTCTTTGGTGACAACACACTGAAACTCTGGTCGACTGCTGCACACGGCTCTTCCAAAGGAGACAAACATATTTATGTTTTCCCAAAACAAACTTCGACCATGCTAGGAAAATCCTACCCATAAATGTGTATTGTAAGTGTTGATTTTAGGAGGTTCGCAAGATCCCCCTAGTGTCTGTCTTTTTTTAAAAAGCCTACGCATGATATTTGGATTGCCATCTGAAAGCAATAAAGGCTGCTCTTGAAGCTTAAAGATGGATACCCTTTTGCAAAGGTGGCTGATAAAGGGGGCCCAGATCTGTTGCTATGATAATCTGAAACTGACAGTAGTATATTGCTTCTGAAGCAGTCGTCCTTCTATGCTTCCAGGGAAACTACCTGTCGCAAAAAATATCTTGTTTGCAAGATTCAAATGTGTGAGATAGTTATGTTGATGTGCATTGAAATTTTGTAGACACCCCTGTTAGTGAAGGGGGTAACATCTGGCTCCATAGGAGACGTGTACTCTTTGAGAGAGTATACGAGAACACCAGAACCTCTTATTTCAGCTAAACTTGCCGAGTAGTGGGGATGGATTAATTCACATCCAACCACCTGCTTATTACAAAATAGAAACGATGCCTAAAAAACTATCAAATGTAAATGCTCATATAAGAGCTTTATTCATCCTACCAATTCTATTCTATCAAATTAGTAAGAATGCTAAGTGTAATGGTACAACCAGTGGAGCCATGCCTGCATCTTATCTATGCAAAGCTTCTTCTTTTTTCTGTGCTTGGTTAGAGACGGAAACAGGGACAGAATTATCAAACAAAGATGTCTTACAGTTTGTTCATGCAACCAGTTGAACTAAAAAACCAGATTGTTAGGATAAAAGAAACTATCAAATTTTTGGCAAGCAAAATTTGCACAAGATGCTTCTATCCACTCATTGATAGGGTTCAAATACCAACCTTTATCATAAGGCTGCTCGAGTTGATCTTCAAACAAGGAGCCTTGTGACGCTTCATCAACCAGATCTTCAATGATCTATTCTTCATGGATCTCCTCTCCGAAATCAGGTTGTGTCCTAGGGAGGAGGGCATCATACTCTTTGGCCAACTTCTCAATATCTTCAACTGTTACTTCATGCCAACACAAGAGAAACTTCTCAAAAAACTTTTCCATTGAGTCTATGCTTTCATCCCAAAGGTCATTGAACCAATCTTCTGCATCTCCCTCAAAAGGTAGAGCAAATACAATCATGAGATCATCCTCATGGTAGACTTTGAGATCCGCCATCAACTTGCAGAAAGAAACCATATGGTGGATTGTCGAGTCCTCGTCACTTCCAAAGAACTCTAGAACAGTTCTAAGTACTCTTTTATAGCACTCATGAGGAAATCCATGGATACCAAATAAATCTAGTGGGGTGAAGGCTCTGTGCAAGTGAGCACGAAGTCCTTCCATTTTATCATCCATATTCTCAAATAATGAAGTATTGAATATGCTATATACATAGAGTCATAACTCAACTGAAATGTGGAGTCACCAAGGTGAGCTTGAAAGCCTTCTGATTTCTAAGTGTGCTCACCTCTACACCCAAAAAGTCTTCAGATCTGCAAAAGGACAAGGGATTCGTCCCTTCATGGAGTCGCCATGTGAGAATCAGGATCTACAATACGATCTCTCGCAAATATCAATGAAGCATAGTCTTCAAATCTACGAGAACTGGAATTTGTCCTCGGCAACGACGCCAAAAATGTTGCCTCTCCTGACCGACATGCGTGTGTCAAAGCCCAAAATTAGGCACACTGGCCTGATGGAAACTGTGAATAGAGCAACCACTGTTACCACACTCCTCTCTTCCTTGCTTCAGGTTGGGTCTTCTCCAACTCAAGGGGGGGCATCCCTGGTGTTAAGATCGCTAAGGCAGGAAATAATTGCAGACAGGGTGATTGGAAGAGGCTGCCTTAGTGAAATGGTTGTAGCATTAGAGTATTTGAATGGTTGACGGAAGGAGGAAATGATCAAACCCCACTAATGGACTAGTGCCGGTTGTTATCACCAACCTTGTAGTTGCCTATATGAGATGGATCCAGGATGGACGGTAGAGGGACAAGCAACTAAGGAGGTGGAACCAAGATTGCCTCAACTCCCAAATGGATGGCTGTCACGCCAATTGAGGCAGTCTTCACTTGATATTGTTTTTTCCCAAGACAACAATGGGAGAGACCCAAATCTACTCTCGATAGGAGAGATCAGACCTAGACACCAAATCAGATCAAATGGACTTGAGGTACGTAAGGTGTAAGGTAATGGAATCCCTAGATCTATGGATGACGTCACTAGGTGAACCAAGGCTTTGGATCAACGTTTAGGAGATATGCGATTTGATCCAAATTGGGACACAAGTGACCTATGAGGCAAATACTAGATCTGGGGTCAAGGTACTAGCAAAAGGTGAAGATATCCACTGCCTTGGGAAATGTGACCAATGCAAAGAAGGTAAGAACAGGATTGGGGCTATCTAGTACCGAGGGATAGACTTGAAAGAAGGTATGACAGTATCAAAACACCCGAGCCACAAGCAAAAAGTCAAATCGCAAGAGGAAGAGGCAAAAGGAGGGGTAGCGCTAGGGTTTGAAGATCTGTGTCTTGGGATCTAGGCCAATGGAGTCACTTTTAGCCCAACGCTGAAGAAGACCCACCTAGGGCTGGACCTGATCTACAAACCCAAAAGCGGTTTTGCCAGAAAAGATCAGATCCCGAGAAAAGAGGGGAACATGGAGGGTAGCGCAAGGGTTTGGAGACCAATGCTTACAGATCTAGGCCAAACTACTTAGGGTATGACCCGATCTACAAAACCCAAAAATGGTTTTCCTTGAGATCAAGCGATTTGATCTATAATGTTTTTTGTATTTTTTATTATTTAGGGTTTTAAGATGGAAATACAGATGCCAATGGATTGAGATCTAGAAGAGAAGCACTAACCTGTAGATCTTACTTGGAAAACCTTATAGATGCCTTGATAGTGATGATCTTTGTTATCCCGATCAATTTGAGAAGATTTGAGTGAGTTCTATGCCCAACGTTTTGCCCCAAGAAGCCATTGTGCCCTCTCTCATGCACAACAAACGTCAACCATATCAGATTTGCTGCATCATGAGAAAAGAACAAATTCTACAGAAAAATTACAAGATAGAATCATAGATCGCATTGATACTAATGAAATCCCCCTGATACAAAACACATCCAAGCCAAGCGAGTTGAGGAACCCCTGCAAAAATGCCCCAGTTGAAGTCGCCCTCCTGTAGACAAGACAATGTTTCCTGAAAAATATAGATCTCACAAAAAATACCCAAATGATAGGAAACAAAATATTTTCCAATCACCATCTAAGAACACCAGATGCAAAGGAGATCCAAAAATTTCCACAAAAAAAGTTTTTCTATTATCCAGATCCAAGAGCCAAAGACCTCTTACAAATGAGAAGCTCTCTCCTTTAAATAGGAATGAAAGATCCAAAATCCTAACCAATTTTCAAATGGGTGGCTAAGATTAAAATATACAAATGTTCTAATCAACGACTGAGATGAGCTCAACATACAATACATGCATCAATACAATAAAATAATATAAAAGTGAACTAAATCCGCCTAGGAGAGGGGATCCCACTCAACAAAAAAACAAATGAAGCACATGGCGGGTCCAGGGAGTGTTAACTAACTCCCTTTGAGTATCTTCATGGCACAATAAAAATAATATAATTTTTTAACTGTGAAATTGTGCCTCCTTAAAGAAATCGTGAGCCTCCAAAAAGTTCCAGAAAATATAAAATATGCCCAAAAAAATAGACGTGGGCCCATCCAGGTGCTGTAACTACTGGAGAAGGGTCGGAAGACATCACGCTCATCATAAGAACTCATCCCATGCCAATTCCTTACCTCAGTAGCCCAAATCGAATTCTTCAGTAGCCATTTTAATTATTTTTTATTTGCCTCGGGAAATGTGATATGCCAAAAACTACCTCCTAGGGTGCCTCTGTTATCCAACTGAGCCCACTAGGCTCTCTAGGAGAGGGGTAATATGGTACAATCAAGTGGTTGGACACCCCCTTCCTCATACAACGCCCTAGGATATCCAAGAAAATCATCTCCCTACTCAGACAGGCCATCCAGTATGGCAAAACTGCACCAAAAGGGTACACTGAGCCAAATCATCTCTGCAACTGCCCGAAACTGAAATTAAGTTGTCTCACTAGACTCAGAGAGTCCAAATCCATCTAAGGTGCATACTCACACACCCTATATGTCTTTGCATGATCATCCAAAATATCCAATATACCCATATAGACAAAATAATAATATGTAAATGACCACATAATCAATAATATAACTCAGGATACATCCATCCGCTGCAAGTGTTCAAATGTTAAGACATGCTCTATAAATCATTCAAGTAACAATTATAACGAGTAGCAATCACTTAACTGGCGGTCCATCAACCAAATGCATAGGGTTTCATTTATTAAATATAACTCAGACCAGACTTTCAAAACCATACTCACTTCATAGTTGTAGTCAATTTGCTAGTGAAGGGTGAAGGCTAAAATTCATAAGGCTAGTGCAAAGGGTGACCACCAACTTGAACCGTGACACTTCGGATATGGAAAGGAGATGGCAGTGTCTCACAAATGGGTAAGCTACTTTCATAAATGTTTATTCACCTTGACAAATTCTCACAATCCAAATCAATACAAGTGATGCCAGCAATCATTAGATATAACTTTAGGAACAATTGCTTTTTGGGCCTTTGATTTTCCATAGCCTTTATCCATGTATTTATTACACGGATTTTTATTATTGAGGCTTCTTGCATTTATGTATGTTTAAAAACATTTCTTTTCATGAATGTTTTAATATATTCATTTGAATGTACTTCAAAGCCAATTTTATTAGGCTTGTCTTTCATTCACGTATGTTTAAAAACAGTACTTTTCATGAATGGGCTTTTCATAAATTATTCATTTCCAAATACATTGTATTGATAGCAGCGCTACTTGTTTTAGGTTTAGCCAACACAACTTAGGTAACTCAGAGCTGAGACACAAATAAACAGGGAAGCTTGTCCAACCAAAATGCTCTAGTGGGGAAAGGTCCTCCATGCCACAAGTCAAGTAGTAGGTTGGGTTGGAAACATAACAGGAAGGTAATGGATGGGTGGATACAATGAATAATGAAACCAACATTAGCAAGCCAAAGTATGGTGGGAATGACTACCTCTATTCTCCCTAAGGAGAGTAAAACCAATGAGTATGAATTAAGAACTTCTAGGTCTGTGTAGGGACATCAATACATAATATCATTATATCCAAGTCCGCATATTTATATGATCGCTAGATCATGACCCTAAATGCTAATACATGTCACAAAAATGAGTATAAGAGCAATGATAACCATAACAAAAGATAATATAAACTGAGTCATAAACATGTAATAATCCATGATCTGAACCAACATCTATCCAATGAGAAAGCATTGATACAACTCTGGGCACTACTGACTGCTCTGCAAGTGGCTAAATGGTTACATCAGTGATGGCAATGGGAGAGTACTATAGTCAGTCAATCAAATAATGATCCATCATAAATTCTCATCTTAGCATCTCATATGCAGGGGATTTGGCTGAAAAATGTACTGGAATCTGAAAAATAGAATATGGTAGCCCGACTACTGTATATGTGATAACATCTGGCTCCAGCTGGGAGAAGTGCTCTGCTGAATAGAGCGCTGGAGAACCTCAGAATCTTTGGTCCTCGCATCCTTGATCCATTCTTCCAGCTCTGCAACTGTTGCCAAAATGTCACCAACAACCTGCAAAATGTCCAAAGCTATACCCAACTCACAGACCGGTCGTTGGAATACTGTGTGGATAAAATAAAATACTCAAACTGAAAGCAAAAAGTAAATCTAATCTACAACCATAACTTTTTGAGTAAAGTTTTGATCTCATTGTGCAGGAAAATAGAAAAATTCAAGACTATACTAGGAACTTCAAAAAGCAAGCTTCAGGAAAAGACAAAAGGGTGCAAGATTGACAGGTTACACTATTGCCCAGAAAAGGCTTATTAAGGTCCTACCTACTCTACTCTACTAGGCAAGACAAGACTCAGGGCTAGGTGAGGTACGAGATGTAACCCCTCAAATCTCTTTGATTGATGGGAGGTAAGATTTGTCGTCCAGTACTAGTAGCAAGAAAACACATGTCACCCATGCGACGTTCAACATCAAAAGTTCCAACCCAAATGCCATTAGCTTGCCCTGATCGGATATGCAGTAAGTGATTTGGGATAAGGACTTGAATTCCTGTGGGAAATCTATTTCTATTCACGGATTCAGGAACCACTTCAATGTTACATACAGGCATAGGGTGGACTTCAGTTAGGCTTCGAGATTGCGGGGTGATAATCCTTGAGCTCCTCCTGGAAGGTACTGCATCAAATTTGGGTGGACCACCATCAATAGGAATAGCTACCCTACCAACTAAGATCTCTCTAATCTCTCTCCTCGTCTCATGGACACTCATATTAGGCATTTCTTCATGAGGAGAGGTTACATGCTTGACAATTTCCCCTAGTGTCCAAAAGTTTCTATCTCCTTCCAAGGGATGAGGCATATGGGATATAGCAGTGCTATGGCTAGAGCCTTCCCATGTAGGAACATAAATATGCATACTTTCTAGCTCGGTTGGGACTACTTTTGACTAAGATGCCGAATAAATAGGAATGTGAGATAGGTCATGAGTATGATGACTAGATGACTCAGGTGGTAGAAGGAAATTAGGGATGAGAGGATATGCAGGTAAAAATTATTTGGAGAAACCAAAGGAGTCTAAAATATAGCAAGATTGTTAAGATTAAATTCTCCTTCAGGTGCATCATTAATTAAAGCATCCTCCTCCCAACTTAGATATTTATCATGGACCTGAGTTAGATTCTTGTCTTCTAAAGACAAATGAGATAATGACCCAGCCACATCAGAATAATGGGAGCTATTTGCTTCGTTACTAGCCTTTTCTACAGCAGTTAACTCGGGGTGGTTTGCCCATGGGTAAATAGGTTCAAGCCCCTGGCTTTCCCTTTCTCTATTATGGTCAATTAAAGCAAACCATTCATTTACTCTACGATGAATTCTTTCAATATGGATGGCATCATCAACTTCAAGTGTATGATTCTCAATTACTTGATCTTGATTTATTTCATCATTTTGCTTTTGACCTTCATGTTGATTTGCATTTCTTCTCAATTCTTCCAACTCCTCTGAGCATTCGTTTCTAAACATCTCCAAGTTGATTCTCCTAGCAATTTCAGCTATATGTTCTTCTTCAAAAGAGGAATCAGAGTCTTCCATTGCCATGAACATGTTTTCAGGTTTCCCATATTCCCAAACTCCTTTTTCATCTTCCACAAGATTAGATTTAGCATTATTCAATAATTCATCTCCATATGTGTTTTTAATCCCTTCCTCAAAAGTTTCTAGATGTTTTTCATAACATGGTTCTCTATTGATCCTAATTAGAGCACCGTAAGAGTTTGAAACACAAAGATACGATAAATCCATCATAAGGTATCCATTTAGACCAGCTGCCCACTTCCTAGATAAAAGCATTCCATATGTTGGGGGCAGGTCAATCACAACTACATCCATCATAGTAGAGATGTATGAGCATGCGAACAGATCAGCCATAAGGTTTTTGATTAAGCCATAGGATGGTACTCGCCTAGAGTCTATGCCATAGACATTCCCATAAGGCCTAGACACTTCCAATCCCATCTCATTCATGAAGTGTAGGGGAATTACATTCATAGTTGTTCCAAAATCTAACATGCAATTATGCAGGAGCATATTTTGAATGTGTAAGGTTAGGTAGAAGGGAGGGTGACCACCATTCTTCTTTCATAAATTGCAGATTGGATGTTAACAGGTGAATCCTTTTCATCTTTGCTAGGTTGCATCCCACTAGGGCTCTCTATGTGACAGGATTCTAAGACAACCTCAAGAGCCTTTTCTTGGCCAATGCTATCAAAGAACTCATCTACTTGGCTTCTTACTGAGGGCACCTTCATCAACTCAATGACAGGGACATTACACATTATCTTGCTTAACTCTTTCTTTATATCAATGTTCAAATTAAAATCTTCTAAGGCAAGCTCTTCTTCTTCCTTTTTATCTTCATAGATTTCTTTGTGTTTGTCAAGGAAAGAAGGTTGAGAATCAACTCTTCATTTATAGATTCTTATCTATGGTTGTTCCTTTGTTTCAAGGATATCTATGGCACAACATGAGGGATCGGGTTCATCAACAAGATCTTCTTCTTGCTCCCATGGCTCTTCTTCTAAGAGAATTCTTCCAAACCCATCATCAAAAGATAAATCATTGATAAAGTTGATGTTGTTTGGTTGGTCATCAGGATAATTGGTGTTCGGCGGTTCTTCCTCGTTTTCATCACACCAATTTACATTCCTCTTTTCAGAGCCTTCTGGATACTCGGGTTGTCTTCTATTGTTATCTCCCTCGGGCCTTCTATTATTGTTACAATAGGGCTTAGGGCCATAAGGGTTTCTATGTCTCTCAGGATCATGAAGACTAGCGAAATTTTTTGTCAGGACAGTTAGTTGTCTCATCATCTCTTGCATGGTTTCTAACATGTCCTTTGAGTCCTTTGGCTCATTCATAGGTTCCTTAGGATTTTAGAGCTTAGGGTCAGATCTGGAAGTGGATGGGGCAAAATGATCGACAAAGCTTTTTTTACACATAGATGTTGCATTTTGCTCAGCCATCTTTGCATTGAATTGAGTGGTATTCAAGTCATTGGGGTTCTTATCCTTTAGGTTATACCCTAACCAACCGTCAAAAGAATTCAAATAATGAATAATAATTGCTTGGTCTTTGGGTTCGATCTCGTTTGGGATGTTTCCTACAGTCTTGTCAAATCTTAGGTTAAACTCATGGACTGTTTCATTTTCCCTCTTCTTGATGTCAAACAGTTGGTGCAAGAGGAATTTCCCATCTAATTTGTGAGATGAATCATTGTTAAGTTTTGTGACAAAATTGTCATACCCATTGATGGATGAGGCATGCAATCTGTCAAACCACTTCTAGACATCTCCTTCCAAAGAATGCAGAAGGCCCCTCATGAAAACATCTTCATCAGATGCTCCATATGCTTCCATGTGTTTCCATACTTTGTCAATATGATCTTCAATGGAGATAACTGACACTCCAAGCCTGGAAACCTTTTCAAAGTATTTCTCAGGCATGTCATGGGGGGCTCCCGGGATCAGGGAAAAATCTAAAGGATATGCCTTCGCCTTCCTTCCAAAAATCCTAGGGTTTTGTGGAGGAGGGACATTTTGATTTCCACTAGTGTTTGTTCCGGCCATTCCACTAGATGAAGCTGAAGGAGACCCTAAAAGATGACTCGGGAAGGAAGTAGGACTAGAAATCTTCCAAAAGGAGTTTGAAGGGCCTTCCTTCGTTTGTCTGCGGTTCCTTGTGTAAGTTGTGGGGATCTCTTCAGGATTTACAAGACGTTCTAAGAATTTAAGATTAATACGTTGGGTATGGTCCTCAGTAAAGTCACAGGGTGGAGTCGCCAGGTGAACCACTCAAGTAATTCACCGAAAAGAGATACGTCGTAGGAAAGGTGAGGTATGTTGAACCAAGGTAGGCCTCTACCTCCCCGGCAACGACGCCAAAATGTTATCACCAACCTTGTAGTTTCCTATATGAGATGGATCCAGGATGGGCGGCAGAGGGACAACCAACTAAGGAGGTGGAACCAAGATTGCCTTGACTCCCAAATGGATGGTGGTCACGCCAATCGAGGCAGTCTTCACTTGATGTTGTCTTAGTCTAAGACAACAATGAGGGAGACCCAGATCTACTCCCGACAGGAGAGATCAAACCTAGACACCTGATCAGTTCAAATGGACTTGAGGTACGCAAGGTGTAAGGTGATGGAAACCCTAGATCTATGGATGACTTCACTAGGTGAACCAAGGCTTTGAATCAACGTTTATGAGATATGAGATTTGATCCAAATTGGGACACAAGTGACCTATGAGGCAAATACTAGATCTGGGGTTAAAGTACTAGCAAAAGGTGAAGATATCCACTTCCTTTGGAAACATGACCAATGCAGAGAAGGTAATAATAGGATTGGGGCTATCTAGTACCGAGGGATAGACTCGAAAGAAGGTATGACAATGTCAAAGCACCCAAACCACAAGGAAAAAGTCAAATCGCAAGAGGAAGAGGCAAAAGGAGGGGTAGCGCTAGGGTTTGAAGATGAGTGCCTTGGGATCTGGGCCAATGGAGTCACTTTTATCCCAACGCTAAAGAAGACCCACCTAGGGCTGGACCTAATCTACACACCCAAAAGTGGTTGTGTCGGAAAAGATTAGATCCCAAGAAAAGAGGACAATATGGAGGGTAGCGCTAGGGTTTGGAGACCAATGCTTTTAGATCTAGGCCAATGGAGTCACTTTTAGCTCAACGTTGAGCAAGAACCACTTAGGGTAGAACCTGATCTACAAAGCCCAAAAATGGTTTTCCTCGAGATCAAGCAGTTTGATCTATAATATTTTTTGTATTTTTTATTATTTAGGGTTTAAAGATGGAAATACATATGCCAATGGATTGTGATCTGGAAAAGAAGCACTAACTTGTAGATCTTACATGAAAAACCTTGTAGATGCATTGATAGTGATGATCTTTGCTATCCCAATCAATTTGAGAAGATTTGAGTGAGTTCTATGCACAACGTTTTTCCCCAAGAAGCCACTGCGCTCTCTCTCCTGCACAACAAACATCAACCATATCAAATTTGTCACATCATGAGAAAAGAACAAATGCTACAGAAAAATAGCAGGATGAAATCATAGATCGCATTGATACTAATGAAAACCCCCTGATACAAAACGCATCCAAGCCAAGCGAGTTGAGGAACCCCTGCAAAAATGCCCAAGTTGAAGTCGCCCTCTTGTAGACAAGACAATGTTTCCCGAAAAATATAGATTTCACAACAAATACCCAAATGCTAGGAAGCAAAATATTTTTCAATCACCATCTAAGAACACCAAATGCAAAGGAGATCCAAAAATTTCCACAAGAAAGATTTTTCTATAATCCAAATCCAAGAGCCAAAGGCATCTTACAAATGAGAAGCTCCCCTTTTAATAGGAATGAGAGAACCAAAATCCTAACCACTTTTCAAATGGGTGGCTAATATTAAAAAATACAAATGTTCTAATAAACGGTTGAGATGAGCTCAACATACAATACATGGATCAATACAATAATATAATATAAAAGTTGACTAAATCACCATAGGAGAGGGGATCCCACTCAACAAAAAAATAAATGAAGCACATGGTGGGTCCAGGGAGTGTTAAATAACTCCCTTTGGGTGTCTCCATGGCACATTAAATATAATATAATTTTTTAACTGTGAAATTGTGCCTCCTTGAGGAAATCGTGAGCCTCCAAAAAGCTCCAGAAAATAATAAAATATGCCCAAAAGAATCGATGTGGGCCCATCCAGGTGTTGCAACTGTTGGAGAAGGGGTGGAAGACATCACACTCATCATCAGAACTCATCCCATTCCAATTCCTTGCCTCAGTAGCCCAAATCAAATTCTTCAGTAGTCATTTTAATTATTTTTTATCTGCCTCGGGAAACGTGATATGCCAAAAAATGCCTCCTAGGGTGCCTGTGTTATCCAACTGAGCCCACCAGGCTCTTTGGGAGGGGGGTAATATGGTACAATAAAGTGGCTGGACACCCCCTTTCTCATACAACGCCCTAGGAGATCCAAGAAAATCATCTCCCTGCTTAGACAAGCCATCAAGTATGGTAGAACAGCACCAGAAAGGTACATTGAGCCAAATCATCTCTGCAATTGCCCGGAACTAAAGTAAGTTGTCTCATTGGACTCAGAGAGTCCAAATCCATCTATGGTGCATGCTCACACACCCTATATGTCTCTACATGATCATCGACAATATCCAATATACCCAGATAGACAAAATAATAATCTATAGATGACCACATAATCAATAATATAACTCAGGATACATCCATCTATTGCAAGTGTTCAAATGTTAAGACATGCTCTATAAATCATTCAAGTAACAATTATAACAAGTAGCAATCACTTCAATGGCGGTCTATCAACCAAATGCATAGGGTTTTATTTATTAATTATAACTCAAACCAAACTTTCAAAACCATACTCACTTCATAGTTGTAGTCAATTTGCTAGTGAAGGGTGAAGGGTAAAATTCATAAGGCTAAGGAAAATGGTGACCACCAACTTGACACTGTGACACTTTGGATATGGAAAGGGAATACTCACTCTAGCATATGACGAACAAGCAACAACACAGGGGATGGCAGTGTCTCACAAATGGGTAAGCTACTTTTAGAAATGTTTATTCACCTTGACAAATGTTCACAATCCAAATCAATACAAGTGAGACAAGCAATCATTAGATACAACTTTAGGAACCATTGCTTTTTGGGCCTTTGATTTTCCATAGCCTTGATCCATGTATTCATTATAGGACTTTTTATTATTGAGGCTTCTTGCATTCATGTATGTTTAGAAACACTACTTTTCATAAATGTTTAAATATATTCATTTCAATGTACTTCAAAGCCAATTTCATTAGGGTTTACTTTCATTCACGTATGTTTAAAAACACTACTTTTCATGAGTGGGCTTTTCATAAAATATTCATTTCCAAATACATTGTGTTGATGGTAGTGCTACTTGTTTCAGGTTTAGCCAACACAACCTAGGTAGCTTAGAGCCGAGACACAAATAAACAGGGAAGCTCTTGCAACCAAAATTCTCTAGTGGGGAAAGGTCCTCCATGCCACAAGTCAAGTATTAGGTCAGGTTGGAAACATAACGGGAAGGTAATGGATGGGTGGAGACGGTTAATAATGAAACCAACTAGCAAGCCAAAGTATGGTGGGAATGACTCTCTATTCTCTCTAAGGAGGTTAAATCCAATGAGTATGAATCAAGAACTTCCAGGTCTGTGTAGGGACATCAAATACATAATATCATTACATCCAAGTCCACATATTTATATGACCGCCAGATGATGACCCTAAATGCTAATACATGTCACAAAAATGAGTATAAGAGCAATGATAACCATAACAAAAGATAATGAAACTAAGTCATAAGAGCAATGATAACCATAACAAAAGATAATAGAAACAAAGTCATAAACATGTAATAATCCATCTGAACCAACATCTATCCAATGAGAATGCACTGATACAACTCTGGGCACTACTAATTGCTTTGCAACTGGGTAAATGGCTACATAAGTCCTCAAATCTGAGTGTCCTTAGACTCAGTCATGGCAATGGGAGAGTACTATAGTCCATCAATCAAATCATGATCCATCATAAATGCTCATCTCAACATCTCATTTGTAGGGGAGCTAGAAGAAAAATGTACTAGAAGCTGAAAAATAGAATATGGTAGCCCAACTACTGTATATGTGATAACACTGGTATACCTAAAGGGAGAAATGGAGTCAAGGAAGAACCCATGAGGGCCTTGTGTAAGAGGGGGGGCTACTAGATCTTCTTCTTCCTAAAAATAGATGATGCGCTATGCAAACAAAGGAGATGCTACACAATAAAACTTGATAAAATGTAAGCATCAAACCAGTGCATGCATACTCACAAAGGGAAAAGGATAGCAACTGCTAAGATTTCTGCCTTCCAATAAGATGAGAGCATCTGTTTATGGTCCTCGACATAAACATAGAAAGGAAAAACCTCTAGCAACTAACGCTCAATAACACAAGTTAATGCCACACTCCATAGAGGATACTCGACTGAACAAACATAAAAACCGAAAAATATATTTTTCTATTAAGCCTGGAGAAAAATCCTAACAGTTTTTTCCATCCTTTACAAAGGAGAAAGTTGGCCTCTTTATAGACCCAAAAAAGCCATTCTCAACTTTTCTAACAAGAAATAAAATAATAATAAAAAGAAAAAAAAATTTATAAAGTTAGATACTTTTTCTCTCCACTAATATTTAAGAGGACCACTACATTTATTAATGGGAACTTCCTCATCAAAAAGGTTGGAATGTGGATAACTGGTAGCTCCTCTACCCACGCCAATGAATTGGCAGTTGACTGATAGTTTAGTTATCCGAATGGTGGAGAACAAATCTACCACCATATGAAAAGATGCCCTTCGTATGGCTGCCAAACAAGTGGATCGGTGATCTCTCATCAAATTCCAACTCCAGTCATGTGCTTTGTTTGAACACCGAGCTTGGTTATACTTACTGGTGATTAACGTTGTAACCGGTGGAAATCTACTAGTTGTCGGCTGTAAAGACAGAGAGATAACCTTCAGGTCATCGAGAGATTGTATGGTGGGGTCGGTTTTAACAAATCGTGCCAACATTTTAATCGGCTGTCAATCAAACAATTGATAACCAGTGTGATTTTAAAAACTCAAAAAAAACAACGCCCGAGCTGAGGAATGCAAGTAATCCGTGGTGACATCTCAACCGACTGTCAGCAAAAAACGAAATTCATCCATGCGATTAGCTGAAAATCGGTTCGACTGTGGGTCACGATTTTTTCCACAACAATTAAATTTCATCACAATGATGCATTGGGTGTTGATTCCCATGCTATCGGCAACTGATAGATACAAAAACGACCCTCCCTGTAATCGGCTGCAAATGCTGACATCTTTAACTGTTAGAGGCAAACATGAATTGGTCCACGTGGAGATAACCCATGTCCTGGCGTTGAGATTTAATCGTGGAGTGATGTCCAATGCTTATACTCAACAACGATAAAAGAAAACCTCAGCATTAATGAGTTGGATGCGAAGGACGGGAAAAAATTGATCTATGATCCAACTTATCCTCTGTCGTGAGCTTTGTTGAACCCCAAGCCGCTAACTGATTGAGTTTTATTTGATTTGGTCACCATATATGTTTACAACAATCGATTGCTCCCCACAGATTTTATCCAGTAGCCACCTCGATGAACAATCTAGAAGGCATTATTCATGCCCAGGATGTCAACCTGGGCGTCACTTCTCCATTTGTCCACAACTCTGTTGTGCGTTGAACGTTTCTCAACATCAATTTGAGACAATTTTCCAGAGAGTAGGTTCTTCTCACATTCTCGGGCAAAATATTCACTTAAATGGCTTCAAAGGTTCATACCCTGTAACTCAGGTGGCATACACTCGATCAGTTTATCAAATTGTTGGCTTCTATCCTATGATTTTGAGCATCACAGAGTCCGTCCCTTTCAAATTTCAAAAAAGTTTATGAGAAAAAACTCTTTGGTGACAACACACTGAAACTCTGCTCGACTGCTGCACAAGTCTCTTCTAAAGGAGGCAAACATATTTATGTTTTCCCAAAAGAAACTTCAACCATGCTAGGAAAATCCTACCCATAAATGTGTACTCTCACTGCTGATTTTAAGAGGTTCGCAAGATCCGCCTAGTGTCTTCCTTTAAAAAAAATTCCTACGCATGATATTTGGATTTCTATCTGAAAGCATTAAAGGTTGCTCTTGAAGCTTGAAGATGGATACCCTTCTGCAAAGGTGGTTGATGAAGGAGGCCCAAATCTGTTGCTGTGATAATATGAAATTGACAGTAGTATATTTGCTTCTAAAGCAGTTGTCCTTGTATGCTTCCAGGAAAACTACCAATTGCAAAAAATGTCTTGTTTGCAAGATTCAAATGTGTGAGAAGATTCAAATGTGTGAGATAGTTATGCTGATGTGCATTGAAATTTTTTAGACACCCCTGTTAATGAAGGGGGTAACATGGACCAATGCCAATAACATCAATGGCATGAAGCATGTACTATGTTTCCTTCATTGATGACTTCTTTTGCAAACCATGGATCTAGTTCTCGAATACCAAGGATGACGTCTTCAACAAGTTTGAATAGTTCAAGGTTCTTTACTTTTAGAGAACCAAATAGGGAAGAAGATCAAGGTTTTGAGATCAAACAAAGGGAGTGAGTATTCCTCCAATGTTTTTGAGGGATTCTGCAAGGATGTAGGAATCTATAGGGAGTTCACCGTTATGTACAACTTAGAACAAAACGGGGTTGCAAAGCAGAAGAATGGATCCATCATAGGGGCTGTTGAGGTCATGATACACGACTAGGATTTGTCGTTTTTTCTATGGGTGTTATCATGCAATGTCACAACATACATCCAGAACATGCGTCCTCGCAGGGTTTTGGGGGATAAGATGTTGATATTTCTCTAGGTTACAACATCGAGCAAAGATTCTCCTGGACTGGTCTTGTTGACTTGACAAAGAGGGAATGATACATTCACTCATTGGGCTATGCTAGTGGTGAATGGCCTTGGCAAGAGAAGTCATACAATCACTCACAAGGCTATGCCAGTGGTGATTGGCCCTAGGTTTCTCTCACATTGCTCACTTGAGGACGGAGTGATCTATTCTATATTAGAGTGTTTTGACTTGTTTATTTGATAGAGGCTTTCATTCCATCGCGAAATATACAAGTCTAGTCTAATGTTGAATTTGACATAAGCTCTAAGAATTGTCTGGGACTTCTTAGCGTGATTCAAATCAACATTACAGTGCTATAGGTGAATAGACATGCATGTGAGGAGATGAAAATCAGCAATGACAACTTTTCTATGATGAAGAAATAACCAAGAAGTCAAGTCAGCAATTGAAGAAATCCCAAATAGCATTGAAGAAGTTCCAAAGAAATTTGAAGACAAGAAGAAAAATCTGCCTAGAAGAAGAACAAATCCGCCTCGATAAAAAGACAAGTCATCCCCATCAAATGTGCAAGTTGGCCCCATTGAAGAAAAAGCCAAGTGAATTGAAGAATATAAATAGAGTGCTCACACACTTCATTTGTTGACTCATCAAGAATTGGATTCCATGGTGATTTACTATGATAATTAGAGTTTTATCAAACTTTTTGAGAATCCATTTTTTCATGACAGATCCAAGCATATTGAGAGAAAGTATCACTTAATTTGAGATAGGATTCAGAAGGAAGCAATGAAGCTGCAATATGTAACCACAGATCAATAGGTTGTAGATATTATGACCAACCGTGAGCAAAATGGAAGTTTAAAGCATTCAAAGACAAACTTGGATTGGTCCATAATTCGTACCTCGTTAAGAGGGAGTGTTGATGTTTGTAGCTAAGATAGGAACGTCCACATAGATGTTGTTTCAAACATGCGTGAAGTTGTCCAATTATGATCTATTTTGTAATTCACTTTATTTATAAAGTGAAAGTCTTTTAATTAGTTGTCGCCTCTAATAAAGTGCATTTTAATGCATTAGTGATTAGGCTAATCTTAATCATAGATCTCACCATGAGATTAGGGCTTCGAAAAATTAGGGCTTTAGCTAAATTATAAAGGACAGTCAAAGTAGAGGGTAAAAACACTTCCATTCTTTGCTTGAAGGCAAGTTGATTGAAAGGTGAAGAAAATCAACAAAGGATCAAAGTTAGTGCATCAAAGAGAAGCCTAGTCAAATAGTTTTGAAGATTTCAGCTCGTAGCCATTAGTAATGGGTGATCTATATAGGTGTATGGATTTGTACAGTTAGATTTGTATAGTTGTACAGATATCTTTACAGTCATTCGTAAGGGTCAACTCTGTACAACAGTATGAAGCAAGTCCTCAATCGTACATGCATATGTACAACATGTCGTGAGGCTACATGTGAGTTTTATGGTTTTGGGGGTCAGTATTTTCTCAGTTTTAGTGGGAATATTTCTCATCTAAGTTTGCATTTTTGCTTTGCTTCAGTGTATTGTACAACTATATGTCATTGGTAGTTGTGAAGGTTTCCTTGTAGGCTTTGAAGTATTAATGAAAAGTTGATTTAAAGGAGTACATTTGTGTGTAAATTGTTGTATGCTTCCATTGTTTATTTTCCTACTGTGTGTGAATATTTCTATGTGAAGAATTAATTTCTGCAAATTGAAGTTGACTTATTCGAGAACATAAGGATGAAATTCACCTAGGGAGGAAAATTTACAATCAATACTAAATCATTTTGTGAATCCCAACTCTAGAGTAGCGAGTATTTATTCTAATGACCCTAGAGCCTCAAAATATTATAAAAAATATAATAAATGTATTTCATCATCATGAGTCATCTAAGATCTACATACTACATACTAAAATGAAATCAGATAAATAAATAGTGATTCCCTCTACTCCTTTTACAGGAAAGGGTGGTAGATTTTGTAATGGCTCTACCTCTATATGAAGAAGGCCTTACAAATAGAAATGGACTTTGATGTGCTCTAACAAAAGGAAAATATAAACCTTGACGCCCTCTAGAAGAGAGAGAAGCTAGAGTGTGAAGTCCCTTGCTAGTGTTATTACTATGTTCAAGTCCAACTCGTTGTGCCCATCTATGAAAGTGGTTATGCACTCCCAGTGTCAATATCCACCTCATGTAAATATGTTTACTCTAGAATATCATCCTCAATTAACCTCACCCTCTCCACCTTTCCCTACATTTCCTCCATGACAACCTCTCGATCTCCGCCCTCCATGCAATAGTGGTGGAAATTCCATCCAACAAAATGGAGTCCACATCAAGTGTTTTTTCACATTGCCTTACCTAGTGGTGAAGGTTGTATTAGACGTAGACGATGTCATTAAGGAATTAGGAGTTCAAATTGTATGAGGGTCATAAATTATAAATTGCAATTCAAATTTTATAATATATAATTTATATGGTGATGGAGCATATAATTATAAACTTATAATTTAAAATGACTTCAATATTTAGATTGTTTTTTTTTACTTGTTGCTCTTCTTGGTGTGTATTTTCTTAAACACACTCCAATTGCTTTCACATCTTGGCGAGCTACATGTTTGGATAAGCACCCGAATGGTAATCTTTTGTAAATTGGGTACTATTATGCCATAACTTGTTCACCAAGTATCAACAAAAACATGAAAACCATAAGAAATGACATTAAAATTTGAAATTTTGAAACAAAGGAAGAAGAGGCATTGAAATTTGAAACAAAATGAATTTGAAGCTTAGTTGACATTTTGATCTTCCTTCCTAGATAGCCATGTCAAGCCAAATGTTCTACCATCCTATATACTTTATTTTTTTTAGAAATCTCTACATGTTTTTGCGGACTTGGCACCATCCTTTAAAGACATGTGAGGAATCAATCCATAACCTCAACATCAAACCTTAAATGTAGGGTTGATGTAGATCCTTGATACATAAATGGGGTTTTGGAGTGTATTGTTCCATCGCTCATCAATGACTTATCATTTTTTGCTACTAAAATGATAAGATAGAGGTTCACATCGCAATATATCATTGATGTTTGCAACGTTGGTATTAACATTGAGAGTGGTATCAGTGTCATGTTGATCTAGATTTATGTAGGAATGCAACAGAATACACAAATAACCATAGAAACAAATGTGTAGCAGAAATAACACTTCATTTCATTAATCAATAACTAAAACTTGTTTACATACAGAATGGAGATAAACTAGCTAGAGTGTTGGTAGCTTATCTCTGAGAAAAGATGTGGCGGCTACATGCCTCTTAACTCTGTGTTACAATGAGGCTCGAAATCCTATATGTTGATTGCATGGGCAGACCCGGGTTTACTATAATCAATCAACAACACCCCTAACTCACTGGCCCTTTCGGCAACAGACCGCGAAGCGATCTGAAGTCTCACCCGAAGTGAATCTAATGGGTTGGCCAAGACTCAAGTGTCTTGGACCAGGTTCTGCGCATCCTACTTCTCTTCTCTTACTCCTGTAAGTCACAAGGTCAGCTATATCGGCGCATCGCACGTCCCCTTCTACTCGCAACACTTTTAGCCGTGCGATTCTTATCCACGCGCAAGTCGCACGGTTTCTTCCCACGTCGCACAACTTCCACTTACTCACAATATCTCCAACCTTATCGCATCTCTGCGCACCGTGGGACACCCAACCTCTCCTCAACGCTAAGCCCTCAGCTCGCAGTATCGCGCACCGCAGCTCCTCTGCCGGTGCGATATCGCCTCTCTGCGATATCCTACCACTACGACTTTTCACTCTTAGCGTTGACTGTGTCGATGTGCGAAACTCTACTTCCCAGAAGTTATATTGTGATTAAATGGTCATTAGAAACAGACGTAAAGGAGTCTTTAAGCAGCTTACTAAAATAATTCAACTTATCTCTATCTTCCTGCATTACCGTGAGCTAAACAATACATACATTCACTTACTGCAACTAACATTATATGCATGATAACCAGTAACAATAAACAAGTACAATCACATCCATGCAACACATAACACGCAGATTTAACGTGGTTCACCCCTAGGATGGGAGCTACGTCCACCAAACTGTGCTTCTATTATATATGT
>LPNX010929536.1:187222-223712 GCA_001517045.1 Pseudotsuga menziesii | reverse complement strand
GTTTCTCCTGTGTACTTCTGCTGAACATACTCTCTGTCGTCAGAAAATCTGATCGCCATCAGTCTTTTTATATTATCCCATGATGCAATATTCTCTTTATGCGCATACCACCATCTTGCAAGTGTAGCTCGAACTGCAAGGTCCATAGCTGCGATCCTCTGCTCATGAGGAATTTGTTGCTCAAACTGTTCAAAAAACTCCTGGATATCCGTCAGACCATGATATGATGGAGTCTCAGCGATCTCGGCGCCAATCCATTGCAGTGACTTACTGATAAACGCACATCTGCGCGCTGAGACTTCGTAAAGTCTGTTCTGCCAGTTTTCTAGACCAACATCAGAATCCAATGCGCATGAGCTGTCGCATCGCCAACTAATGTTCCCTTCTGCGGTTGGATTGATGTAGTCATTCTGGTAGAGACTATCGATGTTATGTGCCTCTTCCTCTGCTCGGATGGGTTCAATATATCTAGGACCTTGGTAAGGATCCAGCGGTGCGATGACCCAGATCTGCGCATCCTCAAAGGTCATTTGTCTTTTCTTTAGGTCAATGATAGCTTTGCTGCCAATCGCCCAATCAATACTCAATAGTGCTGGATATGGTCGACTGTCACCAATGATTTCTATAACCTCAAAGTCCACAAAAGTACAAACTCCGTCAATATCAACTGGCACCTGCGGTAGTCGACCCAATGGTGATACTCACTGCTGATTAGCTAATCTCAGGTGGATAGGTGATAGGGCTAACTGAGGACTACCCATCTGTTCCCATGTCTGCTTAGTTAGAACATTCACCTCTGACCCTAGATCTAAGACAACCTCATCCATTTCAAACTCACCAATCTGCGCTGTGAATTTCATCTCTCTTCCTGTCCTTGTATGTCTCATAATATTATGGATAGCGCGGTGTGCACTGCCCGAGAGAGAGGGTTGCTGATACTGATCTATCATGCGCTGTAGCTCACCGACAGCTTTATCATTTCTCAGGAGTTTCAAGCAGCTGTGCAGGAAGGCTTGTACGCTTCCTGTCGATTCATCCTCGTCACATCTTCCCGATGTGGTAGCCTGCTGTGCCTGCTCAGGGCTATCGCTACAAGGTACTTGCTGCGGTACGATCCTAGATGGCGGCACCTGCAGTCCTGATGGTGTAGGTTCATCAAAGGAAGCCTTGGCTTCATGAAAGGTTTCTTTATTCTGCTGTAGGTCGAGTGCTGTTGCTTTACTAGGAGCTCTGCGCACCCACCCCTGACTTGTGTTCTTTCCAGTCTCCTACGGTGTGCCACTGGTGGAAGCACCGCTCCGAGTCACAATATTGACTCTTGGTTCTGGTTCTGCCTTCTCAGCAACGATAAGTTGGATGTTTTGGTGTGCGGCTGGTTTAGGGTCTCTGATCTTGGCTATCAAGATAGGACACTCTTCTATGGTATGATCATAAGATTTGCAGTAGTTACAAGTATTAGTGGCGTTCTAACAGTCCCTAGCATAGTGTCCTGTGATTCCACAATTATAACAAGTGATTGGTCCACGACCTTGGCCAAAACCTCCTCCTCGGCCAAAGCCTTCTCCACGTGCGAAGCCTCCTCCACGGCCTCGTCCTCTGAATCCTCCTGTACGGCCTCCGTAAGCCTGATCCGGCTGTGGTCCTATTGCTGGACCCTGTGTGTCTGCTTGGAATCTGTACACATCATGTGTTCTTTCTGACATGAGATCATAAGCTCGGCAGTCTTGTTGATCATGCCCGATGGACTTACAGAAGATACAATATAGGTTTATAGGTGTCTGTACATACTTTTGAAGCAAAGGGCATTGTTGAGGTGGATGTCCTTGTGTTTTACATATTTCACACCATGGCCCTTGCATTCGTGGTAAGGGGTTAGGAGCCCCTGACGCTAAATATTCTGCAAAGACTAGACAATTGTCTTTACTATGGCCCTGTGCTCTACACTTTATGCACCATATGTCCTGCATAACCTCTTTCCCTTTTTTAAGTTCGTGTATCTGTAACGTAAGGTTGGCCAACTGGGTCTGTAGAGTTGTCATGCCTGTACTGGTTTCTGCTAAAGGTGAAGCCTCTAGTTTCATTGCCATCTCCATCGCTTCATCTTGAGTAGTAAGTTTCTGCTGCATTAGTGGCATTCTGATATGAGGGAGCAGCGCTGCAATAAACCATTCCTTATGCTGCTCCGGCGCAAACTCAAAACTTACTTGGTCTATAAGAGCTTTGAATTTCTGGTCAAAGTCCCATACTGACTCTGATGGTAGCTGCTTAATATCCTTAAGCTCTGTAATGCACTGAGACTCAGACTTAGGTTTCTTAAATTATTTAATCATGGCGTTCTTGACCTGGGCAAGCGTCTTAGGTAATGTAGTATACTTTATGTACCATGTCAAGGCTCCGTCTTTGAGTGTGGTGACCAACTGTACAAGTTTAAGGTTATCGTCATTGATTGTTTTAATGGTCCACATAGCTTCGCATAGGAACCAATGCTGTTCCGGGTCTTCTGCTCCTGTACCTTTAAAAATAGGTAGCTTCATGTCGTCTCCCATTCTATTTCTCTGTGGTGGGTTCTGACTGACTGGGGTACTACCACTCAATGGTGTAGGTGACGGTGCTGTAGCAGGAGTAGGTACTGACTGTGAGCTACTAGATGGAGTACCTACAGGGTTATTCTGAGTCCCTGTCTGCTTCTGTGGAGTATAGGGGTGGTAAGGGATACCCCCCTCTGGTTCTTCTGTGGTGCTAGGGCTCTGTTGTCTAATACTGTCTGAAATGTCTTTAAATATAGGAGAACTAAAATCTACTTTATACTTCTTTCCACTACGTGTTCGTCCAATGTCATCAAAATCACTTTCAAACTCTTGTGACATTACTATCTTTACTTATTCATCTGAGACTAGATCCATTGTTCCTTTTTCATATAGCAGCATCTTAAGGGACAAGTTTAGAGATCTTAGGTACTTACCACGATATCCTCTGAAGAAGTATCGTTCAGCTGCACTGAAGCTCTTTCTCTGGTCAACTACAAATTCTGTAACAAAGCCTTCTAGCACACTTGTCAGCCAGAAGTCCACTGCTCTTGTAATCGGATTGTTGAGGTTCTGCACGGTCTAAGTCAGCTCCAGTGTCCAGACAATGTTTCTTTTCTTCTTGAATGTATTCCTATCTGTTAACTTAGATAACTAGTCGAAAAGCTCGTTTCCATAGGTTGCAAAAAATATAGCGTGTATGTCTGAAGCGATATGCTTTTCTAACCAGGCCTCTGTGCTCAGTTTCGGACTCCAATTCTCTTTCTTGGCGAACTCCCTTAAGTCTAAATCCAGCCACTGGTGAAACTCTTCTCTAGTAGGACGCCAACAGAACATTAACTCCCAGTCGTTTAAACCGGCAACGGAACCATTTGTTGATTGCATGGGCAGACCCGGGTTTACTATAATCAATCAACAACACCCCTAACTCACTGGCCCTTTCGGCGACAGACCGCGAAGCGATCTGAAGTCTCACCCGAAGTGAATCTAATGGGTTGGCCAAGACTAAAGTGTCTTGGATCAGGTTCTGCGCATCCTACTTCTCTTCTCTTACTCCTGTAAGTCACAAGGTCAGCTATATCGGCGCATCGCACGTCCCCTTCTACTCGCAACACTTTTAGCCGTGCGATTCTTATCCACGCGCAAGTCGCACGGTTTCTTCCCACGTCGCACAACTTCCACTTACTCACAATATCTCCAACCTTATCGCATCTCTGTGCACTGCGGGACACCAACCTCTCCTCAACGCTAAGCCCTCAGCTCGCAGTATCGCGCACCGCAGCTCCTCTGCCGGTGCGATATCGCCTCTCTGCGATATCCTACCACTACGACTTTGCACTCTTAGATTTGACTGTGTTGATGTGCGAAACTCTACTTTTGAGAAGTTATATTGTGATTAAATGGTCATTAGAAACAGACGTAAAGGAGTCTTTAAGCAACTTACTAAAATACTTCAACTTATCTCTATCTTCCTGCATTACCGTGAGCTGAACAATACATACATTCACTTACTGCAACTAACATTATATGCATGATAACCAGTAACAATAAGCAAGTACAATCACATCCATGCAACACATAACACGCAGATTTAACGTGGTTCACCCCCAGGATGGGAGCTACGTCCACCAAACTGTGCTTCTATTATATATCTTGAGGGAAGTTAGCACAGTCTGTTGCACCACATATGCAGTGCGAGATCTCTTCTAGATCTCTGGCCTATTTCTATCTCTATATTGCCTTTCTTTCAATATATCCTTCCCTCTCTGTCCTCTCTATGGATGGTTACATACAGACTCAAATGACTCATAGACAAGCTAGGTGTCTGGATCGTTACAACACAGTCTGTCTGACTGACTCCTGAGTCTACTTCAAAAATAATCAACTGACCAACTAACGACTCATCCTATGAACCAACCAACCCTTTACAATACAAAATACAAGCTTTTATAGGTGGCCCGAAGGTCTCTCCATTACAACACTGTGGGTCTGTCCCAACAGTAACCCAAACCCTAATTAGTGACAGTCGGTCCTCTCTATCCTTGAGGTAGCCGCTTCCCGTCACACCACAGCTCTCTGTAGTCTTCCATGCTTCCCGGCACTGACCATGGGTACTATGCACCGCTTCTCTCTTCTGTCCTTCGCCTTCAATGCTTGAGCCTCGTTGCTCCTTCTTCTTTATGAGGGTCGCTGAGCCCTCCTGTCTTCCGCCGTTGCCTTCAATGCAGTGGGTGAGCTCTCCCTTCTCGACCGCTCAGGTACCGTTGCCTTTCTTTGACTTTCGCATCCCAAAAAGCCACGGTTTCCGGCTCTGCTCTCCAGCTGGAAACGTGCTACGGCGTCGTAGCTCTGCCTTGTCTTCTTTCCGCCAAAACTATATCTTTCCGCTAAAACTAGCAGCTTCTTCTGTAGCTGCGGGACCTTGCTCCAACACTATATTTTATTGAGAAACAATGGAAACCCTACACATCCAAAAACCTAACTATAGCCTATTTCTATGATGTTTCATATCACACATTCTTTACATAATAATACAATTCATTTCCAATAGTAAGACTTAATATAAGGGAATTTGGTTATTTTGTTTATGGAATTTCATCTTCATGGTATGCCATGTATTATTTTGGGTATAGATGTGTTGGTACAAAAACATTTGCTTGGATTTAATGAATCATAATAGACCTTGCAAAGGTTGGCATTGTCAATTGTAGTTGTGCATATAGAATTTTGAAGTGTACACATGTAGGATGTTTAGGCGTGCAAACATAGGTCCTTTAACCCTACTTGTCAGTAGTTAATAAAGTGACTAGGGGGATTTCCTTTGGATCCCATGATGGTTGTTGTATGCTTGATCATGCTGGGGTGCACGGGCTGAGGTTAGAGGAGGCCAACATAGAGAATGGGAAATTTCTAGTGTGCATGCAAAAATGCGCATGGATACCTATAGTTGTAAGCAAACCATTTAAATTCATTCTCCTTGAAAATATTCAAAAGTTGTTCCTTTTATTGCTAAATATGTTCATTATTTTCTATTATCAATCATGTTTCATCCAAAGGAGAAAATAAATTATATCACATTTTCTTTCTTGTTTAATTTTCCTCCTTAAAATTGGATAGGCCAAATATTGGGGGGGAGGGACGCATTGGGGTTTTCTAGGGTTTATGTAAGTTTTTACAGGACTTATTTCATGTTTGTGGCAAAGGTTTCTTGCAGTATTTTTGTACTAGGTTGATATCATGGCCATGTTAGCAATGGGGGCTAACCCCTCCCCAAAGGATCAATAACTAGGGCATGGTTTCGAATCAGGAGGAAAATTTCAAGTAGGAATGGGATGAGAGGGACTATCCTCAGCTACGGTAGTGTAACCAACTAATGGAGGAGGTATTAAATATGGGAATGCATTCTAAAAACCTTGCAAATCAAGTCTAGTAAAGGGAGAAAAATAATTCAATACATGAAATACCATGCTTTGATAAGCAAGTTTCTATGGATCTATCCAATTAACAAATCCCTAATCGGATGGATCAATACTACATGGAGGTTGAAATACCACTACGATCTACAACTTGGATCAAAAGTAATTTTTACAATATACTTCTTCAATTTCGAACATTGAAACTATATCTTTGACAAGGGACCATATTTTTTCTATTCGATAGGACTATTTGTGAGTCCTTAGAAGGAATGGTTCAATACAAACAAGGAATATCTCTCGACCACACCAGTCTAGATCCATATTTGTTTGTTTCCCACAAAGTACAGGGATGCATAGATTTTGGCAGACACTAGAAACACAATAGGGAATTTTGTTAAAATATTCGAGCAAACGAAGATCATGTGTTCTACTTCATATGCTAGACTTTGTGTATATATGGAGATCTCTAATGATCTTCTGGATTCAATCAATATTACGTGGGATGAGGGTTATTGGGTAGAGATGCTCGAATATGAACATGTTCCATTCCCATGTTAGCGATGCCATGAGCATGGACATCTATTTTTTTATTCACCTCTAAACAAGACTCCCTCGACTCTGTTATTGGGAATATTTCAATCAGTAAGGGCACAGTTTGTTCCCCTAGCCTGCATGGTGCAAGTCTAGAACAAAAGGACAGATCAATGTATCCTCTCCCTAGATGACTGATCTACTTGAACATCGAGCTCTCTTTACCTTGAGTGTGGAAGGTTGTCCTTGTTTTATAGATCCTTGTGCGATCAACTATACCTACAAAGAACACAAAAAACAAGACAATAAATTAGAGCAATAAGATAAATCAATGATCTATACTAATGATCAAGGAAATTAGTAATAAACAATTAATATTAACATAAATCATTTATTTATAGGAAAGGGAAAATTTTGTGTATTAAAGATGATAAAAGAAAGCTACAGCCAAAGCCTTGATGACGAGCTTTGCTTTTACAAGATATTTGACTCACTCACACACACTACAAACTATGCAATATCTCACTCACAACCACTCTCTCTTTGCCTCCTATACCATACTTGAATCCAACATCATAAGATTCTCTCTTGGTCTCCACTTCACACGGTCCATGTAGCTTGGTTTTATAGGCCAAAGGAAGCCCAAATGGGTTGAGATATTTTGGGAGGAAGGTGGGGAATGATCCTTAAGGGTTAGAAGGTAGAGTTCTAGCTCTCCCAAGTAGTTAGGATCATCTTCCATGAGATATTTCTACTAGAAGCTTCTAGAATCTTCTTTTTTTTCCTTTTTGGGACTGTTGACACTCCTTGTGAATAGGCTAAGTGCGTCGGTGCTCTTTGTGGTCATGTGACAGGAGCCACCAGCGCCTTAGGCCAGTGGACAAGAGGCGTCAAGCATGTTTGACTCCCTGTTCTGGGAAGCAATGTGTGTCATACTGCCTATGAGTGATTAATAAGGCCCCAAAATAGGGTTTGGTTGGGGACTTCAAGGGATTGGAGCATTAGAACATTTTTTGGGTGTAACAGAATGCCCCCCATAGTATGAAGCTAGAAGAATGTGATAGGTGAAATGATTTGCTAGATATTATTATGGTATCAGAGGCAAAAGAGATGTGAGTAAAAATTCGATGCAAGACCTGTCACCAACTATTTGACTCAAACATGGGTGCGAACCAATACACTGCAAATCCATGTACAATGACCATGTTATGGCTGCTGACAATACACTGTGGATCCATGAACAACGAGACTCAAATCAGAACATGGAATAAGAACATACAAATTAGATCCATGTTATCCTGAATCAAAATCTGAACATAGCCACCAAGCATCCAATGTGGATCCATGTCATGAGTCCAAACAATACTCCATCGCAACCTGAGGAAAGGCACATATTTAAGTGAATGCCTAAGCACTCAGTGTCTTCATTCCGATCCAAAACGATACGATTCTATCCATGTGAATAGATGTCCGAACATGGTAGAAACCACTTGATTAATGATCATTAATGTATACCATTAACAAGTGCAAGGGAGATCATCATTGATGTTAATGATTCCCAAGGTATCCAAGTACATTCCTACGAATGTGAATAGAAGACTTGTAGTCGAACACTCAACGGAATCTTTCAATCAGAGGCCATTGATGAAATCCCATTGTTGAAAGTGAGGAAACATGCCATTGAGGCATGTAGGATTCAAGGTACTTTGACTTGGTTTCTAAGTCCAATTCCCAGAAGACGTGTTGGTGTCGACAGGAATAGACTCATTGAAGGAGGGCCATGATGTTTCCCCCATCACTGACACGAAACACAAAACAAATGATGATGTTGAAGTGATGAAAACAACCATATCATTGATTCAGATGTGACCAACTCAAAGGAAGCTAAGGCAACTGTAGAGGTAGATTGCAAAGTAGGTTTCCTTGAACATTGAGCGGCGTGACAAATGACTTGGAAACATTGACTCAATGAGGAAGAGACCGGATGTAATGCAAGGATATGACGATGCATTCTTTGAATTGACCCAAAGGAGTTAGATGACTCACGAAAGTGGATCGACTCGGTGACAAGTTGAATACCCAATTGTTTGGAATGAAAATGCATAAATGTGCCATGTTCAAGGGTGCACTATGAGCTTCCATTGATACAAATGAAAGACGTTTATCATTCCCTTAATTTTCCCATCATGAAGGATGAGTAACTCTTTGTTTTTTAAGGCACTTGAAAAGGGTAACAAACACTCAATGAGCTCATCAAGTGATGTGTCCATTTTCATACGTTTTATGAACCTAAGAAAGGAGGAGTTCATTCCTAGAAATGGTCCTTCATCGTTTGATTTTGTGAGTTCGAGGAAGGTAAACGCAGTCGCCATTTCATGTTTAGAGAGTATGGAATTACTAAGAAGATGCTAGGGTGAACTTTTTCGTAAATTTAGTCCCTAAGGCCCGAAAAGGTATAAAGTGATGCCTAGGAGAACTCTTCTAGTTGCGATAAACTAGAGTATACATTTTTCGTAAATGAATCTAACTAGTCTGAAAAAAGGGGTAAACTATCACCACTTATACGATCTTTCAAATAATTTTACAAGCTTGATAGCATCAAGCTCACTTGGCGATCTTTTCATGTTTAACAAGTCTCGAAAAGAGATTAAAATCGACTATATAAAGGTTTCTTTTTCATAATCCATTTTAACGAGTCTAAAAAAATAGTAAAAGCACTCTCAATACCTCTTCACTAGGTTTTTAACGAGCATGTCGAAGGTATAAAAAGCGCTCGGTAATTTTTCAACTTAAACCGGAGTGTGAAAAAGACAAAAAGAAACTCACTCGTAGTCAAACAAGTCCAAAAATAGCTTGAAATATCGAAATTGAGGTTAGAACATGTTTACCATGAAAAATATAGAAAAACATATGGAAAGATCCTAAATATTTAATTATTCCATCAATTATTTTTAACAAAAGCAAAAAATAATGTATAAATAGTGGAATAGTAACTAATTTTTTATCATTGTGTTTTTACTATTGATATTTGGGTAAAACTTGTACATAGGAGGAAATTTTTTGGTGGAGATTTCGGGAGTTATAGGACACCTCTGATCAAACCGTCTGAACCAGGTAATAGCTAAGACATAGATCTACATTTTCATGCTTCATTTTTTTGCTTTGAGTTTGTTTTTAGTGTTTTGAGATGAATTTCCCAAGGGGGAGAGTGCGCATAGGCTGACGCTTTTCTCCATTTTGGGTGATGCATTGGTGCACCCCTCAAAAAGAGGAAAAACACCGAAGCCGCTCTGTCTCTTAGGTGAAAGAGAATCGTCACTCTATTCCCTTGGGGAAAGAGCGTCGACGGCAAGGGCATCTCAAAAAACTAAAAACCAAGCAATGTTTTCAAGTTTCACTTCTTGATTTGGAGTCTAGAAGGTGTCTAATGGATTTACCATTGGTTTTTTACAGGAATTTGACTCCCAGGATGGTGATATGGAAAGAAAGGGAACATGAGCTTAATGACCTCCAAGTAGAAAACAATCCCATGATCGTGAGGGCTTTGAGAGAAGGCGAACTCCTGAAGTATTTCAGGGTTCCAGGAATGAGGGAATATGTGTGATTGCTCAAGTACTTGATCTGTATGTGGGATACTGACCAACAACATTTTCAGGTTGGGACTCATATATTAACCATAGATGTTGAGGACATCTACTTCTTGATTGGATTATCTAGGAGGGGGAGTTTAGTGGTACTCACAGGTCCCAGGGGTGGTGAGATGTCGATAGATGATCTCATTGATGAATATTGTGTGGTGGGGACTAGATCTCATGTAGGAAAGATCCCTATCAAGCACATCGTAGATCGGCCTCTAAGGAATGTATCCTTCATGATAGAGAAGGTAGTAGGCAAAAAGGATGCTCACCAGACCAATCATGCTCACATGTTGTATGCGGTGGAGTATGGCTCCTACCATATTCAAATGGTGTGAGGGGATAGTAGTTAGTCTCAAAGATCAGTTGACAAAGTGTCAGAGTGGAGAACTGAAACAATTTGGCTACAGGGTAGTAGTGGTTTCCTTCTTCCTTGAGCGGGTGCCACTGATGCAACCAGAGGTGCCTCCGAAAAGATTGGATGTAGAGGATACCAGTATGTTGAGATGGGTCAAGGCCATGGCCCAACATGGTGGTGGCGGAGGGCCTATTGTCGCATATAGTGTAGTATTCTTTCATTGGATTTGAGGACAACTACTGATGGTGGAGGATTATGCCTATGCCGGAGCAGAATTCAGGGGTGACCATGACCTTCCATTTCCTAAGGGGGATCAGTGGGATGATCAAGTTAAGAATCATACCATTACATATGTGTTTTTTTATGTTGTATTTTATTTTTTTGTTCATTTTAAATGATACTGAGACATACAATGCTTTTGTGTAGACATAGGACCTTCTCATTCAGCGGGAACCTCACCCATAGAGAGACGAGGATCAGTGAGGGAGATGGATATCATAAATGTGGAGGCTGAAGAAGAGCTTCAATAGATTGAGGACAAGCTTCAGCAGCTCACTGTGGGACTACCAGACATTTTGGCAGATGATCTTCCTAGGCGCTACTAGCGCCATACTACAGGAGTATCTAAACATTTTGGGAGGATACTCCTTCGAGTGGCCCGTGTTGTGATGTTCTACCATGAGCACAAGGATTAATCCGATGTGGCTTCCTCATTTTTGTATTGTATTTATACTGAAAGCTTCGAAGCTTCAGTTTTTTTCCCTTTTATATGTACTAGAGACTTGAAGGCTCCAAATTTTGGGTGACTTTAAAGCTTATGACTTCAGTTTGTATCTCAGCACCAGTTTATATATAAAACTCCTATTTACAGATGTGTGTGTGTATGTGCAATGTGTTATGTGTATGAATGACTACTTATGTATTTATCTGATTCAAGTGTTTGAAAATAATGTTTAAAATGGACTTTAAATATAAGCAAGATACCAATCCAAGACAAAATTTTCTAGTGAATATGATACTGTATTTAAATGTATCAGGATGTGATGGTAGGAAAATGAGTCTCATCGATCTTTTTTAAGTATAAGAACTGTTATTCCTCTGGAGTGGTGTTCGGTAGCAATTTCACGGCCAGTTTTAGAGAAGGGATTTTTCATTCTATCGAAAGAGTAGCCTCCGTCCCATACACTAACTTAAAATTTGTGAAGCCGGTGGATGTCTTGATGGTAGTCCTGTAGGCCCATAATGCAGAAAATAGTTGTAAATGCCATCTGGATTTGGCTCATCCTACCATCCGTTGTAGCATAGTTTTTAGTACCTTATTGATAGCATCAACCTGGCCATTGTCCTGCGAATAGTAGGGTGTAGAGTTCTCGTGGCATAAACATAGGCATAGCCTCAGCCCATTTTGTAAAGTAATCCACTGCTACAATGATGTAACTGTGCCCCTCGGCTGAGGTAGGATTATAGTGCATGAAATCGATTCCCCTTTTCATGAATGGACCAACAACTATGATGGGATACAACAGAGCGGGGTGGGTGCACTTTTTAGATGTGAAAATTTGATAGGGTGGGAATTTTATGACGACCTCGATACAATCTTTAAAGGTTGAGTGCCAAAAGTACCCATCGCGTAAGATTTTATGGGAAGTAGCCATCCCAGAAAGATGATCGCCACAAGATCCAGAGTGACAATCATTTAAAACTACTTCAGCCTCTTCATGAGTTAAGCAGCACTGCAAAATTGTATCAACACCACTACGGTACAATGTATCAATGATAATAAGGTATTACTTAACGTGATGATGAATACAATGATGTTTGTCTCGGGTTGCATTGGGTTGGAAGCATTACGTCTAGAGATAGAGAATCAAGTCTCCATACCAAGGGTCATATGTACTAATGAGGAACAGTGATTCATTTGGTAATGAGTCAAAGGGTTGCGCATCCTCAATAATATGGGGAAGGTCACACATAAGCTCTGCTAAGAAGAGAGACTTCTTAGAATTGGATTTCACAAACTTCAACTCAAATTCTTAGAGGATAACAATCCAGCAAGAGTATTTCCCCCCAAGCACTTAGCGAGTCAAGATGTAATACATGGGATTGGAA
This sequence comes from Pseudotsuga menziesii, assembly GCA_001517045.1. Lineage (NCBI taxonomy): Eukaryota > Viridiplantae > Streptophyta > Pinopsida > Pinales > Pinaceae > Pseudotsuga > Pseudotsuga menziesii. The sequence continues at coordinate 211,138 of LPNX010929536.1, read as the reverse complement.
TCTGCATATACCGTAGTTGTTCGGAGCAAGTTGTAATGATGAAAATTCTAGACCGCGATGACTGTGGCGAGCGCTAGTTTCTCCACATGTGAATATCAAGTTTCAGAGTCCAAAAGACTCTTACTAAGGTAATAGATCACATGTTCATGGTTGTGTTCGTCTGTTTGAACCAATACCATGCTGATGGTGGATAGGGATGCAACCACGTATAGGGAGTAGTCCTTGGTATAATTGGGTGGTTGTAGAATAGGTGCATGCGTAATGACATGTTTGAGAGTAACGAATGCATGTTGCTTTAGGTCATCCCAAACAAAGGATGTATCCTTCTTTAATAAACACATGAAACCGTGAGCTTTCTCGGCATAGTTGCAGACGAACCGACGTAAAACTTTTTCCTTCCCTTGCAAACTTTGGAGTTTTGTAACGTTTGTAGATGGAGGTAAGGCCAAGATTACTTCAATTTTCAACGTGTCTATACGGATTCCATCCTTGGACACGATGAAACCAGGTAATCTGCTAGTTTCGACACAAAAAACACACTTATGTGGATTCAACCATATGTTGCAATGGAAACATATAAGAAAAATGGCTCTCAGATGGTCAACATGGTGATCTTGCTGTTCTGAATGGGAATGCAAGTCATCAAGTTCTGGTACCACGATGTGTTTGATGTCATGGAAATCACAAGACATGGTGCGTTGAAAGGTAGTGTTGGTGTTATTCAAACGAAAAGGTAACTTCTTATAGGAAAAGGTCCCCCATGGGAAAATAAATCCATTTTGTGTTGATCATATGGGAGTATCTCAATTTGATTGTATCTAGAAAATCCATCCATACACGAAAATATAACACTTATGATGCAGTTATCGATGATTTGATCGATATAAGGGGTAGGGAAGTTATCCTTCAAACAAGCCCTGTTGAGGTCCCAAAAATTTATACAAACTCTAATGGTGCCCTGTTTTTTGTTTATGTGGACAATATTAGACACCCATTCAGTCAAAGGTATGCGGTAAATAAACTAAACGTTAAGAAGTTTCTCAATTTTGTCCTTAATGGTCATTGCTTTCTGTGGATGAAACCGTCGTAATTTTTTACGGATCGATTTGGCATCAGTGAAAGTCCTAATTTTGTGGACCACAATCAAAGGATCTATCCCTAGAATTTATTCATATGTCCAAGTGAAAATATCTCTAAATTCTTTAAAAAGGGTTGTATAAGAGTTTAGTTCTAAAATAGAAGAATTTTGGCCTACGTTGATGTTTTATACAACTTCGGGCTTCACTGATATATCGATCCAAGTTTATCTTAGTAATGTTTCTCAGATTACCCTCATAATCAACATTGTGGATGAGTACTGGTGAATGGGGATTAGTTACGATATCAGATGAAACCTTTGTTCCAAAGTGGTCTTCCACCGTATGGTAATCGGGAAGGAAAGAGGATCAATGATGATGATCTTTCCAAGGAATCTTGTCTAAGGAAATGAATTCCATGATGGACTCATCAAAGGAAAGGGTATGCAAAAGATAGTCTATATATGGCTAGGGCGTATCTAACCAATACGGTAGGTGATTTGGGTCTGATTCCAATGTTGGATTTTATTCCCTCTTTCTGTCTGTGGACCCAGCTTCAGCCCCTTTTTGGTCAACACAACAAAGCCCAAGATATCAAGCCGACTGATCGGAGCTCAGCCGGCAGCACCTATGACATAGATGTCGTCTCACCTGAGATATCTCATTTTTATGGGTAACTTACAGACCCACGTTTATGTAGTTTGTGCGAGAGGGTGTTTTAGTTCCTTGGATTTGCACCACGGTTTTCCTAGCGAAGACCAGGAAGATGGGTTACTGGTTTGCGTGGTACTTCAACACTAAGTATTATCCAAAACTTATTTACGCAATTCACGTAAATAGACAATGAATAGATGGCATAAGCATATTCATTACTATAATGCGACATGCATTTAACCAATTGCAACACAATAATCAATCAACCATTTAACACAGTAGTTATGCCTCTAACTAAGCTACTCAACATTCACACATATACACAACATATAATGTGGAAACCCATCTGGGAAAAAACCACAAGGTTCTCTTCATATGGAATTGGCATGGGGAAATATATGAACCTTTTGTCATTGCACGAAGCTGTAGACTCTGTTCAAGATATTCTCTCTTATATTTTACAGACTTTTCCTCCCTCTCATGCTCTTTGATCTTCTCTCTTCTCATTGTACTCTACTCCTACTAGAAATCCACACACAGCCTTGATTGACTCGGACTTCTCTACATGTCTGTGCACATAGCTGCAAAACCACTACTCTAATGCACTCAATGATCCAGAGTCATTAACCAAAAACTATCTATCTCAGGTCTAGCTCAAGCATCCTTTCCAAGAGTCTAGAGATTACTCAAAATTGTTTTATCAACTAATCATCTCAAAACCATCTAACCCATTTACAACATGGGTTCCTTATTTTATATCCATATTACAGACTCGATAGAGAGATCCCCTACATGCTTATTACAGACTCAATACTGACTCGATATAGACTCTAACAGAATCATCTTCAGTCACTATCCCAACCGATTTACTGTCTTCATCCAACAGGTTGTTTTTCCTATTCTAATAATACATAACAAAAGGCGCTATCAGCTGGACTTACAAAGATTCCTTTACGCATGTGGTTCCTGCTGAATCCAATCGAACTCATACCCCCATTTGCGAAGGACTGTCGCTTTCTCAACATTAAGCCTTACTGTTGTTTTCATGTTGTTACGCTTCTTCACAGGCCTACTTCTGCAAATATTCTGCCATGTCATCTCGTATATTTCTCTATCCTTTTGTCGTAGATTTCTAATCCGGCGTAGCTTCCTCATCCCGCGCCTTCTCCTTATCTTCTTCTTCACTTTCCTCCTTTTGACACAACATTCTTCCCTTTCCTTTGATGTTGCTTCCTCTATCGTAGCTCCTTCCTCTTCTCCTTTACACTCTTCTTCCATAGTTAGGAAGAATTCTACATGAATCCTGCCCTTCTGTCCCGAGGCCCAACATGCCCCCAACACTCACCTATGTCTTGTCCCGAGCCACACAAGCTATTCCTCCATGGTCTGACTTGCGTTGATTTTGGTCTAAAAATCCTCCACGATTTTCAACAACTTCTCTATTTCTGCATGCACTTCCTCCCCTTTTTTCGACATGTGCTCCACCAGATCAAAACTGACGTGTTCCATAATGTCTCTTTCTAGCAAGGTTGCTACCTTGCGCACCTTGTGATGCACAGGTTGAATTATCACTGTGACTTTTTCTGCTTCTGCTTGCAATTCCTCTTCCTTTTCCTCATGATACTGCTACTGTGCACACAACACAGTGGTTTGTTGCTGCAATCTGCACACTTCTACTGTCTTGATCTTTTTCTACTCCAAGGGCAACTACTTATCTCATTTTGTATCTGCGTGATATTTTCTTCCAGCGCAATGAGCTCATTTGCAATCTTCTATGATTGCTCGTCGTCTAGTAAAGCTTCCCAAGTTAGGGAGACTTGGTCTACATCCTTAGCTCATGCTTGCTCAGCTTCCACTATTATTTTCACATCCTGAGTGGTTGCACCATGTCTGCTCTCCAGCACTTCAGGTGGTGTGTTGGGAATCCTTTGTTCTTCTAACTCTGTCACTTTTTTCTTAAGGTCAGTTGCTGTCTTTCCTAGCCCTAGGACCTTGTCTTCAAATGGCATATCATGTGATATTTCAACATCATCCAAATTCAAACAAACAACATTAATTATATGTGGGAGCTTCTGCTTACTTACTTCTTCTTTCCTTGCATCTTGTGTGGTTCTTTTCATTTTGGCCTTAATTTTGTTGATAGTCTTTGTTGAGTATTTCACTTGCTTTTCAAGGGTATTTCCTTGAACCAGAATCTCTGTGTTCATTTCTTTCTGTAATGCATGCACATCCTTCAATTGTATTTTTGAAAAGTCTAAAAATATGGGGCCAGTAGTGCTGCGACCTCGCTGGGGTTCGGGTTGTCTAACTCTAGCATTCCTCTTCTTAGTCGTACTTTGTTGGGGTGGTCTTCTCTAGGTCACAGGGTTTGCTGCACTTCCAACAGGCCATGGTTGGATGTATACATAGTGGGGTGCTAATTGAAAATCAACGGTATGCTAAAATCTTATCATGGTATTTTCACTAAGCCTTACCTGTTGCTTTACTGGGTTCCTCAAAGCTTCATTATGGATAAAGAATTCAGTGTTGCTACTCAACTTTCGGCCTTTACCAGGTGAGAACCACAAGTGTCGGTATCTCACTCCTCTACATAGGACAAATAAGTCTACCAAATGATAATATGTTGGATCATACCACACATCAAACAAAATTAAAATTATCGACCAAGCATAATGGAAAGGAGTACCTTCCTCATGTGCTGAAGTGGCATCCTGGAGTAGTTCATTAAGCAAGAACTGGGACAAATTAATTTGAACTCCTTCTGCACAGAGTGCATCCATCATTACTATTCATATAGTACATTGCTTTGGTCTCGAGACACACAACAGTTTATGCGTCAATATCGTGGCTTCCATACGAGTGGCACAGTCATTGATGGATGATGCCAGAAACTCTTCTCCAAAGATGACCAAGCCATACTTTTCCTGGACCTGTGCAATCTTGGCTGGGTGCTTGCCTTCCTCAAAGGTTGCTATTGGGTCCTCCCCAGCTCTTTGCAATCATGTGATTGTTGAGATGAGATAAACATTAATCGAGTGTGGATTTTCTAACCAAAGGAAGCTTGCATGAAAGACTACTAGCAACTGTTTTACATAAATATCTACCTGGGTAGTCCGACCAAAGTGTGGCATGAAGAGAAGTGACAGAATCCCCAACTGTGCTAGTATGCTTTCCCATTGCATTGGAACAAATGGTTTGGTAATTTCCTTGTATCTCGGACCATCTTCATATAATTCTTCCTGTCCAGGCCGCAGATTTCATTGGTGTCTGAATCTTGAAAGGGCATTTTTTCCAGCCAAGGCAGGATATCCCGCAGTACTTTCATATCCTTCGGTTTATTAGGTGCTACCAGAGTAGCATGGCCCTTGGTCGGGATGGTAACTGGTGGCACATCAACCCTTCTCAGTGGAGTGCAAGGAAAAAATAAATTCCTGGTTTCAAAGTCCTCTTGTTCTTCCTGGGCCGGTGTTGTTGTTGGAGCTTTCTCATTCCTCGACTTCTTCATCTGCTACTTCCCTTTAGGTTCTGGTGGTGATTTGTGTTCCTGCATTCTACATTTTTCTAAAGACCAACATGGAACATGTCCTGCACTTAGCCAGGGAGGGTTCCTTGGGGTTCTATGTCCTGTACTGCGCTGCATGGGAGCAGTGGATAGAGGTCTCATAGGGGAGTTAACACTGACTATCGTAATAGAGATGAACGAGTTTCTGCTCATTGAGTTACCTACAATACTCGCTCCTTCTTATTCTAGACACACTGATTCTGGATATGGTAACAATGTGTATTATGAAACAACAGCTTCTTGACAGTTGTCCTTCACACGAGAATTATGTACTTAGCAAGTACTTTCTTTTTCAAACGGACCGGGGCAACAACGTGGGTTATTTAAGGAAACTTTTTCGACACACCGTCACATAGCTGGCATTTAGAAAGATGGTTTTTTATATTTATGGTGAACATTAATCTAAGGTATGTCGTCTGATTCTATGGAGATTTCCAAATTAATGACTGACAAATACATTGTCAGTACTTAACTTAATTATTGTTCCAATCATGGTAAAAGAAATTATTATTATTATTATTATTATTTATGTCACGTCTAATAGGGTGTCATGTAATTTCATACGTGCGATCTATTTCCACTTCGCACATTCCTTCTGACACGTGGAGATTATGATAGATGGGTCACTATCACTTGGATCCTTCATGATATTATACCACGCCTTGTAGTTATGTTGCATTGATGGAATTTCATGTCCACAATAGGTATATCTTTGAAGATCTTTTCCTTGATGACTTGTAACGCACCATCCACAGTTGGGTGTTCACTTTAAAATTGGAATGTCTGGGTAAAAATTACAGTTAAGCTTTCCCATTTAATGGTTCCGCATCGCAGCTCTTCTGAGGTGTACCAACTTCTTGGCACCATTTCCAAAGTGTGGATGAATCTGCGAACCCATTCTTGTTGCGGATATTCTTTCCAAATCCCACGACAATGCTCAATATGTTTTCTGAAATATGTCAATCCTGTGTATTTTTTATCAGAATAACTGATCTCTTCTCCAAATCTAATCTCCATTAGTCTCCTACATTGTGGCCATTCTAAGATAGACTGTTTATGTGTACCCCACCATCTAGCGGGTGTAGCTTTCAGCACATAGTCCAAAGTGGACAATCGTTGTGATTCTATAACCTTTTCTTCAAATTATTCCAAAAAGGATGCAAGGTTAGGAAATCCTTCATATGTAGGTAGTGCGCTTTCTTCGGCTCCTATGCTTCAAACAACTCTTGTGATTCTCTCACATCTGCGCATGGAAACTTCATGTTGCTTATTTTGCTAGTTTTTCAGAGCATCACCTGAGTCGATCGTGCATGAGCTTACACTCTGCCAACTCAGGTTTCCATCAATTGTTGGGTTAATATAGTCTTCTTTTGAAGACATGATGTTGTATAGTTGGTCCATATAATTGTCTTGCCCTTTGCAATGCATAGGCTCAACGTATCGATTTCCTTCAAGTGGATCAATTGGTGCAACCACTCTTATTTCAGAATCTTCAAAAGACAAGATCCTTTTCTTGAAGTTTATAATAGTTTGGTTGTCTATTTCCCAATAAATTCCTAGAAGCGCAGGGTATGGGTTTGTGTCATCAACAATGTCAATAACTTCGAAGTCAGCATATGTTCTTAAGCCTTTGATTTCCATAGGTACTTGGGATAGTCTACCAATTAGTAGAACCTTCGACTGGTTTGCAAGCCTTAGTTGAATAGGAGAACAGTCCATTCGCGGCTTGTTCATGCTCTCCCGCGTCTGTCTTGTCAATATATTGATGTCTGGGCCCAAGTCTAGTATGATATAGTCCATATCATAATATCCTATCTACGCAGTCATTCATGGTTCTCGGCTCGTCTTCAATTTTCTCCCGATATGATTGACTCTTTTTTCAGGTCGCAGATCTTCTGTGGTTTCTTTTATGAGTGTCATTAGTTATGCAACAACATCTTTATCATGGATTAGTGCTAAACAAATTTTGAAAAATTCTTTAAGATTACCAACCTTTTTTATGGGTGGCCTCCTCATTAGTTGTTCAAATCATTCAGGAATAGCTCTAACTTGAGCATATGTTGATGGTTGATTGGGATCAGCAAAGTCCTGTCGCACGTCCAAGAATACTTCTTTCTCTTGTTGGATATTTAGCAGAGCTTTCTTTTGTGCCGCAAGTCACACATGCGGATGTCCTTGCAGTGTATTTTGGTCTTCTCCTGTTGCAACACCTCCTCTTGTGACTACAGCAAGGTTGGGTTGTCTTTGTTTGGCAGAAATCATTTGGATATTCAGATTGGGGTTTGGATTTAGATTCTACACAGGGTTGGGATTAACGACAGTTCTATCCTGCCATTTCGCAATGAGTTGGGGGAAATGTTCAACAGTGTGATCAAATTATTTACAATATGTACAATTTTTTGCAGGACTTTGACAATCTCGGACAAAATGTATATTCCCACAATTATAACATACAATTTGGCCTCTTCACGACCAAATCCTCCTCCTGGTTTCTATCCTCGACCTGTAAAATTCCCCCCCCCCCCCCTTTGCGGAGGTTATTGTTGTTGTTGAGGATACTGATTCTACTAGTATTATGGTTGAGGGTATTGTTGTTGCTGATGTTGTGTGGAGTAATACTGAGGTTTCTCTCATTCATCTTGCATTTGTTCATCATTTTTCATTAAGTAGGTATCCAACATCTTCTCTTCTAGCACCTGAAGTGCTCTAAAATATTTCTCGTTATGACCTACTAACTTGCAAAATTTACAATATAGACTAGCGGGTGCACTCACAATCTTCTATAAGTACATACATTCCTCATACTTGTGATCTCTAGCCTAGCATATTCTACACCAAGGCATTTCTTGGGTGTTTAATGGGTGTGGCGCACCTTTTGTGACATATTTCATCAATGCCAGGCAATTATCTTTATGGTGTCCATTTGATCTACACCTTGTACACCATATCTCCTCTTGAAATTCCTTGAATCTATTAATGTTCTAGAGCTGCACCATAAGATTAGCCAGCTGCGACTGAATTTGCATCATTCACAAGCTAGTGTCTCCAACTGGCAAGGCTTCTATTTTTATTTCTATTTCAATAGCCTCTATCTGTGACACAAGTTTTTGTTGTATCGGTGGGTTTCGAATATTTGGTAGTAAGGTGATAATAAACCATTCCTTGTGTTGCACATCCAACATTTGGAAAATCACTTTGGCCATTAATGTCTTAAATCTTTGGTCAAAGTCCCAAACAGATTTTGTCGATAACTGCTTAATTTCTTTAATCTCAGTGATGCATTGGGATTCAGACTTTGACATTTTGAATTCATTTATAAACCCGAGTCGAATCACGTTGAGTGTTTTCGGTACAACTCCTACTAGTACTACGGAAAAATTCATATACCGGTCCAGTGCACAACCTCGTAGCATCGTGATCAGCTGTGCTTTATTGGCATTCTCATCCTGGATTTGTCGTAAAGCCCAGACAATGTCACAAAGAAACCAGTGCTGCTCCGAGTCTTCCAACCCATTTCCATTGAATATTGGGAGATTAATGTCACTCCATCCATTGTATTTGCTAGTGGTACTGCCCAAAAAAAATAGGGGCTAAACGAAATTCCTTGTCATCTATTTATAGTGTTAGTAGTACTCGTATTTACAGAAGTACTTGGAGATAGGTATGGTGATCTTACCTCTGGTACAATAGGTGAGTTGTAAGCACGTTCTTGTTATAGGGATTCAGTCAATTCTTCTTACTCCTTGTCACCTTTTGAGATCAGATGATATTCTTTCTCTTCATCACAAGATCCTCCATCTAGGTATGACGCAAACGTGTAGACTTCTTCTTCTCGGTTTGTGCTGCAACTCCCTCATTCTAACGAAGTTTTCCTTCTTTTACCAGATCTGAATCTTATTCTGCTTCTTAAAAAGCGTGGCTCTATTTCAGTTCCACTATCTCCTGAGAACATCTCACTCTAGATTTCTGTTGAGACATAGACACCCTTCGCTTATTCTGTCTATCACTCACAGGATTCCTTTTTCACATATAAGTGTTTTTATCCACGTCTTCAAAGATGAGAGATATTGGTTGTGTGGTCCTTGAAAACATTTTCACTCTACATCACTGTATGAAGTTATTGTGTCAACATCGAACTCAGTGATATATCCTTCTAGGATACTATCTACCCAGAAGTCCACAGGCCTTGATATAGGGTTTTTGAATCTTTTCAGTCGCTCAATCAATAAAGGAGTCCACTCCTTCGATTCTCCTCCTTGAAAATTCTTTTGTTGGGTTGCCAACTTAGACAACCACTCATGCAATACAATGGGAAACTCAGAAAATAAAATCTCATAAATGTCCGAATAGGTGTACCGACCCAACCAATCGATTGGGTTTCACCAAGTTCCTTCACTTTCTTCTCGTGCAAACTATAGCTCTTTGAGATCCACCCAATCCTGGATTTTTGGTTTCATGGGATGCGAAAACATATCCCTCACCACAACACTTCAAGGTCCCGGCAACAAAACCATTTGTTGGAATTTCATTCCTCTTTCTGTCCCTGGACCCGGGTTCATCCCCTTTTTGGTCAGCACAACAAATCCCAAGATATCAGCTTGACGAAGCGGAGCTTAGCCGGCAGCACCTGCGATGCAAATGCTGTCTCACCCGAGATATCTCATTTTTATGGGTAGCTGTCATAACAACGTTTCCGCATTTTGTGCGGGAGGGTGTTTTAGTTCCTTGGCTCTGCGCCAAGGTTTTCCTAGTGAATACCGGGAATATGGGTTACTAGTTTGCACAGTACTTCAACAATAAAGTATGATCCAACCCTTATTTATGAAATCCACGTAAACAGACAGTGAACAGACAACATAAGCATATTCATTACTATAATGTGGTAGTCATGTATTTAACCAATTGCAACACAGTAATCAATCAACCATTTAACACAATAATTATTCCTCTAACTAAGCTAATCAACATTCACACATATACACAACATATAACGTGGAAACCCATCCGGGAAAAAACCACAAGGTGCTCTTCATCTAGAATTGGCATGAGGAAATAAATGCACCTTTTGTCTGTGCATGAAGTTGTAGACTATGTTTAATATATTCTCTCCTATCTTTTATAAACTTTTCCTCCCTCTCATGCTCTCTGATCCTCTCTCTTATCGCTCTACTCTACTCCTACTAGCAATCCACACACAACATAGATCGACTCGACCTTAACTACCTGTCTTCGCACACAGCTGCAAAACCACTACTCTGATGCACTCAGTGATCCAGAGTCATTAACCAAAAACTATCTATCTCAGGTCTATCTCAAGCATCCTTTCCAAGAGTCTAGAGATTACTCAAAAATTTTGTATCAGCTAATCAGCTCAAAACCATCTAACCCATTTACATCTTGGGTTCCTTCTTTTATAGCCATATTATAGACTCAATACAAATTCCCTACATGCTTATTATAGACTCGGTACTGACTCGATACAGACTCTAACAGACTTATCTTTAGTCACTATCCCATCCGACTTATTATCTTCAGCCAACAGGTTGTCTTTCCTATTCTAGCAATACATAACAAAAAGGCGTTATTGACCTGACTTACAAAGATGCCTTTATGTGTGTGGTTTCTACCGGCTCCATTTAAGCTCGTACCCATGATCACTAAGGACTGTCTCTTTCTCAGCGTTATTCCTTACCTTCATTTTCTTGTTGTTACACTTCTTCACACACCTGCTTCTGTGAATATTCTATCATGTCATCTCGTATCTTGCTCTATCCTTCTGTTGTAGCTTTCTAATCTGGTGCAGCTTCCTCATTCTGCACCTTCTCCTTGTCTTCTTCTTCACTCTCCTTCTTTTCTCACAACATTCTCCCCTTTCCTTTGTTGTTGCTTCCTCTATCGTAGCCCCTTCCTCTTCTCCTTTACACTCTTCTTTCATACTTAGGAAAAATTCTACTTGAATTCTGCCCTTCTGTCTTGAGGCCCAACATGCCCTCAACACTCACCTGTGGCTCGTCTCGAGCCACGTGAGATATTCCTCCATGGTTTGACTTGTGCTAATTTTGGTCTAAAAATCCTCCACAATTTTTAGCAACTTCTCTGTTTCTGCGTGCACTTCCTCCTATGTTTTCTACATGTGCTCCACCAGGTCAAAACTCATGTGTTCCGACATGTCTCTTTCTATCGTGTTTTCTTCCCTCTTTTTGTCCCTGGACCCAGGTTCAACCCCTTTTTGTTCAGCACAACAAAGCCTAAGATATTGTGTCGACAGAGCGGAGCTCAACCGACAGCACCTACGACGCAGATGTCGTCTCACCTGAGATATCTTAGTTTTATGGGTAACTTCCAAAACCACAGTTTCACAGTTTGTGCAGGAGGGTGTTTTACTTCCTTGGATCTGTGCCAAGGTTTTCCCAGCAAATACCAGGAATATGGGTTACTAGTTTGCATGGCACTTCTATATTAAAGTATGATCCAACCCATATTTATGCAATTCACATAAACAGACTGTGAACAGATGGCATAAGCATATTCATTACTATAATGCAGCATTCATGCATTTAACCAATTACAACAAACTAATCAATCAACCATTTAACACAGTAATTATGCATCTAACTAAGCTACTCAACATTCACACATGTACACAGCATATAACGTGGAAAGCCATCTGGGAAAAAACCACAAGGTGCTCTTCATCTGGTATTGGCATGAGGAAATAAATGCACCTTTTATCTGCGCATGAAGCTGCAAACTCTGTTCAAGATCTTCTCTCCTATCTTTTAGTGTATTTTCCTCCCTCTCGTGCTATCTAATATTCTCTCTTCTTACTCTACTCTACTCCTGCACACAGCCTGGACCGACTCGACCTTCTCTACCTGTCTGTGCACACAACTGCAGAACCACTATTCTGATGCACTCAGTGATCCAGAATCATTAACCAAAAACTATCTATCTCAAGTCTAGCTCAAGCGTCTTTTCCAAGAGTCTAGAGATTACTCAAAATCGTTGTATCAACTAATCAACTCAAAACCATCTAACCCATTTACAGCTTGGGTTCCTTCTTTTATAACCATATTACAGACTCAATACATATACCCTACATTCTTATTAGAGACTCATTACTGACTCGATACAGACTCAGCTTCAGTCTCTATCCCAGCCGACTTATTATCTTCATCCAACAGCTTGTCTTTCCTATTCTAGTAATACATAACAAAAAGGCGTTATCGTCTTGACTTACAAAGATGCCTTTACGCGTGTGGTTTTTGTCGTCTCCAGCCGATATCGTACCCACGATCGCTAAGGACTGTCGCTTTCTTAGCATTATGCCTTACTTTCATTTTCATGTCATTACGATTCTTCACACGCTTGCTTCCTCGAATATTCCACCATGTCATCTTGTATCTTGCTCTGTCCTTCTATCATAGCTTGCTAATATGGCGTAGCTTCCTCACCCCGTGCCTTCTCCTTGTCTTCTTCTTCACTTTCCTTCTTCTGTCATAGCATTCTTCTATTTCCTTTAATGTTGCTTCCTCTATCGTAGCTCCTTCCTCTTCTCCTTTACACTCTTCTTCCATACTTCGGAAAAATTCTACATGAATTCTGGTTTTTTGTCCCGAGGCCCAGAAACCACCAAGAAATGATCGTTGATGGCGAGGTCACTAGTGGACTAAATAGCCTCGTACATTTATTCGAAAGGACTCAAAGATGTTGAATCGACGATTTACTTTCCTTTATTTAAGGTGTCGTAGCTCAAAGTTGAGATCATGTTCACAAATGCAGCTTGTGAAGTAGGAGGATGGTTATTCAACAGAAAATCCCCCATAAGCGAAGAGTCTTTAAGAAGACCTACTCCTATGTTTTGATATTGCGAGGCTGAGGAGGTCAAGAGTTGAAAATTGTTCACATAATTGGAACTCACATCTAGTGAACAGAAATATAACTGATCAATTGTGACAATATTCGAAAGGACTCAAAGATGTCGAATCGACGATTTACTTTCCTTTATTTAAGGTGTTGTAGCTCGAAGTTGAGATCATGTTCACAAATGCAGCTTGTGAAGTAGGAGGATGGTTATTCAATAGAAAATCCCCCATAAGCGAAGAGTCTTTAAGAAGACCTACTCCTATGTTTTGATATTGCGAGGCTGAGGAGGTCAAGAGTTGAAAATTGTTCACATAATTGGAACTCACATCTGGTGAACAGAAATATAACTGATCAATTGTGACAATATTCCCTTTGGAATGGGAACTGGACTACTTGAAACAAAGATGAAGCAACAACTTGCATTGCGTAGAACAAATTCTGACCTAGAAGGAGATTGTAATTGAGAGGAGAATCGACAACCTCAACATGAATGGACATTGATTCCCCCCCCCCCAATTAAACGTAGAGGGAGGAGAGTAATACATAAGGTTGAAAACCACGACCATCAAAGGCCTTTAATGTCATGGGTGACCGATTAATCTCCGGGGAGCAAATAGCTCTCCATCTAGACAAAGACATGACCGAAGTGGAGGAACCCTTGTCCAAAATGGTGAGATGAATTATCTTCCCAATAACTTTAGTGGATAATTGGAAAGCCAATTGATGGGAGAGCCTAGATTTGAAGTCATCCAACTTGAAGGTGATAATGTTATTATGTTATGGATCCAAAGCTCCAAGGGTCGACAACAAGTTCTTCTATTGTGCGGGACATGTTTGGAGTACCTAAAGAGTAGACATAACACACGATGCCTAAGCCAAGTCTTCAACTATGTTGTAATATTGGGTGACACATGCGTTAGGATTGAATACAGATTTTTGAATGGTACTCTTAGGTGGCCGAGAACTGTGTCGAGAGTAGGTTTTTCAAAATGAAGACCATTAGTAGGAGTAGGGATGGATACTGGATTTTTATCTATTGGGACATTATCAATCTTTCTCTCTGTTGGAGGATCATAACTCTGGGTTCGAGTAGTAGACACGATGGGTTGGTTTTGTTTTTTTGAGAATTTTGTTGTCAAGTGTGTTTGGACATAACGAAGAATACCATCAGTAGGTGGTTCTATTGAAGGACTTGAAGGATCTGAAGTGGGACGAGGAGCGTGGGGGATCAAGTCATACATGGTGCCTCACTAGGAATATCCCAAGTCAAGGTATTGAGCATGACTAATAGCTTGCTCCTCGGTAACAACACCTCCCATGGAAACATCCCTAGAAATGGGGGGAAGCAAGGAATTGGCAAACCAATATGTGAGTAGCTGATCGGGAACAAGATATTTTATCAACCTACGATGTCATCTCCACTCATGTATATGATCAGATATATGGGTAGAAGTGGTTTGGCGAAGCAAGGTTAAAAGATACGTACATGTTTCATATCGTATTGGTAACTGGAAATGCTTTAAAAAGGCCATTGCTAAGGTATTGAAATCCCAAAAGGAATGTTGAGGTAGCTCAATATACCATTTTGCGGCCACCCCGGTGAGATTTCTCTGAAACAATCGCAGACAGATAGAACCATCCATCATAGAATTGGATGAGCACCACAAATGATATGTCATCACGTGGTTCTTGGGATATTCACCTAGTTTACCATCAAATTTTGGTATATCATAGGGTAACTTAACAGGGATAACTGACCACGAGGAATCATGATGGATGGGGTTGTTAACCAATCTAGGAAGATCTGGCAGATCTATAGTAGCCAGGAATGGTAACTGTTTATTAGGTTGAAGGTACTGGTAATACTGATAAGGAATTTTTAGACCAGTAGGACCATAAGTTGATTGATAAACGGGTGTCGACGATGTTCCCATGACCGGTTGATTGAGTAGTTTATTCATAAATGATCCCCCCAAGGGTCCTCTCGGTGGTGGATCACCCGGTGGAGGTGGGCCTCCAGGTGGAGGGGGCCCTTTGGGTGGTGGTCCTCCAAAAGGTGGGCCTCTAGATGGTGGACCTCTAAAAGGTGGGCCTATAGGTGGTGGAGCTCCAAAAGGCGGACATCCAGGTGGTGGGAATCCCGATGGTATACCTCCCTAACCTCCAACAGTATTAACAGGTGGTACCTTGGGTACGAAAACACTTAACCAATTAGGTTTCCCCCATGGGGTATACATACTTATGGGGTGAACAAATCCAAATGCTATAGGTTGATAGTTTTAATTTACTATAGGTAGCTGATTTCTTGGATAAGTGTTGGAGGAGCAAGTCGGTAAGCCGACTTGAACGATAGCCGACTTAGTCAATCAGCCGACTAAGTCAGTCAGTCGACTAATTAGAGGTTAGGTCGGCCACATAAGGTCGTGTCGGTTCACCGAATTGACAAGTAGTTATTTGTAACTGTTTGTAATTCATATATATTAGGATGTTGAGCTAGATGAGAACTCAGTTCAGTTCTCTGTATTGTATGGACCCTTTCACTATAATATAATCTGTTATTCTACTTACTTGTTCTTGTCTCTTGTCTCTGTTATGTATATTTGTTATTAATGTGTATTATCGGTAACCCTATGTGATCCGTGAGATTACAACATTGGTTCCGTTTCCAGTAGTACATGTCTGAGATGTATACAAGCAGATGATATCAGAACAAGAGATTAAGGACTGGTGCGAGCGTAAAATAGAAAACTACTTGCAAAATTACGCACGAAGAAACAGATTAACGACTGCTCAAGCGAAAGAAAGGTTCTTTACCGAGACTCATGAGAAGTTTGTAGAATCAGTGCCCCATATTTTGAAGAAACTCCTGAATGAAAAAGCCAAAAGCAATTAAAGACCAACAGCTGCTAGAAAAACTGATTCAAGGGGGAAGAACAAACCTGTCGGAGTGGTTCGAAAAGATCGCTGACGAATTCTGCGAGGAGCAAGCCGTAGAGGAAAGAAATTCGGTGGAAACCATCAAGAATAAATTTTACCCAGACCTCACCAAGAAATTCTTGTGTTCCTTACTGACCTTGCTGTTCAAATTCTTGATCGAGAAAGGAGTGGGACATATCGTTGAACCTCGTCCATTACTACGCAAACCGCCACAAAATACTAATTGGGTGGAGAAACAAAAGAAGTGGGAGAAATTCATTGCCAAAAGGCAGTAGGAATACTTCCTAAGAAAGTGAACAGAACTATCTGAGCTTTCTAAAGCATCGGGTAGGCAATGGGGGGGTAGCTGGTCATATGTCGAGTAAAGTGGAGAGGATTCTAGTCGACTAAAGAGATACCATTCACCAGCAATGAAAAGTCAACCTAAAAGGGAAATCGAAAGGACAGTGTCACATAAAGGTACGAAAAACTTTCAGAAAATAGAGAGGGAGAAGAGGCTGCAAAGAAGGGAAGAGAGAAGAGAAAGAGCCATAGCGTTGCAAAGAGGAATGAGCACTAGGGTGACATACCAAGAGATAAATCCGCCAGAGTCGGGTCATGACCGACATGAAGAAGGTGTGGAAGAAGAAGCGTCCCCTATGGAAGAATATTTGTGGATAGAGTAGCGAGAAGCTCTCGAATTAGAACTTCCCCAGGAGGTAAGACCTCTATCTCCGATGAATCTGAGTACCAGGATACAAACCATTGTCAAAGAGGACCTCAAACTAGGAGCTGGTGACTTTGGTATTTGGAGCCGACTAGACAACGAGAGAAACGATGATAATTATCTAATTATCCGTCGACCAGAAGAAGGTGTTGAAATACTGAGAGGGGGGTGAATCAGTATTTGTACAATAATAAACTTTAATCAAAAGCAGGTTGCTGATCACCAATCACAGCACAACATCAATATGTATAAAGACAGCAAGATGCATAGTACACAACAGTTTTTAATGTGGAAACCCAAGTTCTGGGGGTAAAACCATGGAAGCCTTTTTAATAATAGTTGTCCAGAAATAACTAGATGATAGGAACAACTCCCTTATTATATAGACTTCAATTTTTCCAGCTTCAACTGGAAGGAGGCTACGACCCCCTGATTTACAGGTTGCGACCTAAAGGAAGCTACCACTCCCTAGTTTTTCGGCTTCTACCGGAAGGAGGCTACGACCTCCTTTCCTTGCCCCGTCCTGCCACCCTGATAAGAAGAATATTTTTGAACCTGTGGACCTGTCAACTACAAAAACCTGTACTCTCTACTGATATCATATGCTCATCATCAATGCTGCTCACTATCTCTACTCATCATCAACGCTGCTCACTGTCAAGTCATCATACTAGCACTTGTCTCTAGTCCACTTCAACACCTCTTCAAGGAGCATTCATCAGCACTTCTTCATACAATCACATTAACTCTTTATTTTGTCCACTGGCATCATGTCTTTAGCTGTAGATTCATCGCTGCCATAAACTTACTGTCATATTCAATATGTCAAGCATCTCACTGTGTAAGCACTGTCAATGTCATCAACCTATCACTAACATATCAGACTACTGTCACTGTCATATGAATGGTTGTCCCTATCTTGGCAAGTAAATGTGTGGAGATTCTTCAAGGATAAGTCACTCATTTAAAGTCTTCTTTCATAAGATGTGCATTCAAAATTTTGTTGTAGAAATCTTTAAACTGTGCATGCCACAACTCAGTCTATGTCTGTTGTAGTTGACTTCAGCATCAGACTGTCCCAATCCTCCAAATAATCATTCTAATAGTCTCTTGACTATCATAAGACCCCAACAAACTTTTCTGTGGAAAAGGGCTTTTTGGGTTGTTTATATGTGTTGTAGGTGTCAAAAGAAGTTACTGTAACATGGCTTGATTTGATCATCACTTATTTGTGGAAGAAGAGAAGCATTTAAACATCACATGAACACCAAGTCACTGTAGATGGCTTGGATTGTACAAGCACTGAAATTCAGATTGTTATGCTGAGTAAAACCTTGAAGTGTTCAGCTGTAACAGACTTGGTTCAACCAACAACCAGATTGAATAAAGAATTTGATTGCTCATCACTTCATAAATCAGGGCTCTTTATATGCCTTATTGAATTAAATAAGTCCCAACACTTATTCTAAAAAATCCTTGAGACTTCAAATAATAACGAGTGTGCATGATACATATCAAGCTCACAGTTCACAACTTCACACTCATTCACAATATTTAAAGAAGAGAATGCATCTTACTGGTGGAAGCCTTCAATCTGAGAACCGTTGCTTCTCAATACTTCAACGTAGATCTGGGAGAAGTCCCACGCACTTATTCACTGGAGAAGAGAGGTCACAATTTCCGCAGACTTCAGCAGCTCTGTCATGTCACATTTCATCAACCTGTTTACTGTTAGCACAATCATGTCATTATGTCATAGCACAGAACTCCTTAAGATTCAACAAATAAACTTTGAGAACAATGCATCTGCTGCAAAAAAAAATATTTAAAAGATGGAGTTTTTTGCTGCTGCTTTTGTGCCTTCAAAACCCACAAAAATCAGAGCTCTGCTCCACCAAATACACACCACCGAAATACACCTTTAGCTGCTGCTACAGTCTGCATCAATTAGTTATCGTCTTCCATTACAGCCCAAAGCATGTTGTAGAGAACAATGAAGAAAAGAGAGAGATAATAGCCAAGTTTGATCATGCAATATTTGTTCTCACCATTTAGCAGATTAAAAAAATTTGTCACATCCAAGAAATGCTTTCCACTGATATACCTAATACACCACAATTTCAAGGAGACTCACCACTACAAAGAATACAATGAGTCATAGCAACACCTCCCAGGCCATGTGACTCCCGCGAAAATACCCACGAGAACACTTCCTCAGACCAACACAATTCAGTGTCCAATAAAACCCAAAAAAAATATCGAAACTTTGTAAAATAAATCTGGTGTCTGCGAACTTAAAACCAATGCGATAATTCCTTCATCCATATATTATTTAAGTCAAAGGTATAATGTATTTATATGCGGTGAAGAAAAAAAAATAGGAGCCGACTTCATGAGGAAAAAAATGTTTTATTATTTTATTGATTGATGGGGCAGACTTTTGACATTTATTAAAAAAATTGTATAACTTATAGAGTGTCACTTAAAAGAAAAGGCCAACGTTGGGGGAAAGATTCTTAAAAAAATTATTATATTTTTTTTTTATTGTTTGTTTTAATATTATTTATGTCATATTTTGTTTTTTTTAAATTAAACGTTTCTTGTTTTAATGAGTTTTTAAAAGGAATGTTTTTTTAAGTAAATCATCTTAATATTTAATAAAAAATTAATATTTAATTAATTAAAAAAAAAGTATTTATTAAACCATTTTAATATATAATTATTATTGTTTTATTTATTAAAACTTTTTAATATTTAAATTATTAGAGTATTCAAAGATAAGTTTTTTAATGTGTTTTAATATTTTAACTTAAGAGTAGTGGTTAATTGATTATGGGTTTAGGGACTCCTTCTAGGGTACCAAGAACTTAAAGCACGCAAATGACCACTGAAGGGGTCATTTGGACCTTTACAACTTTTTCAACCCACTTAGGGTTTACTTGAACACTTTACAGGGCTTTTGGCAATGTCCCAAGGGCTCCAAGGGCTTCAGACTTGGGCTTGGACAAGATCAAAGGGTCTCCTTAGACACTGACACTTACTCAACCCTCAGAGACTCCTCAAGGGGCACTAAAACACACTAACACACCTGTTGGCATCAATGACAATTTAGTCAACAATCTCCCCCTTTGTCATTGATGACAACTCCAAAGCTCCCCCTTCAAACGAGCTTCCTTTGACCACACAACTCCCCCTTAGATCATGCTTCTTTTACCTATCTTGTTCAACATTTTCTCCCCCTTTGGCATCAATGACAAAGGGTACTTCTGCCATGCTCCTCCTGTCATATTGTATTATATATAGATGAATTCAATTAGGAGATAGTATGACTCCCAATTTTTCTCTGAGGTACTCAAAAGTCTCTCTTGGGAGAGGCTTAGTGAAAACATCTGCAACCTGTTCTTTTGTCCCGATATATTCCAACTTGATATTCTTTTCAGTGACCTGTTCCCGAAGAAAGTGAAACTTGATTGGAATGTGCTTGGTTTTGGAATGCATAACTAGATTTTTGGAGATGCCGATGGCACTCGTATTGTCACATAGAATAGGAATCGGTTCATTACATTTCACATGTATGTCTTGCAGGGTTTTCTTAGGCAATGGATGATCTTTTTGTTCTTCTTATTCGACAGTTGGTTGATTTAGTTCTTCATCTTCCGTGAGTTGCTCTTCATCCTCATCGGGTTGTTCTTTCATTTTAATTTTCTTGGAACCTTTCTCTTCTTCATCATCTGATTCTTCTGAGTCTTCTCTGGATGATGTTAGTATTCCTTCAACTATCTTCACGTTAATGCTTTCAATCACTTTGTCTAATCTCAGATTGTAGCATTTGTAAGCTTTCCTCTTGGATGAATATCCAACAAATATGCCCTCATCTACTCGAGAGTCAAATTTTCCAATATTCTTATCATCTCTTTTGATGTAACACTTGCTTCCAAAGATTTTGAAGTGTTGTACACTTGTTGCTCTTCCGGTCCATAGCTCATAGGGAGTTTTATCATTTCTGTTTCTAAGTAATCCTCTGTTTAAGATGTGTACTGCTGTATGAACTGCGTGTCCCCAAAATTTGTCATTTAACTTGGATTCATTCAACATGGTTCAAGCCATCTCCATTACTGATCTATTCTTTCTTTCAGCAACTCCATTTTGTTGAGGTGTTATGGCTACTGAAAATTGTCTCTTTATTCCATGCTCTTCACAGTACTTGTTGAATTCATCAGAAGTGAATTCTCCACCGTTGTCAGATCTAAGACACTTGATTCGTGACCCTGTTTCATTCTCGACCAGTTCCTTGAACGTTTTGAAACATCCAAATGCTTCTGATTTCCTGTTGAGAAGACACACCCATGTCATCCTAGTATAGTCATCAATAAGTAGGATGAAGTATTTTTCACCATTCAATCCTTTGTTTTTGGTTGGTCCACCTAGGTCAGTGTGAACAAGATCCAAAGGTTTTGTAGAAGAATGGTCTTTCGTCTTAAAATGCACTCTTGTTTGTTTTCCATGTTGACACTGTTCAAATACAGAGTTAGCAGGTTTTGTGACTTCTGGCATATTTCGAACTGCTTGGTTTTTGTAGATTTTGACCAAATTGTCAAAATGTATATGCCCCATTCTTCTGTGCCAAAGCCATCTTTCATCTTCTTTTCCCAAGTGACATTTTTTAGACTCAATCTCATCTAACACATATATGTTGTTTGGAGTCCTAGTGGTTGTGGCTACTAACTTCCTTGATCCTTGCTTTCTTATTTTACATCCTTTTGAGTTGAAGATGAGTTCATGACCTTGATCACACATCTGACTAACGCTTAGAAAATTATGTTTCATGTTATCTACAAGCAAGACATTTTCAGCCAAGGATTTTTTACTTCCGAGCTTTACTGTGCCCTTTCCCAATACTCTTGTTGAATTGTTATTTCCAAATGATACAGATCCTTTATCTTTTTCAATATTGACGAAAGCATCTTTGTCACCTGTCATATGCTTGGAGCAACCACTATCAACATACCATTTTCCAGATTTGTGATTCTGAGCTTGAAGAGCAATACCACATTCATTGTTGTTGTTATTGTGTTTAATCCACACCTTGTTGGGCAAGTCCTCATTTTTTACTGTTGGTATCCTTGTTCTACAATTTCTAGCTATATGACCAAAGTTGTTACACTTGTAACATTCTATTTATGATCTCAAGGGATCAAATCAGTTGTTGTACTGTGGTCGTCTAAGGCTTGCAAGGTTATTCCTTGTCTCAAAGTTTCTTCTTTGAAAACAGTTTACAGCTTTGTGTCCAAATCTTCCACATGTAAAGCAATGCCCATAAAAGAAGTATCCATACCTAGGAATATATGGAGGAGGTGCTTTTCTGTGATCTGACCTTTCTGCTGGCCCCTTTTCTAATACAAGTTGTTTTGGTTGATGTTCGATCTCTTCTTCATTCTTGGAGTCCTTGACAACTTCTGCATACCTTCTTGGCTTCTTTTCATTATCTGTCAACATTAAGCTTGAGGCTTCATTTGTATTCTGCTTGTATCCTATACCGGTCTTGTCGAAGAATGACTTTTGATTACTGATGATTTGTTCTAGAACCTTGGAACTATTGTCATAACCCTTTGCGATATCTTTCATCTACAGCTTGTTCTTCAGAGATACTATCTCAGCCTCACAGTTCTCCTTTTCTCTTATATTTGTCATTAGCTGTTTAGTGAGAGAGTATTCAACTGGTTTGGCTTCTTCTAGTTTGGTTTTTAAGTCAACAATGGTTTGTTCAAATAATTGTTCCTCTTCCTTAAGCAATCTATTTTCTTTTCTGACTTTCTTCAGCTCTTTCAAGGTGCTTACAAGTTCAGCCTCAAGATCTACCTCTCCTTCATCTTCGAATTCTTCCTTACTATTATGATCCTTATCCGAGCTTATTGCCATAAAGAGTACCTTGTCTGGTTCATCGTCATTATCAGAATCACTGTCACTATCGGAGTCACCACTGGATGAGTTATCATCTCTTTTTGTGTAGAGACTTTTCTTCTTTGCAAACTTTCTTCTGTTCTTATTCTTGTAATTATTGTACTTCTTGTAGGGTTTAAAACTATCATCCTCTTCACCGTCTGAGTTCTTTGCATATGGACATTTAGAAGCAAAATGACCTATCTTTCTGCATGAAAAACATTTAAGAAGTAACTTACCTTTGTATTTTCCAGTGCCTCTCTTTAATTTCCGAACAAAGTTGGCTATTTCTTCATCATCAGATTCATCACTTGTCGGTTTGTCTTTCATTGATTTGTTCTTCCCAGCTTGTTTGGAGGAGACCTTGAATGTTGCTTCCTTTCTTGAAGTATCTTCATCTTCAATTCTCATTTCGTAAGCTACTAAAGTTCCATGCAGTTGATCCACTGTCATAGTATCTAGATCTGTTCTTTCTTCTAAAGCAGAGATCTTGGGGTTGAACCTTTTGGGAAGAGTTCTTAGAATTTTCCGAACAACTATAGTCTCCTCAACTTCTTCTCCTAATCCTTTGATGGTATTCACGAGCTGATCAACCCGAAGAATATAGGCTGCTATGTCTTCATATTCATTCATTCTTAGTTGTTCAAATTGTCCCCTGTAAGTTTGAAGTTTGGCTTCTTTGACTTTGTGGTATCCGTCATATGTGGTTTGGAGTTTGTCCCACATTTCCTTTGTAGAGGGACAGTTCATCACTTTGTTGAATACAGATTCGTCTATAGCACTTAGAAGATGATTTCTGGCCTTTGAGTTGTTGTTGTATTGAAGTAGCTCACCTGCATCAGTTGGCACGATCCTTGGTACTTTGTACCCATTCTCGATACTCTGCCATATTTCGATTCCTTGAGCTTCTCAGATTAGAGAGAATTTGAGGTAAAAAATGGGCCTCCTAAGAGATGTACTACAAATATATAAGATATATTAAAATATTATGATTTAGGGGTTTTATGGGGTAGGTATATATGACAACTCACCTCCTACACTACTTTTTATACACAATATAAATAACCATGGTTGAGTTAATTTTCTAAATTGACTATAAATAAAATTAATAAAATAACTCTACAATGATGTGACTAAGATTCATTGTAAATTCCCAAAAATTATTGTCCTTTCTC
>LPNX010929536.1:159557-186728 GCA_001517045.1 Pseudotsuga menziesii | reverse complement strand
ATTATCTTTAGAACATTATTATTTTGTAAAACATTTTTATTTTATTTTATTGTAAATGAATGTTACAGCTAAGTCTCTCATAGAAAATAATATAAGATTTGATTTATTCTTAAAAATTGACTAGTGAAAATATAAAAAAAAATTAACTATGAATATTATCTTTAGAACATTATTATTTTGTAAAACATTTTATTTTAATTTATTGTAAATGAGTGTTATAGTTAAGTCTCTCATAGAAAATAATGTAAGACAATAATTATGAGTTCTTTACTTGAAAATAAAAAAATAATGTGAAAAGACATTTTTATGAACTATGAGTACTTTACTTGAAAATGACAATAATATTATTTTATGAGAAAGTGAATTGTGAGTACTTTAGTTGAAAATAACAATAATATTATTTTATGAGAAAGTGTAAAATGACTTTTATTGTGAGTACTTTACTTTATGACTTAAAAATACTTGTACCACTACCTTGGTTAACTATGGGTTTTCATCCACCATAGAAAATGTGACAAATAAATATTCTTAACTCATGCAATGCCACCTCAACCATGGGGGATGATGTCATCTACTAGAATGTAATTGGTTGATTTTTATAGTACATTTTGGTCCTTTTGAGGCCCATTTTTGACCTCAAATTCTCTCTAATATGATGAAGGCTCTCATTCTTATACTCTAGAATGCATAGTTGCTTCCATCAAACAAGGGTGTTCCACATTTGCTTTGTTTAGCGAATTTCCCCATGATTAGCTTCCAGCAGTTAGTCTGTTCTGAAGGAACCTACTCTGATACCAATTGTTGAAATACTGAGAGGGGGGTGAATCAGTATTTGTACAATAATAAACTTTAATCAAAAGCAGGTTGCTGATCATCAATCGCAGCACAACATCAATATGTATAAAGACAGCAAGATGCATAGTACACAACAGTTTTTAACGTGGAAACCCAAGTTCTGGGGGTAAAACCACGGAAGCCTTTTTAATAATAGTTGTCCAGAAATAACTGGATGATATGAACAAATCCCTTATTATATAAACTTCAATTTTTTCAGCTTCAACTGGAAGGAGGCTACGACCTGAAGGAAGCTACCACTCCCTAGTTTTCCGGCTTCTACCAGAAGGAGGCTACGACCTCCTTTCCTTGCCCTGTCCTTCCACCCTGATAAGAAGAATATTTCTGAACCTGTGGACCTGTCAACTACAAAACCCTGTACTCTCTGCTGATATCATCTACTCATCATCAACGCTGCTCACTATCTCTGCTCATCATCAACGCTGCTCATTGTCAAGTCATCATACCAGCACTTGTCTCTAGTCCACTTCAGCACATCTTCAAGGAGAATTCATCAGCACTTCTTCATACAGTCACATTAACTCTTTATTTTGTCCACTGGCATCATGTCTTTAGCTGTAGATTCATCTCTGCCATAAACTTACTGTCATATTCAATCTGTCAAGCATCTCACTGTGTAAGCACTGTCAATGTCATCAACCTGTCACTAACATATCAAACTACTGTCACTGTCATATGAATCGTTGTCACTATCTTGGCAAGTCAATGTGTGGATATTCTTCAAGGATAAGTCACTCATTTAAAGTCTGCTTTCATAAGCTGTGCATTCAAAATTTTGTTGTAGAAATCTTTAAATTGTGCATGCCACAACTCAGTGTATGTCTGTTGTAGTTGACTTCAGCATCAGATTGTCCCAATCCTCCAAATAATCACTGTAATAGTCTCTTCACTGTCATAAGACCCCAACAAACTTTTGTGTGGAAAAGGGCTTTGTGGGTTGTTTATATGTGTTGTAGGTGTCAAAAGAAGTTACTGTAACATGGATTGATTTGATCATCACTTATTTGTGGAAGAAGAGAAGCATTTAAACATCACATGAACACCAAGTCACTGTAGATGGCTCGGATTGTACAAGCACTGAAATTCAGATTGTTATGCTGAGTAAAACCTTGAAGTGTTCAGCTGTAACAAACTTGGTTCAACCAACAACCAGATTGAATAAAGAATTTGATTGCTCATCACTTCATAAATCAGGGCTCTTTATATGCCTTATTGAATTAAATAAGTCCCAACACTTATTCTAAAAAATCCTTGAGACTTCAAATAATAACGAGTGTGCATGATACATATCAAGCTCACAGTTCACAACTTCACACTCATTCACAATATTTAAAGAAGAGAATGCATCTTACTGGTGGAAGCCTTCAATCTGAGAACCGTTGCTTCTCAATACTTCAACGTAGATCTAGGAGAAGTCCCACGCACTTATTCACTGGAGAAGAGAGGTCACAATTTCCGCAGACTTCAGCAGCTCTGTCATGTCACATTTCATCAACATGTTTACTGTTAGCACAATCATGTCATTATGTCATAGCAGAGACCTCCTTAAGATTCAACAAATAAACTTTGAGAACAATGCATCTGCTGCAAAAGAATATATATTTAAAAGATGGAGTTTTTTGCTGCTGCTTTTGTGCCTTCAAAACCCACAAAAATCAGAGCTCTGCTCCACCAAATACACACCACCGAAATACACCTTTAGTTGCTGCTACAATCTGCATCAATTAGTTATCGTCTTCCATTACAGCCCAAAGCATGTTGTAGAGAACAATGAAGAAAAGAGTGAGATAATAGCCAAGTTTGATCATGCGATATTTGTTCTCGCCATTTAGCAGATTAAAAATTTCTGTCACATCCAACAAATGCTTTCCACTGATATACCTGATACACCACAATTTCGAGGAGCCTCACCACTACGAAGAATACAATGAGTCATAGCAGCACCTCCCAGGCCATGTGACTCCCATGAAAATACCCACGAGAACACTTCCTCATACCATCACAATTCAACGTCCAATAAAACCCAAAAAAAATATCGAAACTTTGTAAAAGAAATCGGGTGTCTGCGAGCTTAAAACCAACGCGATAATTCCTTCATCCATATATTATTTAAGTCAAAGGTATAATGTATTTATATGCGGTGAAGAAAAAAAAAATTAGGAGCCGACTTCATGAGGAAAAAAATGTTTTATTATTTTATTGATTGATGGGGCAGACTTTTGACATTTATTAAAAAAAATGTATAACTTATAGAGTGTCACTTAAAAGAAAAGGCCAACGTTGGGAGATAGATTATTAAAAAAATTATTATATTTTTTTTTATTGTTTGTTTTAATATTATTTATGTCATATTTTATTTTTTTAAATTAAACATTTCCTTGTTTTAATAAGTTTTTAAAAGGAATGTTTTTTTTAGTAAATCATTTTAATATTTAATTAATTAAAAAAAATTATTTATTAAACCATTTTAATATATAATTATTATTGTTTTATTTATTAAAACTTTTTAATATTTAAATCATTAGAGTATTCAAAGATAAGTCTTTTTAATGTGTTTTAATATTTTAACTTAAGAGTAGTGGTTAATTGATTATGGGTTTAGGGACTCCTCCTAGGGTACCAAGAACTTAAAGCACGCAAATGACCACTGAAGGGGTCATTTGGACCTTTACAACTTTTTCAACCCACTTTACAGGGCTTTTGACAATGTCCCAAGGGCTCCAAGGGCTTCAGACTTGGGCTTGGACAAGATCAAAAGGTCTCCTTAGACACTGACACTTACTCAACCCTCAGAGACTCCTCAAGGGGCACTAAAACACACTAACACACATGTTGGCATCAATGACAATTTAGTCAACAGAAGGAAATTGGGTCATGCTTCAAGCATTACCCTCCAACCGAAGTATCCACTTACTTTACCCGACACACGAAGGAGCACCCCCCCTGCCAAATATAGCTTTGGAAGATACAGAAAATTTGAAGCTGCAGACAAATAATTGCAGTTGGACATCGACAGGAGAAGTTGACCCCGACCGACTGCTTATCGAAGAAACGACAACTAAGACGACCGACAGAAACGAGAGTTATGTCAACAATAGTTCTGCACAAAAGAATAAACAAAATAACCCACTATCCCCACCATCGCCACCTCCTAAGGAAGACAGTGATAGTGACTCCGACATGGGTCACGGGTCAGCGCACATCCCTCTATATGAGGGCGACGAGGACCCCAGACAACATTGGTTCGTATGTGAGTCGACTTGGGAGGCAAACCAAGTTACATATGAAGACATATAGATGGCGCAGTTCGCTGGTGCCTTGAGGAATACGGCATTAACATGGTATATGACCTTTTCTGAGAGAACTTCCCAAGCAACTAAAGTCGAAGTCAAAGCACAATTTCTATCGTTCTTTAAAACTCCAAATGCAAAACATCTGGCAGCAAAGAAATTAAAGACAACATCATAAAAGCTAGGAGAAACTGTCCGCGACTACGACAAACGCTGGAAAGATCTTATCAGCCAATTGGATTATGTCATTGATGAGCAACTATTAATCTGGTGGTTTCTTGCAGGTCTGTCACAGAAAATTTGTCGACAGATAAGTTTGGAGACATTTAAAACTTATGAAGATGCACTCACAAAATCTCTACAAGTAGAAATGGATGAAGACATTCCAGCATATGCCATGGATCACAAACTAGAGGAACAGCTTGAGATCATGCAGAAATCTCTAAAAGAGCTAAAACTTAAAAGTCAGGATATTTGGTACATGAAATGCTTGACATTCGGACATTCAAAGGGCAACTGTCGATAGGATATTAGCTGACAAGATGTTCGATTTGTGCAAACAAAATGTTTCTGCGACATCTGCCAGGAGCATGGAGAGCATACCACAAAAGATTGCCCATTCAACATGAAGAATGGCAAAGCATCATGGAGCGCAATCTGTGAAACTAAAAATCATAACACCTCCGACTGCCACCTGAATCTAAAGGATCAACAAAATTACCAGGCAGTATATTAGACTAACGCAATTGCATAGAACAATGAGCAACGAAACAATGCACAAAATGACCAAAACAATCAAAGGTATGAAGGTCATCGGTATGAACATTGGTTTGACAACTGACGTGGAGGCTATGGAAGTCGAGGTCGATTCTCTAGGAATCGAGACAACCGACCACGTCGTCCCATCCAATGTTTCACATGTTACAAGGATGGACACCGATATGCAGACTATCCATACAAGGACAGGATTGACCTAAAATTCTGTACTAGTTGTGGAGTAGGGGATAACTCATTAGAGGATTTCCTTACTATGCTTGAAAAGATAAATAAAAAGAAAAATATTAATGTCTTGTCGTGTGTGCAAAATCATGATATTATCAATACAAAGAATTTACATATCGTAACTCGAAAAGGGACGAAAACTGGGAATGATAACCCCCAAATAAGCAAGATAAAAGAAAAAAATGTTTATCCTGACCTAGTTAAAGAAAAACAAATATATAAAGATGCAACAAATATATTTAGAGAATTTGCTCGACAGGAAGAAGAAGGTGATAATCAACAAGACACAGTAAAAGATCTAATACATTTGGTACAAAAAGATAAAACAATATTGCGATTCATCGACTTACTGTATAAAATAAAACACAACAAAAACACCGAAAAACAAACAAAGAATATCTCCAGCTTAAACCAAAAAGATAAAAGTGATGTCGACCCACTTGTCGACTTGGAAATTGAATGTTACCATGTCCGACAAGTTGTACTCGATTTCGGATCACAAGTAAATATTATGAATCGAGACACATGGGAACAGTTAGGCAGACCTCGATTATACGAATCGGGCATATACCTGAGACTAGCCGACCAATGCCTAATTGAACCTATTGGAGTCTGGAAAAATGTTGACACAACGATAAAAGGAATATCAACCAAAGTCGACTTAGAAATTATTGACCCTAAGGAAGGATCCAGCTCCTTCCGAGCGTTAGTAGGTCGACCTTGGGGGAGAAAAATGAAAGCCTCGATATCCTTTGACAAAGAAAGAATAAAATTAAGGGGGAATGGACAAAAAGTCATAGTACCTATTCATCCATCCCAAGGAGAACCTTGGATAGAACCAATTGATGAAGAAGTTGACATCCGACAACTATATCAGATACAGAATAATGAAGAGTACACAGAACCTAATACATGTGGTGAACTTTACTTAGGAAACCAAGACTCAGTAAGATGCAATTTAGATGCAGAACTATATGATTGGGAGGTTGAAAACTATGAAACAAAAGCAAGAGGATGCTGGACCATTCAAAAAGTACAGAAGAAACCATTCAGACAATGATTTGTGGTGTCTAGCATCCCAAAAATATTTGAGAAGAAAATTAGGGAATATCCTACCTTGCAACCAACAAACATAAATACCACAAAAATCCCAAGGTATAAAGAAACAGAATCACCAGTTATGCATGTAGAGAAAGTATCTAGGAACATCGGTGAACATGGTCGACTACAAAGTTTACTAGAAACTTTTACAGGACAAGCTGTTAAATGGTGGGATACCCATCAGTCAAGACTGCAGACATGGACAATAACTTCAACTTATTTTGTAGAAAGATTTGGAGGAAATAAGTTAACCAACCAAGCTTAGATACCTATATTTACCCAAGGACATGATCCATAAAACCATATAAATACATGTGAAAAAGAATGGAGAAAACTTGGATATAAAGATGAACGTACATGGCCACACTTATTTCCACCAACACTCGTCGACTTACCAAACAAATGGTACAAGATGGAAGAAGCTCGGGGAGAAAAATTCCTATGGCGTGAACTTAAAGAGATTTTTATCAAAGACTTCAACTTTGAACCCCAAGATGAGAATTTGGTCGAAACTGCAAAATAGATCAAAGCATTTGTACAACTGACATAAAACAAAACCCTAAGGAACAACCGAACGACAATAAACTGTAACAATATACAAACTGGGACAATACCACAATCAACAAGACTACAGTTGGAAAATGAAAATTCGGAAGGGAAAAGTTTTATATGGAAATCAAACCATGTCGAAACGACCAAACCCATTCGCACAGTACTCAAAGTTGAAACAATCGACGAGTAGGATACCGACCAAACGACTGCAACAGACTTCCCTACCACATTATCATAGTTTAAGGAAGGAAGTCAACCAATCAATGAAGCTAAAGCACTGGAATGGCTAGATGCTAAAGTCAAAACTAGAGAGTTCGACATATCAAATGATGATCGACCAAAAATAGCAAAAATTGGAGACTACTGGTCTTAAGCACAAACAACAGAGATCACAAACCTACTGAAAGAATTCCAGGATGTATTTGCTAGAGACTATAAGGATCTTAAAGGTCTAGTACATGAAATGGGCAAAATGAATATTGACATAAAACCTGATGTTCGACCTATCAAGAAACGACCATATAAACTAGCTCATAAATACAAAGAGATAATCAAGAAAGATATTGATAACATGCTTGCAGCAGGAATCATCTACCCTATTGACCAATCAGAATGGGTAATTCCAATGGTGGTTCAACCAAATAAACATGATCCAACCAAGCTAAGGATCTATGTTGACTTCAGAAAACTCAATAAAGTTACATTAACAAACCCATTTCCAATTCCTTACGCAGATGAAATCTTAAATGAGGTAGCAGGACATGAATGCTACTCGTTTACAAATGGATTCTCAGGTTATAATCAAGTACCAATAGCCAAAGAAAATAAAAAAAATATAACATTCGTATGTGAATTTGGCTCATTTGCTTACAGGGTTATTCCTTTTGGACTTAAAAATGCACCTACAGTCTTTTCAAGGATTGTGGTTAAAACATTTCAGGAGTACATTTACAAAACAATGGCAGTATATTTCGACAATTGGACAATATACTCTACACTAAAGGACCATTGTAAATGGCTAATAATTATGCAAGAACGATGTCGACAAATCCAACTATCACTAAACATTAAGAAGTGCATATTTATAACTCCTATAGGAATACTATTAGGACACGTTGTCTGTAAAGAAGGTATTAAAGTCGACTTCACAAAAATAAAAATCATCCTCGACTTAAAACCTCCAATAAATCCAAAACAAGTTAGGGTACTACTTCTTCATATAGGATACTATAGAAAATTCATAAGACATTATTCAGACATGACATACCCATTGGAAGAATTGCTAAGAGATAATCAGGAATTTAACTGGACAGAGGAGTGCAACATATCATTCGAAAAACTAAAAAAAAATCTAGTCGAAGCACCCATCCTAAGGTTTCCAAACTGGTCGATCAAATTCCATGTTCACATCGATGCATAAGGCCTAGCAATAGGAGCAATCCTAACTCAACCAGGAGATGATGGAATGGACTATCATATAGTTTAAAGTAGCAAGAAAATAAACAAAGTTGAAAGAAACTATTCGACAACCGAAAGAGAAGCATTAGGAATGGTCTTTGCACTACAAAAATATCGACACTATCTACTAGCTAATCCATTTATCTTTTACACTGACCATCAAGCACTAAAATACCTCGTAAATAATCCTCTACACCACGGAAGAATTTGTCGATGGCTACTTCTATTCCAAGAATTTGAATTCGAAGTTGTTGTAAGACTAGGTAAGCTAAATGTCGGTCCGACCACTTATCCTGAATCGACATAGGGGAGGAACCGACAGGAGTCGAAGACGACTTACCGGATGCACATTTATTTCGAATAGAAGCAGTCCCAGCAAAGTTAGAGGAAATAGCTCAGTTTTTAGAAAATGGACAAGCACCAGAAGGTATGAGTACGAAGAAGAAACAGATTTTAGCCATGAAAGTTGCACCTTATAATCTCATAAATGGATTCCTATATAAAATGGGTTTAGACGACATCCTCAGAAGGTGCATACTGGAACATGAAAGAAATAATATTTTATATGAAGCACATTACGGACCTGCAGGAGGACATTTCCAAGCAGATACAACTGCAAATAAAATCCAACAATCAGGGTTGTGGTGGCCAACACTTCACAAAGATTGCAAAAATTTTGTAAGCCAATGTGATAGATGTCAACAACTGGGTTGACCCCTGCCTAGTACATAAATTCCCCTGATATCAGTAAACCCAAGTTTGACATTTGAAATTTGGGCCACGACTTCATAGGACCATTTCCTATACCAGCAAAAAGAACAGGTGCAAGGTACATAATAACTGCAGTGGAATACATAACCAAATGGGCAGAGGCAGAACCAGTCGACACATGTTCCAGTGAGATAGCTGCTAATTTTATCTATGAGAATATCATTACCAGATTCGGATGTCCATTAACCATAATCAGTGACCAAGGAACACACTTCATAAATAAAACTATTAAAACACTAACAGACCAGTTCCAAATTGACCACCGACGGAGTACAGATTACCACCCTCAGTCGAATGGAGCAATTGAAGCATTTAACAAAACATTAACAAAAGGATTAACAAAAATATGTAACATCGACAAAGACGGCTAGGATGAAAAGATACCTGCGGTACTATGGGCATACAAAACAACATATAAGCGTTCAACCGACCAAACGCCGTTTCGACTAGTTTATGGACAGAAAGCAGTAGTTCCTCTACAATTTCGACAACAGACACCTATTATCGTAGAAATTTTGCATGTCAATGTTGAACAAGGAAGAATGGATCGACTATTTCAACTAAGTAAGCTTGAAGAACACCGACTAATCACGTTACAACATCAGGAAATCCAGAAACAACAACAGAAGGCGATCGAAACATCAAAAACAAAAACTTGTCGGTAGGAGACGTTGCCTTACTATACAATAGTCGGGTAAAAGGAAAACCAAAAAAGCTACATACAGAATGGATGGGACCCTATGTTGTTGAAGAGGTACATACCAACGGATCAGTCTGACTAAGGACGTTACAAGGCATAGTATTTCGAAAACTTGTTAATGGTGCCTGACTAAAGCGGTACAGAAACTGAAACAGTTTGAAAAAAAGAAAAAAAAACATATAACGACCATAATGGTTAAACAAAAGCTATAAAAATATGGAAACCCAAAAACTAAAACAATATCGAAAAACATAAGACAGTATGATAGGAAATCACCACTATGACAACCGTCATCACGCCCATCGACATAACACCGTCGACCGCTCACATAATCGACATCGACCAACGACCTCGAAAGTCCCATCCCGCCTTCATGACTACGGACGACAAAACCAAATCACCATTAACGCAAACTCAAGTGTTCATGCTGGACCATCATGTCCACCATTAATACACCCATCGACAAAAATGTCAAACGCATCAACTATAAATACTGAACCACCAAAGGATCACTTACAACATTCCGAACAGAGAGAGCAAATTAGCAACCAGACGACTGAAAATCAAGAATACCGAAGCAAAATTGACCAACAGATTGACAAGATGGCACCTAAACAAACCAGAGCCGTAGCCAAGGCTAAAGAACTACAGACCACGGATACACCATTGATGAGGAGACTCAAACTCATCAAGAACGCCAAGGTTTAGGAGAGCTCATGGGTGAAACTATGGGCCGAGATTAAAGAGTGGGCATATGTCGACAAAAGGCCTACACAAGCTGCAAAGAAAATCAACCACAGTACCATCATAAACTACATCAATGCATCAGTCATGGCCAGTTTTGGAGGCACGAAGGAAACAACGGTGAAATTTATGATAAGCCAGTATCATAACAGTAGATTTTACTTCGACCGACTGGTTGAAATCTCTGCGGAAGTAATTTCCAAATTAACTGGGTTATCAAACCAAGGTGAACCAATACTAGTTAGAATCAAGGAAGGGTTAGTAGAAGAACTAACAGGATCAACATCAGGCAAAAACTCCAAATGGCTAATGATTAGCCAAATACAAACTCGGACATCGCAAATAGTGGCCAAAATCATAGCCACTGCACTTACACCGAAAAGTCAAGGAAGTGACCTCAAAATAGACATGTTGGAGGCAGTGGATACCATTTCCCACACAGGAAAGATAAACAGATGGGCTGAGTATGTCGCCGACATGCTCAAAGGCATATGCGAAAAATGTCAAGAGTCGGGAGGAATTATCAGGTTTCCATCTCTAATGTTATGGGTTTTAATGTACTCCTTGTGCCCTGTTGGGGATAAGCAATTTCAACAACTGACAAAATTTCATATGTGGAGATTCAAACCGTTCTCCCAGAATGGAATACTGAAAGAACTTGCAAACGGAAAAGTGTTGTTTGAAAACTGGTTCCAACAGTTGAAAGTTCGCACGACCAGATGGAGGGTGCCCCAGAATATCCGACGAAGTCTGCCCAAAAATTCCCACATCCAGTTAGAACTTGACCATACCACAGTATGGTACATGCAAGGCACCAAGGCAAAGGCGATATCTCTCGACTATTACCCGACAATCGAACAGATTTTTCGAGAGCTAGCCCTACAGGCAGGCTCAAAACTGTCGATACCAGCAAGGGCAAAAGAAATAAATTTCTTGATAGAGGAGTCGTTGATAGACCAGGAGAAGGAGGAATATTTCGAGCTCAACTAATACATCAGCACATTTGTGTCGGAGGAGACATCGGTCAAAGGCATTGGCCGACTACAAATCGTAATCAAACCTGCGACAACACAAAGGGAAGAAACACAAACACAACAGCTGGTAACCAATACAGCTGAAGAAATCCTTGTCTCGACTGAAGACCTAGGAGGAGAAATAGACACTAAAGATCCATAGTATGTTGTCACCAAAGAAAACATAACCAAATTGTCAAAGGAGATAGCAGCCTCAAGAAAAAGGAAGAAAACACAACATGATAAAGGGAAAGGTAAGCACAAGCTTATCATTCTAGAGTCCTCAGAAGATGAGGAAGAGCTAGAATCCACGCCATGCGACATTATAGAATATGCCGCAGCAAACAAAGTGCCGGTGGAAACATAGTTCTAAATATTTGTCGAAGCAGGGGCACAACAAGGTCGGCCAAAGAGGGAGAAAAGCACAAACACTTCGACGGCTGAAAATGTTGTGGATCTCATGTCTACACCTCCACCCCCATCTCCGACCAAAATCACACAAGAGCTAATCCCATAACAGCCTTCCATAAGTCCACTCGACATATGCAAGAATGCTATGTTGGAGACCGTGAAGGAAAAGTTTGACCGCGGCAGAGACCTCCAGGCATACATTGAAAAATTGCCTAAGTTACTCACGTCATTTCAAAATATCACCACCAAAGCCCCTTTGTTTGAAGCTGGTGGTTCTAGACTGACTATTCCCCAACTTGGCCAAATACTCCAGAGGCCGAGGACTTTTGCAATTGCGAGTTTGACATTTGAAAGAAACCCCGACAAAGAAGCTGAAGTTGTTGCAAGTCAGACCACATCTATCATTTCGACTGACCCCGAACCCAACCCACCAGATAATGAACTAACCGGAGATGAGGAAGGAAAGGACATGGACGACATAAGTCAAGAAATCGAGGAAATGTTCTCCGACCTCCAGGAAAAATCACCTCCACAAACCCTCGACCCCTCACCCGACCATATCTCCACTAATCCAATCACACCAGACCATTCACCAACACCATCACCATTACTTCACCAACCAGAGTCTCTAATCCAACCAACTGCACCTAAACCACCTCCACCACAACCATTAGCACCAACCACAACCGCATATAGACCCTCTGAATCCATCCAACCAGTTGCACAACCAGCTGCAGCAATTATCCAACCAGCCCAACCAGAAATACCATCGACTACTGCTAGTTAGCAACCAATTCTGACTGTTGCAGGTACACAGGTGCCAAAACAGCAGAAGCACAAAAGAAAGAAAGAAAATAAGAAGAAGGACCATCAAAGCCAAACAACAATGGTCCACATCAGTCAACTTGGATCGATCACTGCAGTCGACCCAACTAAACTAAAGGATGGAGAATTAGGGAAACTATTGGAATCCTTGGCAATCAAAGCAAAAACAAGGAGCCAGAGCAGACGTAGGGAGCTCGATGAGAACCAAAAAGAGCAAGTTGAGTTCCTTAACAAATGCAGAAACTTGGTATAATCTGTGATACCAAGTTCGATAGAGGTCGACACCGACAAGCCGCTAGAAAAGGCTTATCATTTATTTGGGAGCGTGGTGTCGGCACTACAGGAACAAAGGCAGGATACCAAAGAGGAGTAGAAAAAAGAAACAGTTCGAATGCTGAGACAGCTGCACACAGCTTTCACAAAAGCATACAAAGTACTACGAGATCACATGGAGGAGTCGGTCATTACAGAAGAAGAACTGAGAGATTGGCCTGCATATTATGGGTCAGTCTATCAGCAAGTTCGACAAACCCGACAAGAAATCCAAGCACTCAAAAAGAGAAAAAGCACAGAGGTAGAACTTAGGAGAAAAATTGAAAATCAAATAGTGCTCGAAACCTCCAAGTTGCAGAAGCACGAGAAACAAGCACACCAATGGGTGCAACAAACAATTCCAAATCTAGAAAAATTAGACATCATCTTCCCGCAGATGAGATGACTTTTTGAGACAGCAGAGGAAAAGGACCAGTTTATGGGTCTCGACATGGAGAACATAGCAGAACTCTCCATTCAAGAAAATATGTTGATATTATCAAGTCTAACTACATTAACAATCGACATCCAAAAAATACTGCAAAGTTGGACAACATTTCAACATTAGCTGGCAGTGACAGCTGAAGTAATTGTCAAAGTCTGTGTGCAGAAAAGACCAACAATCAGACTTCACAGCCCATGAAGACCAAGCACAAAAATAACCACCTAAGGACCAACAAAGAAATTTTTTTGTACCTCCCTGTTTCTTCGGGACGAAGAAACGTTTTTTTTGTGGGGGAGATGTTGGAGGAGCAAGTTGGTAAGCCGACTTGAACGATAGCCGACTTAGTCAATTAGCTGACTAAGTTGGTCAGCTGACTAATTAGAGGTTAGGTCGGCCACATAAGGTCGTGTCGGTTCACCGAACCAATAGGTAGTTATCTGTAACTGTTTGTAATTCATATATATTAGGCTGTTGAGCCAAATGAGAACTCAGTTCAGTTCTCTATATTGTATGGACCCTTTCACTATAATATAATCTGTTATTCTGCTTACTTGTTATTGTCTCTTGTCTCTGTTATGTATATCTGTTATTAATGTGTATTATTGGTAACCCTATGTGATCTGTGAGATTACAACAATAAGTATAACCCCACGAAGGTTGGATAAAGGTAGGTTGGAACCATTAGGGTTGTCTCGTTGGTATTCAACCTTCCTAGGGCTATACTACATGGTTCATTGGTACGTTAGTATTTGTGGAAGGTACACTGACTGTTGGTTTTCCTACATCAAGATTTTTCCCCATGCTAGAAACATTTCCCCTGGTTGATAAAGAAACTTGGGCTGGAGGCTCCCCCCCAATTGTAGAAGGGACAAGAGAATTAGATTAAATAAATGGGATATTTTGGGCCGGTGGGGTGGGGATGGAGAGTTGACCCGAATCATAAGTGATCATGTTTTGAACTAGTGACCCTGAGTTAGGATCCACATGAGACAGTGAAAGAACATGGTAAACATGGGAGACTATTTCTGAATGGTGGGGTAGAGGAGAAACACTCCTCCTTCTTATGATGTCCCCCATCCTACGCAAACGAGCAAGAGTTTCTTGACCTGGTTCGGGGATTTCTTCATTCGTAGCGAATCTAGTTTCTCGTGGGGGGGTAATATAAGGTAAGCTAGTGGTTATGTATTCAAAGATGGTATGTCCTAAAGAAGTCTCCCAAAAAGGAGCAGTTGGACCAAATTCCAATGCAACAGTATCATCCGATGGATGGGTAAAACCCTAATCTCCTGCACCGAGTTGACCCTCCATTTGAAAACAAAAGGTTGTTGAACTACCATAGGAGTGGATGGGTTTTCAAAGGAAGAAATTTCTTTCCCGGATTCACTAAACAGAAGCCCTTCTACATGGAAATTGGTTGTAGTTGGTTGGTCCATGGTTTTCCTTTCTCTCTCTCCTACAGAAGGAGGAAAGTCGGGTGGTAAACCCTGCAACCTGCGATATCTTCTCACAAGTAAACCAACTATAATGCTAGTAAAAAAAATTTACTCTAAAGTTTAAAAAAAAAAAAAGATCACACACAAACAATCCTACGCAAACTAAGGTCACATGAAAACCTAAGTGATAGGAGGGGTTGATGAAAAGTTGGTTCCTCACTAGGATTTTCAAGTTGTCACAACTCGCGATATACCGCAGGGTCCAACAGTAAAATGCGACAAGGAGGATTAGGATCATACCCTTTCCTGAATACCTGGACGAAACATGTGTAGTAGCTCCCCGAGTGTTGTTCTCGATGTATTGCTCCAACAAGATGACCAAAAAGATCTTCTCATTTGGCATGGGATCCCTAGAGGGGTCTCCTGATATACACACGGTACGTGGGAGCTTAAATCTGTTTTAGTGTTGTCTGATGCACACCTGGTCGAAAGGGGCCTTCTAATATACTATCGAGTACGTGTAGAAATTTTTGATATACCTTAAAGCTACGTGAAAAGACATTCTATATACCGATTGGTATGTGGAAGAACCACACGATCCTAGGGATGCAGTGTAGGCCAGTAACGACAGCTCCTATGTTTATAGATGACGGAAAACGTCTTCTGGCCTATCATTCAAATTACTAACGATTTTAACCTAAGATACAATTTATTTTATCTTGATGGTTAGTGAATGTTTGTGGAATGTGGATCAAATTTCAATATTACAAATCTAAATGGAATGCAACTTTTTCTTCGATGAACTCTACCTAGAGTAAGAGAGACTTTTTCTTTTCCCAAGTGAGAGTACTATGCAACTTTCAACAATTTCACCTTCAAGCTTTCAAAATTCTCCAATACTAATCCTTGAATATTTCTGAGCTGAAAAGGAAAGAGAAGCTCATAATGCCTAAATGCATATGCTTTCTAACTTTTAATCACTCAAGCAAATAAAAAAGCAATCAAAGCAAACAAGAAAATATTGTTTTTCGTTTTTTATGTAATTTGAAAAAGAAAAGGCTAAAAAAATCACACAAAATGAAGTGCAACAAAATACAAGACTTTCCTTTCCTATGGATCTAAGATCACTTTTAGAAGATCAATAGACAAACTATGAACCCAAGTCTAAAATCCACACAATTTTTTTTTAATTTCAAAGCTTCCTTCTAACAAACTTTTAATATCTAAATCCAAAGAGGAAGATCAGGCTAAAACACTATCAGGCCTTCCAATAGGAAATCATGCAAATTGACAACAGACCAAAAAGAAACAAAAAATTTCAATGACAAGCCTCAAAGCTGGAGATGGCCTACCTCGGTGCACTCTGAAGGGTTGCACCAGGGGGTCAGGAGTGGGACGATGCTCATAATATGTTACTGAAAGGCGTCAGTGATGCACTATGTTGAAATAGGACAAGTGTCAATGGCTCTTTGTGGCAGTAGGAAGCAGGCGTCGACAGGGATCCAACACTCTATCATGCTCACCCAGGTGCGTTAGCAGATCTAGAGAACAAAAAAGGTTAGTAACTTGTAGGATAAACAAATGTGGATCAAAATAGAATGAAAGTGAGGCAAAACACAAACCATAGAAGGAAACTGAAAGTGTAGCAAGGTGGATCACTCACCTTGAAACTCTAAATGAGCAAGAAAACAAAATTCACAAGTTTGTAACAAAAGTGACATAAAAAATTCATAGATCTAACTGAATCTGGCCCAGATCTGGTTGGATCTTCCCTAGTGGAGTTGCCGATTTTGTTACCAAGAATATTTCAATAAGTGTGGAAACAATTTATTCCCCTAGCATGCATGGTACAAGTCTAGAACAAAAGGACACATCAATGTATCTTCTCTCTAGATGACTGATCTACTTGAATGTCAAGCTCTCTTTACCTTGAGTGTGGAAGGTTGTCCTTGTTTTATAGATCCTTGTGCGATCAACTTTACCTGCAAAGAACACAAAAAACAAGACAAGAAATGAGAGAAACAAGATAAATCAATGATCTATACTAATGATCAAGGAAACTAGTAATAAACAATCAATATTAACATAAATCATTTATGGGAAAGGGAAACATTTTTGTATTAAAGATGAGAAAAAAAATCTACAACCAAATCCTAGATGTTGAAGCTTTGCTTTTACAAGATATTTGAATCACTCACACACACTACAAACTATGCAAAATCTCACTCAAAATCACTCTCTCTTTTCCTCCTCCCTTGGTCTCCACTTCACATGGTCCATGTAGCTTGATTTTATAGGCCAAAGAAAGCCCAAATGGGTTGATATATTTTGGGAGGAAGGTAGGGAATCATCCATAAGGGTTAGAAGGTCGAGTGCCAGCTCTCCCAAGTAGTTAGGATCATATTCCACGAGAACTTTCTCCTAGAAGCTTCTTGAATCTTCTCTTTTTTTCATTTTTGGGACTGCT
Source organism: Pseudotsuga menziesii (assembly GCA_001517045.1). Lineage (NCBI taxonomy): Eukaryota > Viridiplantae > Streptophyta > Pinopsida > Pinales > Pinaceae > Pseudotsuga > Pseudotsuga menziesii. The sequence continues at coordinate 169,349 of LPNX010929536.1, read as the reverse complement.
GACGGTCCTTGTGAATAGGCTAAGTGCGTCGACGCTCTTTGTGGTCATGTGACAGGCGCCGTTAATGCCTTATGTCAATGGAAAATAGGTGTAATGCATGTCTAATGCCATGTGTTAGGAAGCAAGGTGCATTATACTACCTAAGAGTGAGAAATAAGGACCCAAAAGAGGGTATGGCTAGGGACTTCAAGGGATTGGAGCATTATAACATTTTTTGGGTGTAACATGCTCCAAAGAAAAAAGAAGACATGGATGAGGAGGGTTTTGTGAAGGTAAACAATACGAAGAGACAAGGGAAAAAGCAAGGAGATCTAATTCAAGGGAAGGTGCCTATAATGGACAACAAATTTGAATCTGTAACACTGATTCTAAATACTTATACGGACCCTCAGTGTGAAGTTCCAGGAGAAAACCCTGGAGAAAAGAAATTAGATCTGGGAAATCAATCGAAAAAACAAGAACAACTACTTTATTTGACTTACACCATGCATGATGACGTGGTTATGGAGGAAGACGCATAAGAAGAGATGGAAATCGAAGACTTGGATGAGATTGAGGCAACTTGTGCTAACAAGGATCATGGATATGTTTCGTTTGATCAGGTCGAACTTCTCCAAGAGGAAATCCTGCGATATAAAAATTCAATCTCTATGGAAGTTATTGCGAGAGGTCTAAATGATAATAAAAGGAAATTTTGAGAAACCGAGGAAAATGCGAACATCATAATAACAAGTAGTGGATAACAGAAGTTGGTGCTAAGCTAATCGATTTGGGGTAGTATCCATCCAACCATAAAAGTGGCCTTGGTCTCGGTATCCAAATCTAATAAATGAAGCTTGTGTCTTGGAATATAAGAGGGATCAATAGCCCCCAAAAGAGTAGAATTATAAGGAAAAGGGTAAAGAACTAAAACCCAACATTGGTATTTCTGCAAGAAACCAGATGTTTGGAAGAACATACGAAGAGTATAGAAGGAATAGTATGGAGAAAAAGTGAAGTGCTTACAGTTGATGCCCACAAAATGATTGGGGGATTAGAAATTCTTTGGGATCCTGATAAAGTTGAGCTTTCTAACTTCTTTCCACCCGTTTCAATGGAGTTGAGGGTTCTTGGATCTATGTTGAGGGGTGTAATTACCAATTTTTATGGCCCCTCTTCACCTGCCCAAAAACCAAGGTATTTGGCTGATTTGGAGAGACCTTGCCTTTGGGTAGATCAAAGGAACTAGATAATAAGGGGAGATTTCAACCTAATCCGCTCTCTTTTAGAAAAGAAAGGGCATTGAAGGAGTTTGGACTCTTGTATCCAGGTGTTTGAAGATATAGTATAGATATTAAACTTAGTGGATGTGATTATAGGTAACCGTATATATACTTGGGACAACAAAAGGAGTGGGGATAGGCATATTGCCTCAAGACTTGATTGATTTTTTGTTTTTTCTTCTATCCTTGTGAATGGTGGGGAATTATCATCCATAGTGCTCCCCTCGGTAGGTTTGGATCACTGACCAATTAATCTCCAATGGAGTAGGATTGGAATCCCAAAGAAGAGACCTTTACATTTTGAACAATTATGGATATTGTATCCAAAATTCAAATATATTATTAATCAATGGTGGGAGGAGATAGAGATCATTAGAGGGTCGATCATGTACATATTCCAACAAAAATTAATCTTCTCAAGAATAAGATTAAGGTGTCGAATACGGAGGTCTTTGGAAACATATTTGAAGACAAAAGACAACTTGAAGCAATATTGCAGAAAATTCAGTTGAAAGGAATGCGGGAAGGTTATGATGAGGGGATGAGAATGGAAGAGGAAAGTATCATCGCCCAAGTTGATCAAAGAGATAAACATGAGAATATCCTCTAGAAAAAAAATCTTGAAACCTTTGGATACAGTAATGGGAGAGGAATAGCAAGTTATTCCATAGATCCACAATTCAATATAGACAAAGAAACAAAATTATCATGTGAAAGGAAGATGATGGCAAAAAAGTGGAGACTCATGAGTAAATTGAAAACGAAATAACCCAATACTTCAAAGAAAATATGGGATATTCAAGGAAAAATAATGTTGAGGATATTGAACGAATCACCTGTTATATTCCACCTTTGGTAACTCATGTCCAGGATGAATTATTAATGGGGATTGTGGAAGCAAGTGAGGTGGAGGAAGCTGTGTGGTAGATGGATGATGGGAAAGCTCTAGGCCTGGGTGGTTTTACTACAATCTTCTTTCATTTCTTTTGGGATTTTGTTAAGGATGAGGTAGTGAGAATTGCGGAATATTCCAGGGTCTTAGGTGAGTTTCTCTCGGCCTTCAACCCAAGCTTCTTGACTCTGATTCCAAAGAATGAATGTGTGGATATGCCTGGTAAGTTTTGACCTATTTCTTTGTGTAATGTAATTAATAAGATAATAACTAAGGTTATTGCAAATAGGTTAAAACCTTTCCTCCTGAACCATGCCTCTCTGGAACAATCTGGCTTTGTGGAGGGTAGGAAAATCCTAGATGGAATTATTTTAGTACATGAAGTCATTCATTTTCTCAAGACATCTAGGATGGCGGGTATGTTGATAAAACTTGAGATGGCCAAGGATTATGATAAACTTAGCTAGAAATCCATCGAAAAAATGCTTATTTCTTTTGGTTTTGATGAGGCTTGGACTTGATGGATCATCAACCTTGTTTCTTTGGATTACTTCTCGATTTTGGTGAATGGGCCCCCCTAAGATAATTTGAGGCCAACAAGGGGTATTCGATAAAGAGATCCCTTTTCTCCATTCTGGTTTGTGATTATGGCGAAGGGACTTGGGAGAATGATGAAGAATATGGTGGAAATAGAGGAATTCGGGGCTCTGTCTCTTCACCCCCTTTCCCCAAAAGAGTCACATCAACAATTCATGGATGATACTATGTTGATGGGCCATGCATTGGTGATGGAGGAAAAACTATACATAAGGGTATGGAGCTCTTTTCCAAAGCCTCGAGCTTATTGATTAATGAGGAAAAATATCAGGTGTTCTTCTTCAATACCCCAATAGTCACTCAAAGGAATATTCTCAAGATTTTGAGATTCCAAAGGAGCTCTCTTCCATCCAAATATCTAGGGGCTCCTCTCTTATATTTAACCATTAAGAAGATCACTTGGGATGATCCATTTGATAGAATGAAATATAAACTCTCTAGTTGGATTTTTCATCCCTTAAATTTTCCTAGTCGTCTAGTCTTGGTTAAGGTTATTCTCTAGGCCATTACCATTTATCTGTTCTCGGGGATGGTAGCCCCAAAAGAGGTATTACAGGAAATTTACAATTTGAAAAGGAAATTCTTATGGGGGGGCTCCCAGGAAAGAAAAAATGGGCCTTGGTTGGGTGGAATTTTATTTGTTGTCCCAATCTTTAGGGTTGGTTGGGTATGAGAGATCCTAAGACTATTAGTAGAGTTCTTGGTGCTAAAATTTGGTCGTGGTGGGTTACATATGAAAATGAGACATGTACCTAATTATGGAACTACAAATATGGCCTAAATTGGGATAAGTTTAATCTCATACATTTTAATAGGGATAGGGAAGGATCCCATATTCAAAATACTGAAAAGCAGAGAAGGAATATCATAAGGACTCATAGCTTTTGGGAAGTTAGGAATGAGAGGAAAACCGATTTCTAGAGAGATTCTTGGAAAATTTTACCTCCATTATACCGCAGTCTCAACAATATTGCAATCCACAATCTTTGCATGGAAAGACAATAGACAATAGTCAGGGACTTCTGGAATGTAGAGAAGGGTAATTGGGGAATTTAAGGACTAGCACTCATTGGAATGGCGGAAGACCTTTTGTCAAGGAGCTAAGGATGTGTAGGGTATAGAAGAGGAGATTCAAAACCGAAAGGTCCAAAACCATGAAGGAGATGATAAGATCATATGCATATATCAATATAAAGGTGTTTTTAACATTAAATAAGCATATCTCCTCGAAGCTAGCTGGTTTTCCTATTTTAACCAAAATGAATGGAAACAAATTTGGGGGGGTAATATTTGGCTGAAAGTGGCTACCTTCTTATAGATGGTGGTTAAAATATGCATCCTGGTGGGGGGGGACCTTAAGAAACAAGTTATTCCTGGATTGACACAATTTTGTCTATATTATGTAAGCAAAGATGATATCGACCATATTATGGATCAATGTAGCTTTGCTTCAAAATTTTGGAATAAAGGGGCTATCATTTTGTTTTGCTCTTCAAGGGAGATAAATAAACAGGACATTTCCATCAAGGAGTGGAGTATTAATCCCTTCCAAAACTCTATATTGAATCAAATTTGATAATTTTTCCAGGTGTTATTACTATGGAAAAATATCAAAAGAACAGAATAAGAGGATTTTCATAGATAAATAACAAATTGAAGATCTGGTCTGACAGAAAATTCAAAGGAATATCCAGAAAACTCTCAAACTCAACTCCTATAATGAACAAGATTTATAGGCTAATGATCAAGAATGTAGGATTCTCTAACCATGGGGAATCTTCAACCTTCCTAAATGGATAGGTGGTTTCTGTAAGGCTCGGACCCATTTCCTCAGTCCTGATAGGTGGGAGACTGCCCTCGATGGAAGTTTCAAATTAAACTTTAATGGGGCATCTAAAGGTAATATGGGGTTTGGTGACTCTCGGGGAATTTTCTGTAATAATAAGGGGGAAATCATTATAGTTTTTTGTGGATTTATTGGCATAGAAACTAACAATATGGTTGAACTAGAAAGGCTCCTTAATGGTATCTCTTATTCCAACCATCATGGACTGGAACCTTTCGTGGTGGAAGGTGATTTTGAATATGGTGAAAATCTTGTAGAACGGAAAACTAGTTTCTAAAGTGTCATCACAGTGGAGGTTGGAATTTAGACTACTAGAGAAAGTAGTTTATGGCCTTAACCAAGTTTGGGGTATTTCATTTCGTCATGTTTGTAGAAAAGGAAATAAAGTGGCGGACTTTATTACAAACATGGGGATCCTGAACAAGGTGTCATTTCAAGATGGAACCATGGACTTCCTTGAAGATCAAAACCTTATTTCTCAAGGACTTGCCATAGTTTCCCAAGATTTGAAATCCTCAGATGTGGGTAGTAATGGATGACAAGCAGAACATGGGGAGAATCGAGCAAGGAAGGTGGCCCAAGCACGTGGAGTCTAATGAGGTGAAATATAGATCTTATGTTCAATGGATAAATGAAGATATGGTAGTGATGGTTTATTGTTTCATTGCAGGGGTTTGTATGAGCTATGGGTATCATTCAGTTTATTGTGTGTAGAATAATGAGTTTGTAAGGTGGATGACCTCTTGGGATTATGGGAATTGATTTTCCCATGAGAATATCTTATTCCAATGATGTTGTAGTTAGTTTTAAAACCTATAGTTCTGAGAGATATCACTGTGGATTGGGGTGATATTGTAAGGTCTGGTTCTCAAGAGACTTGGGCCTATAACTGGTTATTGGGCATCTTGGGTGGAAACACTTATTACCTGAGATAGGTGATAGAAATGGAGTATAGAGGTTGTCAGGAAAATTGTAGTGGGAAGGGGAAGTAAGCAATGGCTTCTCTACGAATTACTAGAGATCAACGTCGAGTGGCTAAGGCTACCAATTTTTTTCAAAATTGCATCCCCATGGAGATTCAAGAGGATATTGCAGAAGTAGAGTGTGGACTCTGGAATGAATTAAAAAGTGAGAATCCTATTGAGGAATTTGAAGTTTTAGCTGAGTGGTTGCAGGACCCTGGAAGGATGAGGGGTCGATTAGCCATGCACAAAAGAACTATGACTCTTTTATGGGTTATGAAGGGTCTAATGGCCAGGGTTCTCATGGATAAGAGAGAAAAAGAGTAAGGTGACGAAGAGATACTGAGGGCATGTAAAGATCACAATGTTGATTACTTGTTAATGCACAAGAAAATATATGTCATTGTGAGTAAGCATGGGTTTTGGTTTTCCCCCTCTCTACCTCTAAATTCATGTCATTCTCTTATGGCACAGCTGCCTTCAAAGTTACTGGGTTCTTTAGCTAGTAAGTCAGTTCAAGGATCGTCGAAGGAGAATGCTCAAGATATTAGCCATTGTGGTGGAAGCTAAAGTGTTTCTTATTTTAATCCATTTTTATGATTAATTTGTGTGTCGTTATAGTAGTTGGAAGTTATGTTAAGGATATGGTTTATGTTGTTAATTCATTTTTTGGGTCTGTTGTTAGTTGGATAGTTTTTGTTTGGTTTGAACTCTTCAGTTGTTAGAAGGTTTGTAATGGAAATGGTATCATGGATAATTTTAGGGGCTATATATAGCCCATGGCCTATATTTAGGGGGTTACAAAAATTTAGTGGCCTATTTTCTTATATGAAAAGGGTTTTTTGATCTAAATATATTCACCCAATATATATTAGAAAAACAAAATCCAAAGTGAAAAATGAGGAAAATGAAAAAAAATATTTTCGCCAAAGCAAAATATCCCTCCAATCTATCTTTCACCCTCAATTTCTAGAGAAAATCTAGTGAAATCACTCTTTTGCCCCTAATTTTCTGTAATGGAGGCTCCCAAGGGTTATTTCTCCCTCCATTTTCCTTGTAATTTAGGCATATGGTTTCATTTCCCTGTATTTTTAGTCAATTTCATGTGGTACCTTCTTTCAACACTTGATTTCCAGTATTTGAGGGAAAATTAGGGGCTATTTGTTTCTATATAAAGGCTATAATGATTCATGGTTCACCCAGATCGGATTGCACTTGAAGGGCGAAGGTTCTGGTTGATGTAATTCCACTTTTCATTCTTAGTTTTCTCAAAATTTTAATCTTTGCATAACATCTTGTTGTACAGGAATAAACACCTTATAACCGAAGGTCTGGGGTTACCAACATACTCATAAAACTTGCAGGCAATCAACTTTAGAGTATAGAAAGGAAACAAGAGGATGGAATAAACTCACCCAATTCACGATGGTCGATCCTAGCTTTGTCCTCTTCTGTTCTGCTTCTCCTCCAAAGCTTTCAGGGATGTTTCTCCTTCACATGTAAAGAGCAAATCCTCCAAGTGCAAGATTATACATGTATATAGAGCAGGTTAGATAAACAATATATAGAGTGCTTAATCATAAATATTCATCAAACGATAATACATGAAAGACATTCAAAGCACATTTGGAAGAAGGATTCTCTTTATTAACAATAGTGAATGAGTTAAGATTACAACCCAACACCTGAGACAAGGACTCCTCTGCAACCAAAGGATTCTGAGTTCCACTGCTCCAAAGACTTCTGAATAGACACCACCAGCATAAATTTGCTCTCCAAGTATCATTGATTAATACCCTCCCCGAGGCCTTTATTTATACTTAGTGAAATAAGGCAGTTTCGAGGGTTGAGGAGGTTGAGACAGTTAAGATGGTTATAGTTAAGGGCTTAACAAATCTCAAATAATCGCGATTTATTATTTTTAATGTCAAAGGAAAGTGTACGTGGGTATTGATACTGGAAACCCACGTATGACACGCGAGCTGCTCTAAGGGAAGCCCACGTACAGATCTGTACGTGGGTTGCAATTACAAATAGTCGCAGATAGTATGCGACATGCTGTAGGAAAAGTCGCGTATGTACGTGGGCTGCATATAGGCAAAGGCGCGTATAGCAATTGACATATTCAAAGGTAAAAATGGCAAGCTGGATGGATAATGAATGTAGTTCATAACATGCCCATCTATAGTGTTTTAGGCAACCTTCAATCCATAAATGTCCTTTTGTGCGCCAACATAGGAAATGTTGGCACTCGAACAGAGAAGTGCCATTTGGATAGATAACAGATGCCCCCTAATGTGTGAGGTCAGAGGGAAGCAATGGCCAAAATACATTATAATCTTTATGTTTGGAGAACTCAGAAATCCAATGGAGCAGAGGTAGTACATGAAACAAATACAAAATAATGTCATATACAAAGTCATATCTGAGGATGCTATGTTCAATATACTGGAACACTAGCTCCTTTACAATATTTGAGTACATCATATGATACGAGTACAAGACCACGTATATTACAAAGGTGGATCGAAGCCACAATATACAATAATGATGAGTCTTCAAAGATCTGGAAGCTGTGTATATAAATGGAACATAATCTTGCGCAACTTAGTCCATAAGTGAGGAACTAAGGTCTTCATAAACAATCCCAAACTTACCAGTACAATCCAAGCCATGTGAATAAATGTAGGTTGAAGTCAAACATGGAAAGGATTCAATAGTTTGTCGATCAATAGATGATAATCAACAACTGAAGCAAAGGAATTCACCAATGATGAATCCTGAGGTACAATCGTCAAAACTCTAGGTCTTCATCATCAGGAAGTACTGAAACGGAACCATGCTGTGATAAGGAAGGCAATAGATCCTCCAACGGATCACAAGAGTGACTAGGAACTAGGAAAAAGAAGGGAGACACAATAGATAATAGATATAACAATGATGGGATCAGGAAAAAGATCAAACATTGGGTGGAGTCCTTGAACGTGAGCGCGACACAGAGATGACCCAAGGCAGCTTTTAACTCACAGATAGAACAACTAGACTTATCTGTCATGTAGGAGACATGATCAGATTCCCCAGGTATAATGAAGAAGAGGAGGAGTAGGAAACTCTAAGTAATATCTGAACTAAAAGTGAACACTAAGACATGGGTATTGGAAAAAACAGAGAGTGCTATGTTCAAGGATGACATGATGCCACTACTGAAAACAAGAGAAAAATTCTTCCTTACCTTCCCTGTTAAATTTTAACGAGTCCAGGAAAGTGAACTCGGATCCCTCTTCATTTTTTAACAAGCTTGAAGAGAAGGGAAAATAATGCTTGATAGTGTCACTGATTCGTGGATTTAATGAGCCTGAACTAGTACATGCTCAGTTGGTGTTTTCACATTTAGAGAGTCTGAAAACTCCGAAGAAGACTGTAGGGGGGTCCTTTTTCGTTCAATTTAGTCTCTTGAGGCCAAAAAAGTATAAAACATACCACAGAAGAACTCTCCTAACTTCCGTAGAAGAAAAGGTGAACCTTTTTTGTACTTAGTCAGGGAGGTCCGAAAAAGGTTAAATTACCACCTACCCAATGCTCCTTCCAGAACAGCATGAATAGCTTGAGTTTTACGAGTGTGAAGGAAAGCAAGATCACTCGGAAAGATCCATTTGATTACGAGAAATGGGGCTTACAACAATAAACTCATTGCTTTGTTCTTAAGTGTTTAACGAGCATGACAAAGACACAAAGTACACTCGAAATATTTTTCATGTTTAGGTCCAAAGCACAAAAAAGAGAAAACTAAGCTCATACCGGGAGTTCCTTTTCCGTAAATTTAGTCCCTCGGGTCCGGAAAAGTGATAAACCTATGCCTGAGAATACTCTTCTCAATTCAAAAAGAACAGAGAGGGATCCTTTCTTGTATTATTCCACATGGTCTGAGAAAGAGATAACCTACCACCAATGTGGATGCCCATTCACATATTCTTAACGAGCTTGAATGGACAAGTTAACTCGGCAGTCAAGTATGTTTTGAAGGAGTCAGACCTGGGCCTAAAGAAACTCCATAAGGACGGGGAGTCCAATAAAGGGATAGCTTGTAAAAATATATTAAAAAAGAAGCTCTATTTGGCGTGAAAAATAGCTAAAAGGAAACCCCTGTACCTGAAACAGCTGCGGCATGAGTATCAAAAGACAACATAGGTTTTAAAGGAGGAAAGTCATGAAAAAAAGGGTCCTATCCATGAA
>LPNX010929536.1:124645-147161 GCA_001517045.1 Pseudotsuga menziesii | reverse complement strand
ATCCATCTTTACAAAAAACACCAAAAAACATTGAATTCTCAAGTTACCAGGCATACTTAGCTATAACCACTAAGTAGTTTCCTGGAGTGATAACAAAATCTTTTTTAGTCTTGTTGAATTCTAGGGAACTCTTGATTCTTAGGGCTCATTCAACGTTATTAGGGTTTTATTCTATCCTAGGAGTATTGGTTCTGTGAAAGTGTTATAGATTAAAAATATATGGTTTATTTTATTCCTTGTCATGTTTAAACTATCGAATGGCATTTATATGTTGCCAGTGGATGCTACTCTTAATGGAGAGACACCACATGGTTTTTAAATATTCAAATTGAATTTACCCCAGTTGTTTAAAATGTGCTTTTATAGGATCTTGCTCCGCAATTATTATTGGATCTAAGGTGTTAATGAGAGTGTATATGTTCATATTTTATTTATGTTATTGTTGATGTTTGGGATGTTTATAATATAATTGAATTCATACTCATTATAATGGTAGGGCTACAATGGAATGGTCATTTTTTTGGTTGTCTTCTTGTAGAGTTATCCAAAGCATATTGGTAGATTATTTTATTTGTATTGAGAAGTTCATGACTGGTAGATTTTTTTATTCATATTGCAAACTTCGTCAATTTTATTTGAGACCTAAACTTGTTGGGTTTGGTCCTTGTTTTACGATATTTTGCTTTTTGTAAGGGTCATTCATAAGTAAAAAAATGGTGATTTTTTTGGATGTGTAATTGCTATCATCATCCATAAATAGATCTAGTTATATATGATAAATATATGATTTAGTTGGAACACAATACTTCATTTCCATCATGATTGTATTTAATATGTACAGGTCATGTTTGACCTGATATGTAGACATTATGCTATTTGATATCTAGTCTTTTGCATTCAATGAGGGTGATAAAACAATTTTACCACATTTTTCATGCTTTCAAAAATTTCAAGAACATGGATACAAACACCTCCTCAGTTTATCTGAGAAAAAGTAGTCTTTAACATAGTAGTTCTAATTATATGCGTGATAATGCATTAATGTGCTTTCTATTCTTATTAGTGTATGTTATTATTTCTAATAACCATTGCAAGTTTATAACTAACCCTAAAAATTCTAAATCAAATGAGAATTCATATTTTTATTGTCAACAAAAGAAAGGGAAATGTGGCATTTGTATCTATAAATAAATAAACACGTTATTTTTTTACTTAAAGAGTAGTTTAAAAATGAGATATTTGGAAAATAAGCTAGTTGGGAATTCATACACTATATTAAGATTGTGGGTCTCAATAATAATCCATGTTGTAATAATGGTTCATAGGTTCCATAATCACTCCATAGTGTAAAGTTTTAAATTCTATTAGTTTGTTGGTATGTCAAGATTTGTGTCTCCACGTGTCCGTTGGACTACTAAGGGACGAGATAAAAAGTGGAGTCCCCACTTTCCCTTAATCTAGGTAGTGTAGTTGTGTTTCACCAACACCTCCATCTCCAGTTGTGAGTGACCCAATACTGCTTGTGAAATGTATAAATAAACCCCCCATCGCTTCTTTCATGCATTTTTTCATTTGAGGGTCTAGAAGTTGAGAGATTCAAGCTCTGGTATATTCTCTTCTATTGCACTATCTTAGTAGTTTGGAGAACCAAAAGTTGAGTCTTCCTAGCAAAATATTAACCAATACATTATAAGATTTTATAATTTGATGAAATATTTGTCAATTTTTTACAATAGTTTATAATTCAGTGAAATATTCTCCAAGATTTTACAATATCTTATAGTTTAGTGAAAGATTTTCCAAGATTTTACAAGATTGTATAATAGAGTGAAAGATTAGCCAAAAAATTATATATACATATTATATTATTGATCAAATAGCCTTTAATTTTTCCTATATATTAGGGAGATTCGCCCATTTATTATACATATAAATTTATGGGGTGTTCTTAAAATTATCCCTGATGGTTATGCTATTAAATGAGGTCTCAGGCTTGTTGATTAAGAAATTCTGGGTATGTTAAGTCCTAGATAGGGTCTATGTGTCATTTTTTATCACAATAGTACATGGTTCTGGAATAGAGCAGTTGGGGTATGTGGTTCTTTAGTTTCTTCAGTTGGCTCTTATGGGCGTATTTTAGCTATTAGTCTTCTTCCTTGTTAAGGAAAAAACTCATGGATGATATAACTTTCTATTGTTGATATAATTCTATCTTACGTACAAAAACAAAACAAAAAATGTTCCTCCTCCATTTGCATATTTCTACGTGCAAACTACAAGATAATCCCACAACATCCTTAGTTGTTCCCTCTTTCATGCAAATTGGAAAATGGGACGCATGAAAATTCTCTAGCATCCATTTTTGCACCCTTCTACATCCATTTTTTGTCTCTTCGTCATAAATTTAGGTCAATGTAGCACATCATTTGCATTTTCTTTGCATCCTTGCTTGTCTAGTTTTGCGACATTTTTTCATCTTTTGTGTCAACCTAATATCAATTTTGTGTCCAATTTTGCATCTATTTGGATCCAATATTCATATTTCAACATCTTTTGGCATCTGATGTTTTTCTCCTCATTGTGATATTTGCAACAAGCTATTTTGCACATATATCTAAGTTCATATGCTTATATGTGGTCCTATGAAGTTGGTTTCCTTTTTACCTACTCGACACACATGATGCTTGAAATTCTAGCTTCTAATATTTTCACTTTCTTATTCATTCCTTAGTACATTTTTTAATGCATATGGGCATCAACCTCATTCAAGGGCTTGGAAAATATAGATACTCATCTCTTCTCAAAGATTGCACTGAATATGTGTATGTGCGTCACTTACATGAGTGTGTGGGTTAGGGGTGTATAGCTCACTTGTATGGGTGTGTGTGAGTGCATTACTTATGCAGGTATGTTAGTGCATCACTTATGTATGTGTGTACGTTTGGTGTGTGAGTGCATCACTTATGTGGTTGTCTGGGTTAGATGTTTGAGTACATCACTTATGTGTGAGGGCATACCTTATATGTATGAGTGTGTCACATATGTGTGTGAGAGTGTCATCTATATGTAAGTGCATAGATGATGTCTTAGTGCATCCCTTGTGTTTGTGTGTGTGTGGGTACATCATTTATATGTTGGTGTGTCACTCAAACACACATAAGAGACACTCTTACACATCACCAATGCACTCCCACATACACACTATTGCACATTAGCAACACACTCTCACACCCATAAATGATTCACTTACACATAAATTATAAATGACACACTCTGACACATAATGGTGCTCTCCAACTTAAGCAATGCACTCATGTACTGATGATTAAGTGTCACTTTTGTGTGTGTGTGTTGCTCACACACACACATAATAAATATAACACTCACACACATAGACGATGTAGCCTCACATAAGAAATGCATTCACACATAAGTAATGCACTCAACGATTATGTGTGAGTGCATCACTTATGATTTGTTTTCCCATGGAAAAAACTCCTTAGGAAACTCCTAGGCATTTCCCCTTAACTCGAGGATAGTGCCTAGTGTAGAGCAAGTGGTGTACACTCGTCAACCTAACCTCTAGGGAATCGAATTGAGGACTTGCACAACACACTAGACTACCAATAACATCTTGGAAATAGTGGCACCAACCAATTGAGCTAACCCCTAAGGCTATTAGCATCACTTATGCATGTGTGAGTGTGATGCTTATGTGTGGGTGTGTCAGTTATGTGTGCGAGTGCGTACTCCTTATGTGAGTTTGTGGGTTAGGTGAAAGTGTCTCGTATGTATGTGATCCCTTTACTTATGTACTTAGTGTATCACTTATGTGTGTCACTTATATATGTGGACTCTAGGTGCATTAATACAAATGTGTGTTATGTGTGATGGTCCTTTGGACTTGGTTATTGTCTCCTCTTTAAGGACTCATAATGGTGCCTCATCTACAAAAATAACATATGCACTACTTACATAGGACAACTTAAATTTGACAACACTAAAAACCTTTCACTTGAACAAATCAAATATTGTTCTATTTCACACCATGCTAAAATGCTAAAATATTGGTAAGTTTGTTGAAATTTGACACACACTTTATTTTTTGTGTGTGAGTGTGAGATCCCTTAAATCCATTATCAAATAAGCCTACTTTAAATTTTAATGTTAAAAAATTAATATTTAAAACTAAACACAAATCAAAAAGAAAAAAAACATAATTTATAATAAATTATAAAGAATTATGAGCTACATCATGTTAGAAAACATAAATTGCTTCTAGAGATCATTGATTACTTTTTCAATTGTATAATAACCCAAGCAATATTTGATTTTAAGAGTTATGGTCTCTACAAATTAATAAACAATTATGAATTAAACATGGTAAAAACATAAACAATTATGACTTACAACATGGTAAAAACATAATTACCCTGACACCACCTATAAATGGTACTAATGTCATAATTGGCATGCCCATTAAGCTATAACTAACATTCCATAAGTTTGAATATCTAAAGAGCACATTACACTACCACCACAAAATTAGCAACAAAATTAGATGCATAACTTTGAAAATGTCTCCCTTTGTGGGACCTTGTTTAGATTTTTTTTCTTTCTTTTTGCATTGCAAGAGATGAAGTAATCATGAAATTATATGGGAAAAAATGCAAAAAAGGGATGCAAATTAGAAAAATGCAAAAAGGATACAAATTAGATGCAAATAGTATGAAAAAAAGAAAGAGTAGTATTGACAAAAAAAGAAGAAGAAGATGCATGAGCAATGGTAAATTATAAAGTAAATGAAAGGCATATGTAAAAATTCATCACAAAGATGTTAAAAGAATAAAAATACAATGGTAACTATAGTATCTATTTTTGTTTACTTCAAACTTACATTTTCTTTTTATTTTTATTTTTTAAATATAAAAAAAAAATCTTGAAAAAGAACATGTCACCCAATCTAAGGGTTAGCTCAAGTGATCATGAGCCAAACATGAGATCGCTCCTCCTATGTAAGGGAGGTCACATGTTTGATTCTTCAATTTCATCATAAAAAGGTGTTTGAAACCGACTCCAATTATATCATAAGGAGGTAATTCCACCATAAACACCTTTTATAAATTAAAGGTAAACCTGTGAGGCCATTTTCTCTCCATTTACCTTATTTAAGTTGGAGTAAAATTATGACACTGGCTTACTTTAAACGAGTAAATCCATCATAAACACCTTTATAAATGAAGGATAAAATTGTGAGGCCGTTTTCTCTCAAATTGCCTTGTTTAAATTGGAGTAAAATTATGATGCTACCTTACTTTAAACCCTCATAGTTTCTATCCACATGCTTAGCTCATGTAGTTTGTAAAGAGGTTGATGTTTTTAATGTTCTACAAAAATTGGTTGTTTTTTAGAAGATATGGACGATTTGATAATTCACTGACACTATTTGACAAAAAATATATATCAAATTTAATTGAATGTCATTATAAATTTTAAATTAAATATAATAATTCAATCAAATTAAAAATAATAATAATTAATTATCATTATAAACTTTAAAGTAAATATAGTAAGCCACAAAACTATACTTAACCTCAAGGTTGCTTCCACTTGAGCCTTCAAGGGGTTTCGTTTTGATGGTAATATCTATGTCTCTCACCTTTTTTTCGTTGATGACATGTTGTTTTTCACTAATGGATCTTGTAGGGATGCTCTATTACTCAAATCTATATTGAGACTATTATGTTCTGCCACTAGTGTGCTATGCAACTGCTCGAAATCTTCAATGTATTTTATGAATTTGGATCTTGCAGAGGAAGCATGGCATACAACAAAATTTGAATACATTTCTGTCAAAATTTCTCTGGGCCTCAAATATCTAGATTTTCTCATCAAACCTAACGACTATTCTTGCAAAGATTGGGCTTGGCTGATGGTTCACATTGAGAAAAGGATCAATCTTTGGTGCAACAAATGGATCTCCCGCGGGGGTCGTCTGATCTTGATTAACTCTATTCTTGAAGCCATTCTCATCTTCTAGATTTCATTATCTTTCGTCCCTTCAAGCATATTATAGAGGATTCAAAAGCTTTGCAAAAATTATATTTGGGGAGGAACCGATAAAGATCAGGATTTCTCTTGGATTGTGTGGCATAGGATCTCCCACTCCAAATCATAGGGTGGTTGGGGTATCAAAGACCTCTCATGTTTTTCCAAGGCCCTAGTTGCGAAATGCTCATGGAAAATTATTAAAGGTGTGGGACTGTGGAACTGTGTTATTTGTCAAAAATATATTTGTCCCCTCACTATTGATGAATGGATCATGGTCAAAGACAAGACCTCTAAGAAGATCTCAAACATATGGAATGTGATCATTAAGTCTTTAGACCTTATTGGTGGATGGTTATCATGGAAAGTTGGCAATGGAAAAAGCATACGGACCGGCCAAGACCCGTGGATCGATTACACAAATTTTGTTCATTTCCCTGATGATATGACACTCTCCTTGCTTGATCACAATCTCATTCATCTGCATTAGATACAAAAACAAGGTTTAAATCCTCTTCTCAAGCAGACTTGGTTATCAGCAGATGAAATTGATCTTTCTGTCAAGGAGAGTCTCATTTGGGATAGATATATTCAGTCCCTCTCGGATATCAATGTTTTTCTTATCGACAAGGATGATGCTCTGCTTTGGGTCAAGAATGCTAAAGGAGGTTTCTACGTTCCCAAGCTGGGGTATCTGGCTATCAGAGAGGAGGAAGACACTCTCCCTACGGGTTGGTGGTGCAGGAACATTTGGAAACCTCACTGTCCACTTAAAAACAAGATCTTTCTTTGGATTGCACTTGAAGGAAAAGTTTTTGTCTGGGATGGAGGTATAAAATCGGTCCCAACAGATGCCCTTTTGCGCTTTGGCAGTCGAAAATATTGTCCACCTCTTTATTACATGTCCTTATATTCGTGAAATGTGGCGCCATCTCACCTTACTCACAGGTTTTGACTTAGCCTGGAGTGGAATCGATCTTTAACAAGCGTGGCTATCATGGACTAACAATATTATTTTCCTTCATTTCTCAGCTCTCCCAGCGTTCGTTATTTGGGGAGCTTGGCTTGCAAGGACCAAGGCGATCTTTGATGATGTCCTCATCCCTGCACAAGTTTACGCTAGCGAAAGCTTTGGAATCTTCAAAGCTTTCCCTCAGGCTATCTCTTCCAAACCCGCTCATACTATCACATAAACTCTTTTTGATGACTCCTTTCCTTGGGCTTTCGTGGATGGTGCCTCTCAGGGTAGGCCACAGAATGGTGGTGCAGGTGGGATCCTTCATCTCACAAGCTCCCACTCTATCCATTTTGTTGCAGGTCTTGGAGACGTTACGAACAACTCAGCTGAATTTGCAGACATTAAACTACTCGTGTCTCTCTCACACTCTATCGGGAACCATCATATCCATACTTTTGGAGATTCAAAGCTGGTTATTGATTGTATGAAACTTGGCAAGCCCCCTTGGAACATTTTCTTACTTCCTCTTTTTGAGGACATCTCTAGCTTCAAAGTTCTCTATCAGTAGATATCATTTTCCCACATGTTTCAGGAAAGCAATTCTGAGGGGGACCTGCTCTCCAAAAAAGGTCTCTTATTGTCTCTCAGTTATATGGATAAATGGGAGAATATTTGTGGCACCGTGAACTTTTTGGGTAGAAGCAGTTTTTTATTTCTCACAGGATGTATTGACTAGATGTCATTCGCATAATATTTTGAGAGTATTTTTTGACTAACAAGCTACCTGAACTGTTTTTTTAGACAAGTTAAAATTATATGTATATATATGATGTGAATCCTAAACTTATGTATTTTGAACATATACGACTTAAAAATCATATAAACAATATGACTTTGTATCAATAAAGTTATAATATTATTTTATGAAAAAAACAACTTAAACCCGACCCTAGGATAGAATATTTCCATTCCTACTCTTTCTACCAACAAACGGATCGATATCTCACTAAAAAATAATATTAAACGCAAACAAAAACAATGCAAAACTTGCTAAAATCTTTATCGGTAAATGAATATCGTAACAATCTTACCTTACCTACCGAATAGGTTTGAAACCTATATTGACCTATCCCTCTTCAACTTGAAAAATAGTACAATCTTGGCATTTTTTTTTCACAACCACCATCTTGGCATTATATCTTCACTAGTCACATATATGAGACATCTAAAGATTAAAATAATAATAAATAATATTTTCAAAATTTGTCATGGGTTTTTGAATTCCTTGTGCATTATTAAATGATATTTTCAAAATTTGTCTTGGTTTTTTGAATTCCTTATGCATTATTAAGTTGGTGAACAAGTGGGCCTCAACTTTGAGGATTGACTTCACTCTTCCCTCCAAAAATCACTACGTTTTTAAGATATATATATATTAATTAATTAATCATGTATTAATAAAAAAATATAAAAGGATTTTATATAAATATATATTTTATATTTATATAAATTTTGTAATTAATTTTTTTGGGTGTAGATTAGTTATTGATAGTGTACACTCTTAAGGTACTCCTTATGATTTTGCAGGTTCAAACCTCAAGCAATCCTTGTGTGTCATGCATGGGACAGCGTTGGTATGCCTATTGGTAAAGTAGTAGTGAATTCACCAACCATGTGTCATGTAAGTATGAGCTTGACTCCAATTGTCGATTCCCCTAGTTACAAAAAAAGCTTCCAAGGTGTCGCTAGTTCAAACCTCGTAGCCCTGTGTACCACGAGCGACAGTGTTGGTATGCCTAGGGGTATGATGCCAACAGACCAAAATCGACCCCTCTTTCACTCAACCGATTGAGCTTCTAGGAATGATCCTAGTGGGTATCAAAATGTGTCAAGTTCTATAAATAACAACGTAGAAACGTGTCAAGTTCTATAAATAACAACGTAAAGAATCTTGATCATGTAAATTTTCAACCTACTTATAACAATGCTTGACAGTCTCATCTATGTACAAATTATAATATGATAAATCAGGGTGAGAAGATCAAAGTTTCTCCTAAACACATCTAAGTCAAAACACTAAATCTTTAAACTTCCAAATCTTATTCCTTAAATATTTGTAGATGTTTATAAAATGTAAATAATATAATATCTTTAAAGTTTTCAATTGAGTGTAGATTGAGTGGTTGGAGGAATGTTGTTATCCTACCCACTTGGGTTCAAATCTTGAAAATGATGAACCATCCTTAAATATATATAATATCTTTAAACTTTTTAAATTTTTTTAAGATGTTTAAAGATATGATTTTGAGTTTTTCATTTATTATTAATAAATTTAATAATTTAATCTTTAATAATATTATAACCTTTTATTATTTAAAATATATTTTTTATTACAAAATAGATTCAACTCTCTCTTCAAAAAATTGTGCCATCTCAATATCTTATTTGAGATTACATTAATTCTAATTAATTGTTAGAAGAAAAATATTAAAATATAAATAAATTTCTTTTAATAATCTCATCTTTAAATTACTATTTTTTTTATAAATTTGAAATAAATTATAAATTGTTCAACCACCTTCAAAATTAAGACTCGAATCTTTCAAAATTGTATTAGGTTTTAGTTAACCAGTTGGCTTCTCAGTTTTACACTCTAGAAACTAGTGACATACTAGTTTCCCTATATAAAAAATCAAACAGTATATTGCCACTTAGTACAACCTAATACCGCTCACTGACTAGTATTAAAAACTGACCTTAGGGATGCGCCAAAACTAAGGTTCTTTAATTTAAAAAAAAACCTACTCCACCGCAACCAAGAAATATATATATATATATATAATGATAATGAACGTGTGAATAAAACACCTAATCCACCAAATTAGCGTGAATTTACATATATGAAAATGTTGAGAGCTCACCTGTATGATTTTTATATTCTTGAAAAAGCTTAAGAAAGTGGACAATTTTCAATTTTTTTATAAGGAAACCTTGTTTGAATGATTGATGAGAACAAAACCATTGTATACTATATAAATATTTTATGGAAAAAAATTCAAATGATATTTGAAATAAGTTCAAGGAAGCTTTGGTTCAATGATTGATCTGAACAAAACCGTATATACTTGTAAATTTTTATGGAAAAAAAATTAAATGTTGTTTCAAACAAGTTGGTACAAACAATTGTTATGGAAAAAAATTCAAATAAGTTGGTACAAATAATTTTTATGGAAAAAAATTCAAATAAGTTGGTACAAATTTTAATTAAAAGAATGGGAATTTTTTATTAATAAAAAGACAAAGATAAAGACACATGGTTATATAGACAAACCATTTTAAAACAAACCATTATTTTTATAAGTATTTTTATTATTTATAAATCATAATCTATTAAAAATAATTAAAAGGTTAAACATTATAATCTCAATTAGATTTAAGATTTTATATTAATTGAAACAAATTTAAAATTATAGTTATTATTATTTCTATACATAAATTTGTAAGTCATGTAAAAGAGAGGAGAAGGTCTAAGCATATACAAGATTACATAAAGAGAAAAACAAATATTTAGAAAAATCACAATAATATAAGACAAAATTATTGTGGCTTTTTTATGTCCAAAACCTTAAATCTTTATATTGAAGAAGAACTTTATATTAAATTATAATTATAGTTAATACAAAAAAAATATAACTATTTTCTTAAGCATGAAGGTATCTTTCCATCCTCTTTTATTTGGCATTGCTTGTGAAGTATCTACAAAACCACTAGGGGGATGAGAGTGATTCTTTATGCCTTGCTTGCAAATAACAAAGCAACAAGTTCATTAGTGGAGTTGTAACCTTCTTTGAGACTGAGAGATCTCCACATCACTAGAACAATATTTATGGCTAGCCCAATATGATTTGGACTTGAACTCATGGCATCTTGATGCCTCAAAGCACTAAAAGAGGTCAAACAAACCATCTCCTTATATGCCTAAGCAAGATGGCTCAAAGTTTGCTATTCCTTTTTTAACATTAGTGGTGAGTGTCTAAGTCTAGTTAGCCAGGCCTAACTAACCCACTAACATTCCCCATAATAATGATGTGACATGTTCACATCGATGCCCAACCAAATTTTAAGTGTGGAAACCTAACATGTAGACATGGATGATTACACACAACATATGTATTTGGTCTTAAATTGATGACTTCATAATGTATGCCCTATGGCAATGATCAAATGATGGTGGACAAATCAATCCCTTTATAGGACGAAGTAGGCTTGGCTAATCCACTAACATACCCCATAATAATGATGTGGCATGTTCACATCAAGGCCCAACCAATTTTGAAATATGGGAAACCTACCACGTCTTCAAAGCCAATTATAAGCAACATATGTATTTGTTTTTAAACTAATGATATCCTAGAGTATACACTTTGACAATGATGGGAGGGTGGACAAACGTATCCCTCTATAGGGTTAAGCACATTATGTTTATATTCTTTTTTTCACTAGTTGGTGGTGGTGGTGGTGGGAGTGTTTGAATCCAGTCTCTTGAATCATACTAGTCTACTACCATATCTCCTCACAATGACATTGTGACATTGTCACAAACAAGGTTGTACTATTTCAAGAGATCAAGCAACATCCTATGCCTTTGAACATTTATAACTAACTTAACACACGCTTGGTTATAAACTCATATATTTTTTATTAACTGAAACCTGGAATGTATTATATTTATATAAAAAGGCTGTTAACAACCATGCTTACAAAAAAAGGGGCAAAGTCTGTATTTCAAACAGTTTATCCACATAATACCTGGACTGTCTATGCTAGATACAATGAGCAAAAACTTGCTTCTGAGCAAAAAAAACAACTAACTCCCTTCGTAGGGTATATATGGACGAAAGTGCCTAAAAACAAAATACAGTAAAACATAAAAAAAACCATTCAAACTTTAGTTGCTTCTATTGCTTTTCACCTGGAACTTCGACTGGTTGCATTATCCATTGGGTGGTCTCTTACAGGAGAGTCTTGGCAATGACTACACTAGTTCATATTAACCAACTTTTGCATATCTTCCTTAATGTTGTCAACAGTCCCCATGCGCTCATGTAAGTCCTTGTGGTTGTCTTTAATTCTGGTATCATGATTGCCCATTTGTCTTGCCATCCATTTGACCTCCTTTGCAGTTGCGCTACCTTCCGTGACCTCCTTGTTCATCATATCATAAGGCCAGCGCATATGTTGCTTAATGTCCAACAAGGTTGCCTGCAGGTTGTTCAAGGTGACATCCCTATCATTGTTTTCCATTGGAACCCAAGAAGAAAACAAAGTCATGTGCATTGTGAGAGTAGATTGTGTCGCCTAAGTGCTAGGAAGCCTTTCCTTTTCGTCTAAGCTGAGAAGGGTGAGAGGTAACGCCTGTGTCAACTCTACAGGAAGTCTGAGAGTGGATGCTACATTGAAGTCACAATACAAGGCTAACTGAACAGGAGGAGTCTTCAAACCAACGCCTTCAATGGCTTGTGCGGAGGCTCTAATCAAACGGCCAAGGGGTAGGATGCCAAGCCTGGCATTTAAGTCCGTCACATGGACTTCATCGCCACTTGTGCAGAATGGAGGACAACTGGTCGCCGAAAAACGTGAGGGCTACCGAGGGTCAAGAAGGGTGGATACCCATCCTTGGGCAAGTAGATGAATTCCTAAGGGACATAAGTTAAGTTTTTTAATTGGCCCTTAACCATTGATAATCCAACTTTTAACTTAGCTCCTTAGTTCGCTAAGTTATCTGCTATAGAGTTATTGCTTCTAAGGATGTGATAAAAGATGATTTGCATATTTGCGGAGATTTGTCCAACTCACTCATAAATTCTTCTAATTTTGACTGTGCCTTGATTGTATCATGAGGTCATTTTATGAATGACTTGTTTAGAATCTCCTATGACTATAATTTTTGCAATCTTATTTTGCTTAACTAGATCCAACCCAAAAAAAAGCGTGAGCCACTCCGCTTCATTATTAGTTCTACAAGCAAGACCCCAGGAGTATATCGAAACTATATTTCTTTCGCGATTGAAGATGATCCCACTGGCACCTGCCTCCCCAAGATTATAAACTCAGAATTTACTATAACCTCAAAAAATAAATAAAAAATTAATTAACCAACTTACACACTAAATCATAAATTCATGATCTAGTAAAACCTAAATGATTGAATAAAACTTAATTAACCAACTTACCTACAAACATAAGCTCTTTATAATCCTAATCATGTCTTTGAAATTATATTCTAAACTATTATCCATTTTTATACCAAATTGAACAAAATGTGCCCAATGTTTGGAATAGTCTTGCTCTCATTAATATCTTCATCCAACCAAAGCTGTAAAAGTACACTTGTAACTTATTCTTGTAAATAGATGGGAGGACTTGAGGGTGAGCAAGACTATTGGCATGTTATTGTCAAAAAGATTATATTCTTTTTCATATACATCTCATGACAAATATTTGAGCACTTGCAGTTGAGCAGACTATTGGCATGTCATTTTCAAAAAGATTATATTTTTTTATATTAATTAATAATATATTTAATTTTTACAATTTAAATAAATTATTTAAAAATTTTATGTTTTTATTTTAAATATAAAAATTAAATAAAAACTATTTAAATATTAAAATACCCTATAAATAATAACAAATATTACCATACCCTAGAAATATAGTAAATTATTCTGAGCTTTGACCAAACATCTACCATATTCAAAATAATTTGAAATCCAATTGGATGTTTTGATTTGAATTTAGGTTTTGTACGGCGGAACAACGGCAGGGGGAGGAACGGCTCCTTGAATTCTAAATTCTGGATTTAAACTCTTCACTGGTAAATGTCAGTGCTACCAGGATTTCCCGTGAGTGCGGTATCTCCCTTCAGATTGTTTCTTTTCAAATAATTTATTGCTAAGCGTGCTGCCGTTTTCGGGAACTGGTAAGTGAAATTAGGTGTACAAGTGCTGACAGTGTCTGGACAATCTTCCAAGCAGAGGTCGGAAGCAGAGTCGACAGGTTTTGGTAGTTTTGGGCAATTGCGCAGGATGGCTGTGGATTTGGACTGCACAGCCATGTTCTTGGTGATACGGAGTGGAGATGGACCGTTGAATCTTTAATTTTGGAGAAATATTGAAAAACACAATCTTGAATCTTAGAGAAATGTTGAGAAAAGCTTTAAAGATTTTTGAAGTGTGTAGTTTTTGATGTCTGCCTTGAGAGTACAGCCTTCAACGGCTAAAATAAACAGCGGAAGCCTTCATTTGGACTATTTCTAGCTTGCATTTTCTGAAACATAAATATTGCACCGTCATTTTTGGCTGAAGTTGTGTTTATGCTGCCGAAAGTTTGAGTTGCATTGTTTTGATGAACATCGCTGTTTTGGACATAAAGCGGAGCACTGGCCGAAGTATATCGTTAAAGGTTATTTAAGCCATGATTTCTCTTTGTTTAGGAAATTTAGGCGTTAATATTTGAACATTTTAAATGTTTGCCGTGGAAATACTGATAGAGCAGTTAGATTTCCTTCGAAATGTATATTGTTAAAGGTTCCTATTCAGGCCGTGATTTCTCTGTTTCGAAAATTTGAGCGTTAATAGTTGATCATTTATAATCTTTGCCGTGGAAAGATTGACAGAGCAGTTAGATTCCCGTAGATATGTTGTTAGGCTCTGCTTGAGTTAAGGAAGCTTGTAAGTATGAAATTTTGACGGTGAATCTTTGAATGACGGTCGACTTTGAGATTTAATGCTTTGGATCTGTGTTTACAGGTTTAGAGAGACGAAATGACTTCATTTGGTAGGAGCTTGCATAGTTTCTGAAGATTTTATAAAAATTGGAGCAGAGCAGGGGACGACAACATTAATTTTTAAATTTTAAGATTTTGAGTAGAGTTTGTAGTGCTTGACCATGCCGAGATTGAAGAAGTCGACAGTAAATTTACGGCCGACTTCGTATAAATCCTCATATGTTAATCCTTTAACGGAGCTGAAGCACGACCGAAGCCGCAACAGTTCATCGGATCGTTCTACTGGTAATCTTAATTTGCATCTTTGCGGAGGTACTTCTGTGTTATGTGATAAGGAAAATAATGGGAGCTTGTTTCAAGAGAGCCTTTCCAAGATTCGCTCAACGGAGCCTTCCAAGGGGAAATCACCGTCTAAAAAGGGCAAAAGGCTGATTAAACACGCCTCACTCGGTAATAATAAAAATAACACCGAATCCCGTGTCTTGAAGCCGACTTCACTTCAAGTGTGTATACAAATGAATGAACCAGACTCAAAGTTTGGTCGTTTTCCAGCCACGCCGAACAACTGTATGTTTGTCTGGGATGATTCAGACGCTGAAGCTGCCCCTGCACCTTCGTGGTCTAATCTTCCAAACAGGTAATATGTTTTTCTCAGGTAGTGTACACATGTGCACGCATTTTGAGGTTTTATCTACCAGAAAGTTCTGCAGTATTTGAAGAGAGCATTGATGCTTTTAATGTTGCAGGTCCTTGTTATGCAGGCCACTTCAGCTTGATATTGGCCGCTGTACGTGCTATATTGTGCGGGAACGGTCCGATGGACTCGAAAATGCGTCGGTGTATTCTCTGTATACTAATGTATGTTTCCTCGGCAACATGATCCTTCTTCGCTCTTAGTTTTCATTAACCAATTTATTATAGATTGTATATGCATTTGCCATAGTGCAGCCTAGTCCAGCGTCAAAGTTTACAGTCCAGTGTCGAAGTTAACAGAGTGGATTTTTCATTTTTCAGTTTGTACTCAAATTTTCAAGGTCAAGGTATCTTCAGTTTGTGTATAAGGGACCCTGTCCATGCAGTCGTGTGACTACTTAAATTTATGGAGGTGTATATACTTTAATCCTTCCAGATTTGAACCAATAATTTTTAAGGAGTAAGACGTGTTTTTAATTAACATTTTAAAAATACTGGAAAATGAACACTGGATTCATGTACTAGAAAGCTAGAAAATATTTCAGGTGAATCTGGGATACCATTAAAATTTTAGTTCAGTACATTCATTGTGTTTTTCAAGTTTTTCAATCACCAGAACCCATGTTTTCTGGAAAAATAGAAGTGTCTCAACAATGTTTAAACTGTATAATAATAGAGCCAGTGGCCATAGGGAAATAGACTGTTTTTGAGAGAATAGCAGATAAACCTCACAATTTCCATTATTAGTTAGCAAGATTAAAAAAACTGCATTTAGGTGACCTTTTGACGTTTGTCTGCCCGGCCTTACAGACACCAAAGGAAACCCAAATTTGTTTTGAAACATAAATGAAAATTGGTTTATCTGCATTTGCAATAAGATATACCCTGCGATTTTGTTCGCAAGGACATGCTGTTTCAGTGTCTCAAAATGCTACCATGGTGTGCAAATCTCAAGAATAGCTTCGTCACCATGGGTATAAGATTTGTGAAGAAAATACTTGCTCCATCATCAACATATTCAGAAAAAGTACGATTGTTAAAGACTATTTTATGGCAGCTAGAGTAAAAGTTTTCGTACGAGGGTAGAAGAACTTATCTCTGCTACTAGTGCAGGAGNCAAAACTCCCTCCATCGGACGGAGGAGGAGCAAAGTCAACGCTAACTTTGCTCCTCCTCCGTCCAATGAGGGAGGATTGCTCCACAGCTAGCTTACTCCTTGCAGGAGAACTTAAGTGACATTTATCACAACGAATCAAATCCCACGGGCACACAGACCCTTTATATAAAATTATGGAAAATGCAACTATATGATCTTTCCTTTCCCTTTTTGTTTTTGCTCACAATAATGCAAAAATGCAAAGGAGAAAGTGTAAAATCAAATGGCACTTTCCCACCATTGAACACTGTATTAATTTCATTATTGTATTAATATGTATTAATTTAATTACAATAAATTATCCTTACCTTTCAACAGATTGATGAAATTTATA
The DNA here is from genome assembly GCA_001517045.1 of Pseudotsuga menziesii. Taxonomy (NCBI): domain Eukaryota; kingdom Viridiplantae; phylum Streptophyta; class Pinopsida; order Pinales; family Pinaceae; genus Pseudotsuga; species Pseudotsuga menziesii. The sequence continues at coordinate 130,186 of LPNX010929536.1, read as the reverse complement.
TATCTATTAGCATATGGCTTTACCTTTCAACAGATTGATGAAATTTAAATATCTATTAGCATATGGCTTTTCAGTTTCGAAGTGAATGTTTTTTAACATACAGAATCATATTAGGAGGTAAGAAATTTCATATCTATTAGCATATGGCTTTACCTTTCAACAGATTGAAGAAATTTAAATATCTATTAGCATATGGCTTTTCAGTTTCGAAGTGAATGTTTTTTAACATACAGAATCATATTAGGAGGTAAGAGTAATTTAAATATCTATTAGCATATGGCTTTTCAGTTTCGAAGTGAAGGTTTTTTAACATACAGAACCATATTATGACTCGGGAGGTAAGAGTCTTGATTGTTGAATATGTTTTAACTTTTGTAGGAAGGACATGGAAGACAAGATCGAAAACTTGCTGTTGCTCGTCACCGGAGAAAAGGTGGCCGGTCAGAATTCATTATTGCCCAGAGTTGCTTTGGCATCTTGTCAAAGTCAGATGAAGGTTATCTTGGAAAGATGACAGCTAACCTCGTAGGATCGCGATATCACATTTGGGATCAGGTGCATATCTGCAAGTTTGATTTCCAAGATCTTCCTATAGTCCAAAATAGTACTGTCGATTACAGAATACCAGAACTACTATTCTGTTTAGCATTGAAGGCATTTGGATTATGTATTTTGTTTGTTCAATTTTTGCAGGGCAGTCCCCTAGATTCTCATGGAAGAGAGACGAAGCAACTTCTTGGAGTTGTAACGTAAGATTTGAATCTGGGAATTTGCCTTCTTGTATTTCGTTGAACTTTTTCTCAAAATTTGCTCCTCGGATCAGCTGTAAGTTGATGGCATTGACCCTTCATGTGTTTTGGGTTTTAATTGTGGACCGTGGTAAACAGATTTGCGCCTACTGTAACTACATTGACTGGGAGCTTTAGGAGTATGCGGGTCTGCATATCAAAGCAACAATCTATGCAAATAAAAAATACAACGCAGGTAAGCCCATTTTACAGTTGCGAAGAATTCAAATGGCACTGGCCCACTGTTACGACTTGATATTCAATTCAAATCGTTGATGTGCATGGAGTACCAAATGAGAGAATGCTATTTGTAAAATGAGGTTTAGTTCTAATGAAATGATACCTGCTCAATACAGCATCCCGATGGACTTCCGTACAATTGGGAAGAGAACATGTCCAAAGTACACCAGTTAGTCTCAAAAGTTCCCTATTACAACAAGGTAAAGATGCGTTTTGAGAAAATACAATCAGAGGTTGTATATTCAATATATTTAATCTGTAATTCAATTGTGCATCATATACATATAAGTACAAAACCCCAAACCTCTATTGCATGATTTTGTATATTGTCATTGATAAGCTGACATATCTGTTGACATATGTATAAGGGTGTATCGGTATTTCCTCTTTCTTTTGATTGTGTTCAGCCCCACCAAATATGTATGTGCTTTTTATTGAAATGGATCATTTACAGCAAAACAATAATCAAGAGGGTTTTTGGTTGTTGAAAATCTCTTGCTGCATCCAGGAAAACAAACGCTATGAGCTTGACTTTAGAGATAGGGCAAGATTGGGTGTCCGGATCAGAACTTCCGTTAAAAATTTTCAGCTTACGATGGAGGTACTTGCTTTGGTTTCCAAGTTATCCTAAGTTAATGAATATAAATATAGATTTGTGGCAAGCAATCTGTATGTGGACTTAGTTTCGAAATTTGTTGTATGCTGTTCAGGAAAATGGCAAGCAATCAATACTGCTTCTTGGAAAGATTGGGAAATCAAAATATATTATGGATTACAGGTAATTCTTTGGATGATTCTTTCTGTATATTTTCAGTCGCTATAGCCACTTGCATCTTATGCTGAAAGAGGATGACATTTGTTTTGACAGGTTCCCCATGACTGGCTACCAAGCTTTTTGTACATGCTTGGCATCTATTGATTCCAAGCTTTGCTGTTCCGTCTGAGGAATGTACAGTATCACCAGTGATAGATGCTTCTACAAATGCTTCTATTTTTCCAAATACTCGTTGGAGATTAAAACTTGTTAGTTTTCTTAGTAGCATATCCTATCCTAAAGCTATGAAGGACAATAACGTGGCCCTTACAAGTGATATGCCATAGAGAGGCCTGGAAATTTGAAGGTTTTCCTGGATTTTCCGATTGGATTGATTACACGAGCGTTATCAATTATTTGAAGAAAATAATTTGATAATTTGCATTAGAATTTGAGATTTTAATGCCTTTGGTAATAGTGGTTTGTATAAACTGCTTAAACTGCTTATCTTAAGAAAGTCATTAGGCTTGAATTAGATGATCAAAGGAAGTACTTAGGCTTTGATCAAAGGAAGTACTTAGTGGTATGTAACCTCACAAGGCAAGACAGTTAAAAGTAATAATGCGAGTTACCAACGAGGGAGGTGCTTTATTATCAACCAAAATGTGAGTTATCAATGAGAGAGGTGCTTTATCATCAACCAAGTGGTAGTTCCATTTTAAGAGTTATCAATGATAGGTGCTTCTATAGTTGCATTTTAATTTGGAGATTTTTAAGTGTTTGGAGATTTATGCTGACTTTTCACGCTCTACTTGAGTTTATTTATGAAAATAATACATATCTTCCACCTTGATTGTAGTGGCTCTATGAATGGAGAGAAGTCGTTCCTTTACGTGGCTTTATTCATGTATAACTATCACCTCCATGTTAAATAAGCTTTAATATGATTTTTTTATTGCATTTAATTGCCTTATATTATGAAATATTAAGGTAATTTAAAATGGAAAATACTAGTTTTCTTTGAAGTGGATGTATGTATCGAATACAAGTGATTTAGGCCTTTGAATAGAAGGTACAAGTTTTTGTTCACCATGGATACCATTGGTGTTTTCTAAAAGGAACATGAGTAAACTCCATGCATGGATACACGGAATCTAAAATAGAAAATACTTCTATGCCCAACATTGGCCTTCTTTGAAGAGGCTTAGATGCAAGTGACTTGAGGTTTTTTTTGTAAAAGATATAGGTTTTGGCTCCATACATGGATATAAGTGACTTGAGGTGTTTTCTAAAAGGCACATGATTAGACTCCAAGCATGGATACAAATAAGGTGGTGTTCTATTCTACAAGGTACAATTCCTTTTCTAAAAGGCACATGATTAAACTCCATGCATGGATACAAGCAATCTAAAATGGAAAATACTCCTATGCCAAACATTGGTCTTCTTTGAAGCGGCTTAGATGCAAGTGACTTCTGGCTTTTTCGGAAAAGGTATAGGTTTTGGCTCCATACATGGATACAAGTGACTTGAGATGTTTTCTAAAAGGCACATGATTAGACACCAAGCATGGATACAAGTGACTTGAGATACAAACAAGGTGGTGGTCTATTCTACAATGTACAATTTGTTTTTGTCATCATATGTAAGGTGGATACAAACAAGGTACAATTTGTTTTTGTCATCATATGTAAGGTTTTTTTTTCTTTTCTTTTGGAGATTCATTTCTTGTTGGATAAAAACATATGTAGGCCTTGCTTTATGGATGGAGTTGGGTTATTTATGAAACTATGTAACAAATCATCTTAAATATGTTTGCCCTAAAATCTCAAATTCTAATGCAAATTATCAAATTCTAATGCAAATTATCTCAAATTCTAATGCAAAATCTCAAATTCTAATGCAAAATCTCAAATTCTAGACTTTGGTTACATAATTTGCATTGGGAACATACCCAACCGTTGTTGGGTCACTTGATTCAGGAGCATATTTGTTATACAGATTCAAAAGAAAACGAATCCATTGTTACATTCATAATTTAGGACATCTGCAAACAAATTTATGATATGTTCAGTTTTTGTATTCTCATCCTTAGGAAATTTGTAAGAACATATGGTCATTTCAGGCTTGGACTCTTTCGAGATAAGCTACATTTTGTAACTGAATAACATGATGTTATGCTTTATGAATTCCTCTGGATTCAGTCCATGATCATGCTTTTGTAACTTTTTGCCTCTCTTTTTAATACAAATATCCCTTAACTGTTCTTGTAAAAAAAATGATTGTCTTACACCTACGTTGCATATTAATTGTCTTACACTACTAAACATTGAGGCAATCTAAAATGGAAAATACTCCTATGCCAAACATGGCCTTCTTTGAAGTGTCTTTATGCATCATATACAAGAAGGTATAGGTTTTGGTTCCATATACCAGTGACTTAAAGGCTTTTTAGTAGAAGGTATAGGTTTTGGTTCCATATATGGATAAAAGTGTCTTGAGGTGTTTTCTTAAAGTCACATGCTTAGACTCCATGCATGGATACAAGCAAGGTGGTGTTTTAGAAAGATATATGAAACATACTGTCACAGAACTGCATGATCCTAGCGAACCTGTTTTATTTTCAGATTGCATTATGGGGAATTACATGTATGAATTGGGATTTGAAAATTTTAAAGCTGAAAATTCTGTCTTTTTGAAAATAAACAACAATCTGAAATTAGGAATGTGACATCTATTTCTCCTAACTCTTCATTCAAGGAAACCATTAATGATGTAGATAATCTGAATATTGTGAATATTATAGAAAGAAAAGTGGTTGTGAATAGTTCTATTTGGACTTTATATTTTGATGGTGCGAAATCCAAAGAAGGGGCAGGAGCTGGTTGCCTACTAGTGGAGCCTCAGGGAAATAAAACATGTATAGCTTGTAGGATGGAATTTAATTGTACAAATAATACTGTGGAATATGAAGCTTTAATGCAAGGTTTGAAAAAAGCAATTGATTTGGACATCAAAGAGTTAATTGCATACGGTGATTCCGAAATCATCGTCAGACAGTTTCGTAACTCCATTCACTGCCTATCTGAACATTTACAGAGTTATCAACGAGAGGTATGGAACCTTATCTCACATTTTGATGCATTTAACATAATTTTTGTTCCTAGAAGTCAAAATCAAGAAGCAGATTTGTTGGCGAATGTAGCATCAAAGTTAATTCCGTTGGAAAATCTTACACCAAATTTCTTTTCTATTGAATTGATTTTTAGGCCTCCCATACTAGATAATATTTTTAATTGGCGTGTATTTGACAATGATGTGCAGGTGCTGAATTTTCTGATGAACGAGGATACCTTTAAAGATTCAGCCATAGATGAGGTCACTCATGACGAAAATCTGCGGGATTTTTCGGTAATAAATGATTTTTGTTCAGTTGAAAAAGATTTTAAAAAGGTAAAACCAGTCCCTAATTCAGTACTAAGATTAGAAAAGTTCTTTGATATGCAGGATAAATTTAGATCTGTCCCTAATTGTAAAACTAATAGCTCTCGAATGAGGTATGAAACCAAAAATCTAGGGACAGAACTAAATCCTCAAATCTAGGAGTAGATTGCAACCCCGCAGAAGAAAAAAAAAAAAAAAATTAAAATTATTTAAGGAATTTAAGGATGTCTTTGCTTGGACATATGATGACCTGAAAACCTTCAACACACAAGTCATGCAACACATAATTCCAATTAAATAAGAGTCGAAACATTT
>LPNX010929536.1:100885-124583 GCA_001517045.1 Pseudotsuga menziesii | reverse complement strand
CCGACAATTAAGAAGGAACTAAATAAATTGTTAGCTGCCAAGATTATTTTTCCCATCAGGCATACTCAATGGGTAGCAAACTTAGTTCTGGTCAGGAAGAAAAACAAGGATATTAGGTTATGTGTGGATTTTAGAAATCTGAATAAGTCTTCTGAAAAGGATAATTACCCAGTTCCTCCCATGGAACAAATTCTTCAAAAGGTGTCTGGGGCTAAGATACTATCACTCCTTGATGGTTTCTCAGGGTACAACCAAATATTAGTTTCCCCAGATGACCAATTGAAAATAGTTTTTATAACTTCATGGGGAACATATGCTTACCGCAAGATGCCCTTTGGGTTAATCAATGCTGGAGCAACCTTTCAAAGAGCAATGGATATTGCTTTTAGAGGCTTAATTAATCATTCAGTTGTTGTCTATTTGGATGATGTTACTGTATATTCTAAACATCGACCTGATCATCTTAATCATCTTAGAAAGGTATTTGAACGATGTAGAAAATTTGGAATATCATTAAATCCTAAAAAAACAATATTTGCTGTTTCAGAAGGTATTTTATTGGGCTGTGTGGTTTCAAAACATGGAATCATGATAGACCCTGAAAGAACCCAAGCCATTTAAAAAATAACTTATCCTTCTAGCAAGAAAGCAATGCAATCATTTCTTGAAAAAATAAATTTTGTCAGGAGGTTCATTCCTAGTTTCTCTGAAATCATTCGTCCTTTGCAGAAAATGATGAAGAAAGACGCTATTTTTAATTGGGGACAAACTGAAAAAGAATCATTTCAGAAAATTTTAGAAGCCATTTCAGAAGCTCCTAGCCTTCTAAGTCTAGATTTTAGCAAAGATTTCATATTGTATACTTTTGCTTCTGATATTTCATATGCAGCAGTTTTAACCCAACTAAATCAACAAAATAACGAAGTACCAATCTCCTTCATGAGTTCAAATTTCAAAGGTGCTGAACTTAATTACCATGAAGTTGATAAACAAGCTTTTGCTATTTTTAAAGCCGTTAAACATTTTCGTCCATATTTATTGAAATCTAAAACGAAAATAATCGTTCCTTATTCCTCAGTCAGAAACTTGTTAGTACAAAAGGACTTAGGTGAGAAAAGGGGACCTTGGATGACAGCCCTTCAAGAGTATGACTTAGAAATTAAACCCTCAACGATAGTTAAAGGTCAAGGATTATGTAAATTAGCTGCTGAAGCTGCCCATCTACCTCATGATAAAGATGAAACTGTCATTGATGAGGTTTTACTTACCAGAGAAATTTATTTTTATCCTCCACCACAAGATTCCTGGTATACTGACATAAGAATACTTTTGGAAACAGGAATTGCTCATGATTACCTAGAACCAAGAAAGAAAAGAGCACTTAGATTGAAATCTGCTCCTTATTTATTAATTGATAATGTTCTCTTTCGAAGAAATTCAGACGGAGTATTGCTTCGATGTCTAGACAAAGATGAAACAGAAGTAATTCTGAAAGAGTTACATTTTGGACCAGCAGGAGGTCATTTTGGTGGAGAAACTACCGTGCATAAAATTCTTAGGGTTGGTTATTATTGGCCTACCTTGTTTCGAGATTCCTATACTTTTGTTAGAAAATGCCAGGAATGTCAACTTGCTGCAGGAAGGGTTAAGAAACCTGCTTTTTCTTTACAACCTGTTTCAGTTGAAAGACCCTTTCAGCAATGTGGTATTGATATAGTAGGGCCAATAAATCCTCCCTCCTCTAAGCAACACAAATATATAATAACTGCAACTGATTATTTTACTCATTGGGCAGAAGCTGCACCATTAAGGGTTGTAAATACCAATCAGGTTATATTATTCTTAGAATTCTTTATCATAACAAGATTTGGTATTCCAGATTCCCTCGTCTTTGATAATGCTTCATATTTTTCATCAATTGAGTTAACTCAATTTGCCTTAGAGAAGGGAATAAGAATCAGGTATTCAACTAACTACCATCCTCATGGAAATGGTTTAGCTGAATCAACAAATAAAAATTTATTGAAAATTCTCAAAAGAACCATTTCAGTTCACCATCGAGATTGGCATACAGAATTGGTCAATGCCCTTTGGGCAGACAGAGTGACTCCTAAGGCTGCAATAGGTAACTCACCATTTTTCTTAGTATATGGAACTGAAGCTATTTTACCACCGAATTTATTCTTACCTTCATTACAATTAGCTCAGTCTGTTCAAGATGAAGAATGCCCAGCAATGGAAAAGAGAATTAACACTTTGATAAAGCTTGAAGAAGAAAGAGAAAAGTCAAAACAACACTTTACAAAGCATCAACAAATTGTGAAATCTTGGTTTGATCAATCCTTTAGTTCCAATCGAGAATTTCAGGTGGGCGACCTAGTTTTAAAATGGGATAAAGTTCACGAGGAAAAGGGAGATCATACTAAGTTTCAGAAGCTTTGGTTAGGTCCCTTTGTTATTGCTGAGAAGATAGGTCCAAGTACCTTTCGATTACAAACACTTGAAGGACAGTCCGAAACATTCCCAGTGAATGGACTGATCCTGAAAAAATATTTTTGTTAATATTTTAGGTCTTAAAATGTACATAATTTGTTTTGCTGTTTGTAAATGAATTTATATTTTTGTATATAAACTGAATTATAGTTCATAAAATTTAAGGATGATGAGAAATTCATAAAAAATTTGTAACTTTCAAACATCATTCTGTTATTACAGCCAGCTTTTATTCTGTTAGTTAAATATTACAGGCTGTCAAATTTTTGTATATAATCAGTCAGTAATCTTTAGTTAGCAGCTGAAAAAATAAATGTAAATAAACAGAGCTTCTAGTTGAAAAAACAGTCAGTTTGCTCGTTAACTAAAAATTATGATACTAGACTGAAATCTTTTAAAAATTTGTTCAGGATGATCAAGGTTTCTTAAATCTATGAAAAACCTATCATTATTTTATTTTTAAGTGTTACTCAGATTATTCCTTACCTTTTTATTTTTAATATAAAGTGGGGATAGCTTATTAATGTCTTTTTCGAAACTTGTAATTTTGAAAAACTCTTATAGATATCTACCATCAGTCTTCAAAAGTATTTACAATCTGAAAACTTTTTTAGAATTTGTTCCAGTCAATAAAATCTTAAAATGAGAGATGGAAGGTCTTAGTAATAAGCCGGTCCGATCAGAATCATAAATATCACTAGTATGACATTATTAGGAAACTAGTAATGGCTTTTGGTTTAACAAACCAAAAGATAAGGGGTCTCATCACGAGCGAGCTGATTCATTTTTTGGTGATATTAATAACTGACATTACCATTTGGTCATCATGCTGGGTAATGATGTCTCATTTTATAAAATTTAAAAGTTGAAAGTGAATAAAGAAAACATAAATTTTGACTGAGGAATAGGAGGTCTCATCACGAGTCGGCCTAATCATGATCATCAGTGCTGTCTAGAATAACTTCATTTCTGATCACCAGGGTGATGGCTTTTGATTTAAAAATTAAAAGACGGGAGGTCTCATCACGAGCCGGCTCACTTATTCCAGACATTTCTCGTGAATGATGCTATCACATTGGGATACCATACCTAGATAGTAGTATTCAGTCAGAATTACTGTTTAAAGAAAAGAGAAGCAAACAAAAAGAAAATTATTATGTTTATGGAACAGATTCTGGAAAGTTTTCAGAAAAGTAGATTTCTATACTCTATGCTGATGGTGCAGGTTATTATTACTATGAAGTATTTTGTTTCGATCAAGATATTTTTAAGTTTATCCCTAACTAGATCTCTATTTCAAAAGAGGGAATATTTCTGAGTTATATTTATGAATATGAATAAAATATTGGTTTTTATTTAGATAAAGAATTCTTGATTGTTTTAAATAAGTTTTAAGATTTTGTTTATATCATTTATAAGTTGTATGAGCAGAGATAACTGGTTCGCCCAGGTTGTCGCCATTTGTTGGCAGTCAGCAACAACCCCTTCATTTTTCATTAAGATGAAGGGAGATCAGCTTTCTTTTATGATTTACCTATTAAAAATTATAAGAGAGTGCCTTCAGAATCAAGGATCATATTAGAAGCTGATGAAAACATTTTCATAAACTTGATAATTAGCAGCTGTAAGTTTCATAAATTTTTACATAATCAATTCTATCATTATTAATCTATCTGATTATATATGTTGAGTTAAGAAACTTAAAGGGATAGTATGCTAATTGAATATCAACAAAAACACATTTTGAATTATTTTAAAATGGTTATTGACAAGATATTATAAGTTCTTAAAAATCCTAGAACTAAAGGTGAACTATTAAATTAAAATTCTTATTAAACCTAAGAGTTCACATCCTATATGTAACTTAAATATCTTACCACGACTTTGTAAAATTGTATATATAGCTAGCGAATAAATGAGTATCATTTGGAAATCTTCATATGTTATAGTTTTATAGCTTAGTATCCTATCAAATTCGATTTGGGATATTAATGGATGGGATTTTGCAAAGTGTTAAAAACTATATTTATGAGATTGTATGTATATAGATGGCTTAAATGTTAATTTGGATTATTAGTTAGTTGTATTGCAAAACATTAGGGTTTATGGTTTTGATACTATATCACCATGTTAATAAATGCGACCACCTTTCACGTATAATTCGAAGGAGATCATCAATTAACCGTTTTTCATAAGGATACACGACCCACATGTCAAATAAATAACACTTGTTACTTGGATCGCTGTGTTGGCATGAAAATTTGGCTAACACATTTCGTTTAATTGACATCTGTGAAAGTATTAATGAATTGTATCAGCAAGATTTATTACTGTATATGACTAATAACCATTCTATTTTGAAACGATGTACGAGTTCATCATGACCACTGTGTGTAATCAATGTCTTGATTTACGATCCATCAATCAAACGATCCTTGATATGAAGAATTGGTTAAGTTTTACTGTTAGTCGTGGCTAGTCATGCATTTATCATAGCAAGACGCTGGTTGTAGTATTCATCATCGCTAAATTCGATTGAAATGGCCAAACTTAGAGCCTTCGTCTCTATCAGGCATGAAGCATGTGACGATTTGACATTTTGCTTCATGTCTTTCACCTGGGTGCCTATCCCTTCTCTGTTCACGACTCCATTCATACCATTTCGTAATCAGGATAGTGGTGAGGAGGCCATGGCTTCGTTGAGTCGTTTTGAAATCTCAGGGTCAGAGCTTATTGAAGCTGATGAGAAGGTTGCCTTGCTATTTGAGAAGATTGGAAGGGGGCATTTCTTCGGGAGCTTTAGTGGTCATAACACAGAGGTGACCAAACTGTTTGCTTTAAGCTTGAAAGAAAACATAGCACATATTGGGGGTTTCAAGTTCATCATTGACGAAGACAAAATTGCAGATGCAACGAAGCTCCCATAGACTGGGGAGCGGTGGTTTAAAGGTGGAAAAGTAAACAAGAAGAAGTGCCAGTCCTTGTTGTTGCCGTTGCCCGCTAGTGCAAAACTGAAAATTGGGGTTTCAGTCAGGTTCCTAAAGCTAGAATGGCAAGCCTTCTACGAGATCTTGGTCAGGTATGTATCGTACGATCGACGATTTTCCCACCTTCTTTATTACCACCTACGACTCCTGTTAGCATTAAAAGGATGTAAACTTAATCTACCGTTTTATCTTTGGCAAAGTCTGAAAAAAATGTCGCATTCGGTTCAAAGTTTCGATAATCCTGATAGAAGTCTATTTCATCATGGTTTAGTCAAAATTATAATACAGCATCAGTTGTCTTTTAATGGCAAATCATGGGATGAATTTTTAATTGAATGTCATTTTGGGCCGACCCAATTTTGGCCAACCCCTTCCCCAAAGACCCGTAGGAAACGAAAGGCTACTGTAAAGCCTGAGGTTAGCAATGTTCCTGAGGCTCAATCAAAGGATAAAGGGCTTGAGGAAGCCCATGCACCCATAAATGCTGGTATCAGTGATGATGGTGTTGGGAACGCAACTCCCTGTTACTCTGAAGAAACCTTGAATCGATCCCCATCTGATAAACGTTGTAGTACTCCTGCAAAGACATAGGACAGGTTAACAAAAAACGAATATATTAACGCTATTGATTGTAAAAATCTCTCCGAGCCAAATAATCCTCGTAAACATGGCAAGGAGTCTATGCATAAACTGGATCAACTAGCACAGGTATGCTGTGACAGAGGAGGCTTTGAATCAAACAACCTTGTGTTTGTTCGTTCGAGGAGAGTTACTAGAAGCATGAATAATGCACCTACAGTTCCTATTCGTATGACTAATCAATAGGGTACTCAGCCTTCGATTGTCCATATTGAGGACGACGTTCCATCAACTACTCATATAAATGAACCCACTCTTATAAAGGATAATAGTGCAAAATTGATTAAAAACATTACAGAGTTAGGTAAGGCAGAAGTTGCTCCTTCGTGTATGGACACCCATAGTTCGGATCCCGAACCATCTTTTATCAGTCTTCAATCATCTGGTCAAAACATAGATAATCCTAATCCTCCTCAGGTAGCCGATTCGTGTCACGAAAACGAAAGAGAAATTCTTCAACAAGTTTTGGACAGGGTATACGATACCAAGATTATAGAATTGAAAGATAAACTTAAACAGTGTCGATCTAATGCAGATTTGATAGAGGAGGAAAATAAGACGTTCATGGAGGAGTTGTTGAACTGGATTAACAGGTGGAAAGAAAAGAATAACAAAAAGAACCAATATAAAAAGGCGAAAAATTCCATGATAGGTACTAATCAACATTTGCTTGAACAAATAGAAAAACAAAAGTTAGTGATCCTCAGGCTTAAAGCCAAACTAGCCAAAGCCAGAAGAGTGGTTGATTAGCAAAATAGAGCTTGATGATTACTTCCATTTTCAGTTACATGATTTGTCTCTCTGTCAACAGGTAATAAAAGTTTTTTTTTTGTGCATACCTGTAAAATCACAGATTTTACAGGCACACATTTAAATTATGGTTTCTTTTGTTATTTCTGTTATTATTGGTTTTTAAGATGCGTTTTGTTTGTTTAAAACAGGTGGGCATGTCATCGCTATCCTCTACAGTTTCAGGACGTTTCTAATATTATGGGTTTCAGTTGGAAGACGTGGATGTGTATTGAAGACTGGAGCCTCGAAACAGCCACGAATCTGCCAGTTCCTTTAAACCAGCAACTGTTTCAGGCTAGTTGTTTTTGTGTTATCTTCTAGTGACAAGTGTCTGATAAAAAAAGAGATTTGATTCTCTTTGATAGTTATAGGAATCCTATAGTATTGCGTACAGCATTGATGGGAAAACTGAATCGAGAGAATGGTAGTATTATATAAGCTAGGAATTTTTATGAGATGAGGGATGGAGTGACTGAAGCAAAAATACTTGAAATACTATTTTGATACTAGTGTTGTTCCTGCTGAAGTTTTATCTTTGGGAATGGGATGTGACTGGAAATCTCCAAGTTGATATCGTGATTGGTATTATTTTGGATACTCTTTATATTTCAGTATATGATCTTCTATCTTTAACATTAATATAGTATACTTTGTTATGCCTGTGTTTATTAATCAGTATTTCACTTTGTCAAAACAATATTGTATTTGAATTAGTATATTATTGTAACTGAATTTTTCAGTGTGTCTACTTTTCGGTGCTACTATTGAAAATTCAAGATATGATGATATATATATGTTTATGTCTGTTTGATTTCATTTGTGTTGTTACAATGATTTCATACTGAACATTATTTCTTATTCAAATATCTAATGTTGGCTATTAATTATTAATTGATTGGACATTTCAGAAAATTTGAAGTAATTATTTATTTCAGTTTCTCTGTCAAGTTATTTTATAGCAGAATGATTTAGTGTAGATGATCTAAGTATTTTTATTTAGATCTTACTCCTTATCTTTCTGTTTATCATATTATTAATTGATAATTAATATAATACTCAAAATCTCTCTCAGCTGAGATAGGATAGATAGGATAATTTAGATAGTTCGGATTAATATTATTCTAGTATAGTTTCCCATTTAACAGTTGTTAAATAGGATCTGTGTAATTTTTAGAGTAATTTTAATAGTCTTTTATACTTTGAAAATTAAATATAAAAATCTTCAAAAAATCAAAGACTTTCCTTAAGAAAGCAATTATAGGACAACTTAGGTAGTTGAAAATAATTTTAGGGTTTATTTAGATAGAGATAACACTAGGATAGATTTTTGCTGATTTTAGTTTCTCCTTAAGAGGAAAATTCAGTTGGTAGTAGGACCATAACCTGCGAGATTTAGCTAGTCCAAACACACTGAACGCTGCTTTAAGCTGATTATGTGGGATAAATCTCCTTATTGGCCTAGGTCAGAAAATCAGGCCAACAAGAACTTAGCGAGGTTTTGTATTATTTTACTCCACCCTAAGCTAGATCTAGGAGAAAAATGAATATTTTATTATAAAGGAAGTGAGGCTACTCTCCTATATAAAGATAAACATCATTTGAACTCACGGTTGGATTGTGACAACTCTCTCTCTTTTGGAGCCTAATTATTATATCTTTTATGAAGCATTTTTTGAGTGAAAGGGTTTTATTCTCTTGGGTTTCTATAATGATGGATGAATACTGAGGTAAGATGTATCATTTTATTATTGTAAGATCCTTAACCTGGTTCACTTAGAGTAAATTTGCTTAAGTGTAATAATCTTATTTATTTTTTGGTTTGGCCTTTTGGCTTGTCTTGTAGTGTGCCTATCTTAGGAGGAGTTGCAAATAAAGTTTGCATAGGCTAGGGTACAAGCTAATGTTAGAGATCAAAGATATGTGCCAAAGAGCCACCTCCCTTGGTGATATTTTTCATGAAGCTTGAATAGTTTTGGGGTAGGAACTTACCTTTCTTTGTAGAGGTTCCAGTCAAACATTTACAAACAATTCCCAAGGGGGAATCACCCCAAGATTCCATATGCCTTGGGATTGGCACTAGTATTCAAACCCTCCCATCGCTTATACTACAAAAGAAGATCTCAAGTTTTTCTAAGGCCAACTCTTCGAAATCACCTTGTGCCCTTATTACCATATCCTAGCAATCCTATTTAGGGAAACCCCCCTCGAGTTAGAGAAGAGCCAGCCAAAAGTGTAGAGAGGTGGTTATTGAGGTGACAATGGGTAACACATCTATGTTTCAATTGGACTAGTTGTTTTCTTTGGGGGTTTAAATATACCTATTAGTTCAAGTTGTATTAGGGTTGTTACTAGGGACAAATTCATTTTCTCGAAAATTCGAAGGTTATGCTTCATCATATTTGTGGGAGCTTACTGTCGCAGATTTTTCTTCTCACACAATGAATCCATGAAGGAATGAAGCCCTTTTCCTTGCATATTTTAAAGATTTTTTTTTGTAGGGGTGAAGCAAGCAACATTTGAAGAAATCTCAACACCTTGGCAACTCAACACATTTGAACATTGGTTTTAAGGTGTGCTCATTTGCATTTTCAGATTTGAAAAAAACAAAAGTAAGTAAAAAGACATTGCCTCCATGGCTGGCCAATCACTTTTCTCTTGATTTCTCAAACATCCCAGGGTTCCCTAATGAACTATTATAATCATTGGTAAAGTCATTTTCATGTTATAAGATCAATTTTCATGATCATGATGATTTTTTTGTGTGGCATGTTAATCGTCTCATGACAATGGATTCAGAGTTTGGTGTTAAGCATGGAGATATTTTCATGAGGTTATTTGTACTTGGCATAAAAGGAAATGCAGATACTTGGCTTGAAGACCTCGATAGAGGAGAAATCCCTTCTCTTGCAAAATTTGTAGAGGTATTGTGTAGCCATTGGTTCCTTGAAGGTCACAAGACATGGATACCTTATGTTGAATTTATGAAGGGTATGTTCAATGAGCAAATTAAGAAAATCCTTTGGAAGGTCAAGGCCAAGAGGAAGCAAAAGACGAGGAGTAATATTTTGAAAAATATCAAGCCTTTAAAGAGGTTTATGATGAAGATAATGAGCTTGATCAAGAATAACATGTTCAAGAGGAAGCCCTTGAAGGTTTCCAACCATTTGAACATGTCGATAATGCAAATTTGAAGTGACATGCACAAGTTTTAGATGTAGATCTAAATCAACCTATTTTTCCCTCTCGTAGGGTTGATTTGGGTCATTAGTTTCAACTACTTCCTTCAGAGAGTGTTCTAGGTTTGGGACAACAAGCTTTTCCATATTCAAAGAAATTTTGCGATTAGCTTCATAATGAGGGGGTGTTGTAATCTCACAGATCACAGAGGGTTACCAATAATACACATGGAGTCATATAGACATAACATGAACAAGAGAAAAGAACATATATAAGGAAGTAACGATTATATTATAACATGAGGGTCCATACGTACACAGAACTGAACCAAGTTCTCATCTGGCTCAGCAACCTAATATATATGATTACAAACAGTTACATATAATTACTTGTCGGTTCGTCCAACCGACATGACCTCATGCGGCCGACCTAATCTCCAATTAGTCGTCTATTCGACTAGTCGGCTCACCGATTAGCTTCTCCAACATCTCCCCCAGGAACAAAATATTTCTTCGTCCTGAAGAAACAGGGGAAGTACTTCAACAATGCATTGTCTAAGGTAGTTGCTTCTAGTATTGTTTGTCTTCATGGACTGTGTAGTCGGATGGTTGGTCGTTTCTGCACGCATATTTCCACAAATGCTTCTGCTATAATGGCCAGTTGATGTTGAAATTATGTCCAACTTTGTAGTACTTTCTAGATGTCGATAGTCAATGTTGTGATGCTTGAAAGAGTCGGCATCTTTTCTTGGATGGAAAGGTCTGCGATGCTTTCCATGTTGGGTCCCATGAATTGATATTTTTCCTCTGCTGCATCTAGTAGTCTTTTCATCTGCGTATGGTGTTGGGAATGGGTATGTTAGGGTGACTTTGTTTAATTCTATAAAGTCGACACAGATCCTTAGTTTCGTCGGGTCATGTTTCTTTGGTTGTACGAAAATTGGGTTTGCCCATTCCGATTGGTCAATATGGTAGATAATCCCTGCTGCGAGCATATTGTCGATCTCTTTCTTGACTATCTCTTTGTATTTATGAGCTAATTTGTATGGCCTCTTCTTTACAGGTCGGGCATCAGGTTTGATGTCGATCTTCATTTCACCCATTTCATGGACTAGTCCTTTGAGATCTTTATAGTCTCTAGCAAAGACATCCTGGAATTCTTTCAGTAGGTTTACTATCTCGGTCGTTTGTTCTTCATTCCAGTAATCGCCAATTTTTTCCATTTTCGGTCAATCATCATTTGATATGTCAAATTCTTTAGTTTTAATTTTCGCATCCAACCATTCTAGTGCTTTAGCTTCATTGATCAGTCAACTCCCTTCTTTGAATTGTGAGTATGTAACAGGAAAGTCTGATGCGATCATTCGGTCGGTATCTTTTTTGTCGGTTGTGTCGACTTTAAGTATTGTGCGAATTAGTTTTGTTGTTTCTGAGTGATATGATTTCCATCGAAAGCTTTTCCCTTTCGGATTTTCATTTTCCATTTGCAGTCTTGTCGACTGTGGTATTATGTTGGTTTGTATGTTATTACATGGTATTGTTGGTCGATCGTGGTTTTGTATCAGACTGTTATTCCTGGTTGGTTTTGTAAATGCTTTTATTTGCTTTGCAGTCTCAACTAAAATTTCATTCTACAATATAAAAATGCTTTTATTTGCTTTGCAGTCTCAACTAAATTTTCATTCTACAATATAAAAATGAAGTCCTTAGTGAAGTTCTCTCTAAGTTCATGCCATTGAAATGTTTCGCCTTGTGCTTCTTCAATTTTATACCATTTGTTTGGTAAGTCGGCTAGCATCGAGGGAAATAGGTGTGGCGATGTATGTTCGTCTTTTTACCCAAGTATTCTCCATTCCCTTTCGCATGTTCTTATGTGCTCCTCTAGGTTTTTACCTTGGATGAACACAGGTATTTGCGCTTGTTTGGTTAGCTTCTTTTTGCCAAATCTTTCTACGAAGTGAGTTGAAGCTGTTGTCCATGTCTACAATCTTGATTGATGAGTATCCCACCATCGAGAATCTTGTCCTGTAAAGGTTTCTACCAAGCTTTGTAGTCGGCCATGTTCACCTATGTTTTTAGAGACTTGTTATATATGCATAACTGTGGATTCTCTTTCTTTATTCCTTGGGATTTGCCTGATATTTATATTTTTTGGGGTTAAGGTAGGATATTCCCTACTTTTCTTTTCGATTATTTTCGGGATAATGGAGACTAAGAAACATTGATGGACTGGCTTCTTCTATATAGCCTGAATGGTCCAACAACCCCTTGCTTGGGTCTCGTAGTTTTCGACTTCTCAATCATATAACTCTATGTCTGAATTATATCCAACTGAATCTTGATTTCCTAAGTGAAGCTCACCATAGATATTGGGTTCAGTGTAGTCTTCGTTATTTTGAATTTGGTATAGTTGTCAGATGTCGACTTCTTCATCAATGGGTTCTATTCAAGGTTCCCCTTGGGAAGGATGAATATGTACTATGACTTTCTGTTCATTCCCTTTTAGTTTTATCCTTTCTTTGTCTAGAGATATTGATGATTTCATTTTTATTCCCCAAGGTTAACCTACTAAATCTAGGAAGGAACATGATCCTTCCTTAGGGTCAACAATTTCAAAGTCGACTTTGGTCGATATTCCTTTTATTGTCATATCGACATTTCTCCAAATCCCGATGGGTTCGATCAGCCCTTAGTCGGCTAACTTGAGGTATATGCTTGACTCATATAGTTGAGGTCTACCCAACTGTTCCCAAGTGTCACGAGTCATAATATTTACTTGTGAACCGAAGTCGAGTACAACTTGTCGAACATGGTATCCTTCGATTTCTAGATCGACAAGTGGGTCGACATCGCTCTTGTCTTTTTGGTTTAGATTGCATATGTTTTTAGTTTGTTTTTCTGTATTATTGTTATGCTTCATATTATACAATAAGTCAATGAATTGAGATACCGATTTATCATCCTGTACTAAGCGTATTAATTCTTTAACTGTGTTTTGTCGACTGTCATCGGCTTCTTCCCGTTTAGCAAATTTTTTAAACATATTTTTTGCCTCGTTATATAATTGTTTTTGTTTAGCTGAGTTAGAATAATCATTATTTTCTTTGATTTTACTTATACGTGGATTATCATTCCCAATTTTTGTCCCTTGTCAGGTTGCTATGTGCGGGTTCTTTGTATTGATTACATCATTGTTTTTGAACACACGACAAGACATTAACGTTTTCTTTTTATTAATTTTGTCGAGCATGGTGGGACAATCCTCTAATGAGTGATCGCCTACACCACAACTGGTACAAAACTTTAGATCGATTCTATCCTTGTATGGATGGTCTGCATAGTGATGGCCTTCTTTGTAGCATGTAAAGCACTGGATGGATCACCGTGGTCGATTGTCACGATTTCCAGAAAATCATCCTCGACCTCCATATCCTCCACGACGGTTGTCGAATCGACGACCTTCATATCTTTGGTTATTTGGTTCGTTTTAATCATTGCTTCGTTGGGTGTTATTGTTGTTCTGCGCGACTGTGTTCGTCTGGTAGACCGCTTGGTAATTTTGTCGATTATTTAAATTTAAGTGGCAGTCGATCGTTGCATGAATTTTTACCTCACAGATTGCACACCAATATGCTTTTCCATTTTTCATGTTATATGGGAAATTTTTCGTTGTATGTTCTCCATGTTCTTGGAAAATGTCGTAGAAGCATTTCGTCTGAACAAACCGAACGTCCTGTTGACTTATGTATTGCCGACAGTTATCTTTAGTGTGTCCGGCCGTGGAGCATTTTGTGCACCAAACATCCTAATTCTTGAGTTTCAGCTCTTTCAATTATTTTTGCATGATTTCTAGCTGTTCTTCTAGTCTAGTAACAACGGGATATGCTGGGAAATATTTGTCCATCCCTACTTGCAGAGCTTTGGTAAGTGCGTCTTCATATGTTTTAAACGTCTTCAAGCTTATGTGCTTGGATATTCTATGATAGACCTGCAAGAAACCACTGAATTAATAGTTCGTCAATTACATAGTCTAGTTGGCTAAGGAGGTCCTTCCATCGTTTGTCGTATTCCCGGACAGACTCTTTTGGCTTTTGAGATGTTGTTTTCAACTTTTTGGCTGCTAGATGTTTTGCGTCTGGAGTTTTAAAGAAAGACAAGAATTGTGCTTTAATGTATGCTTTGTATGCTTGGGGAGTTCTCTCGATATAGGTCATGTACCAAGTTAGTGCTCTTTTCCTCAAGGCACCAGCAAACTGTGCCATCTATCATTCTTTGACCGTAACTTGATTTGCCTCCCATATTGACTCACAGATGAACCAATGTCGTCTAGGGTCTTCGTCACCCTCATATAGAGGGATATGTGCTGATCCATGACCTATGTCAATATTGTTGTCGCTGTCTTCTCCAGGGGGCGGCGGCGGTGGTGGTAGTGGGATATTTTGTTTGTCTTGTTGTGCAAAACTGTTGCCAATGGAACTTTCATTCCCGTCAGTCGTTTTATTTGTCATTTTTTCTTCGACAAGCAGTCCGTTCGAGTCGACTTCTCATGTTGATGTCCAACTGCACTGATTTGTCTGTAGGTCCGACTGTTCTGTATTTTGCAAAGCTGTGTTTGGTAGGGGGGTGCTCCTTCATGTGTCGGGTAAAGCAAGTGGATACTTTAGTTGGAAGGGTATGCCTGAAGTATTACCCAATTTCTTTCCTCCGGTCGACGGATCACTAGATGATTATCATCATTTACCTCATCATCTAGTCAGCTCCATATACCAAAATCACCAGCTCTTAGTCATAGGTCTTCTTCGACAATGGCCTGTATTTTGGTACTCGGATTCGTTGGGGACAAAGGTCTTACCTCCTGGGGAATTTCTATTTGGAGAGCTTCTCGCTACTCTATCCACAAGTCTTCTTCCATGGGTGATTCTTATTCATCTATGCCTTCTTCATGTCGGTCATGACACGACTCTAGCGGATTTATTTCTTGGTTTGTCACCCTAGTAGGCATCCCTCTTTGTAAGGCTATAGCATGTTCTCTTCTCTCTTCCCTTCTTTTCAGTCTCTTCTCTCTTTCTACTCTCTGTAAATCCACCATACCTTTGTGTGTCACTGTTCATTTGATTTCCTTTTTAGGCTGACTTTTCATTGCTAGTGATGGTATTTTCTTCAGTCGACTAGAATCCTTCTTAATTTACCCCGACACATGCCCAACTACCCCCCCATAACCTACCCGACGCTTTAGAAAGCTCGGATAGTTCTGTTTATTTGCTTAGGAAATACTCCCACTCCCTTTCGGCAATGAATTTTTCCCACTTCTTCTGTTTCTCTTCCCGGTTAGAATTTGGTGGCGGTTCGTGTAGTGATGGACGAGGTTCTACGATATGGCCCACTCCCTTTTCAATTAGGAATTTGAACAAAAGGGTCAGTAAGGAGCAAAGGAACTGCTCATTCAAGTTTGTATAAAACCTTTTCTGAATGCTTTCGACCGAAGTTATTTCTTCCATGCCTTTTTCCTCATAGAATTCGTTTGTGATCTTTTCAAACCACTCCGACAGGTTTGTTCGTTCCCCTCAGATCAGTTTCTCCAGTAGCTCTTGGTTCTTAGTTGCTTCCGGTTTTTTCATCCATAAGTTTTTTCAAAAGATGAGGTACCGATTATACAAACTTCTCATGTGTTTTAGTGAAGAATTTCTCCTCCTCCTGAGCAATGGTCAATCTGTTTCTCCTTGCGTAGTTCTGTAAATAATTTTCCATCTTACGCTCCCTCCAATTCTTAATCTCTTGTTCTGATATCATCTACTTATGGTCATTCCGGTCGTATATGTACTACCGGAAACAGAATCAATGTTGTAATCTCACAGATCATAGAGGGTTACCAATAATACACATGGAGTCATATAGACATAGCAGGCTCAAGAGACAAGAACATAGATAAGGAAGTAACGTATTATATTATAACATGAGGGTCCATACGTACACAGAACTGAACCAAGTTCTCATCTGGCTCAACAGCCTAATATATATGATTACAAATAGTTACATATAACTACCTGTCGGTTCGACCAACTGACACAACCTCATGCGGCCGACCTAATCTCCAATTAGTCGGCTATTTGACTAGTTGGCTCACCCCAAAAGAGCACGTATCTAGAGCACAATCTTTCATCTCTAAGCACTGCTTTCTCCTCCTTTCAAATTACGAACCGATGAAATCAACAGTCGAAAATATATATCACTTCCATCTCCTTAGGATCGTTATGAATGTAGACATGAATTATTGAAATAATATCACAATGTGTGCATAACACATTATTTTTATAAATAATAGAACCCACTGCTGAAAGACTGATATTTTGAAATACAAGCAAGTTTCATGTAAAATAATAAAAAAGATCATGCAGCAAACCTACGCAACTTAAATCCGCGCCCAAGGAGGAGCCTCCATAATTGTATTTGACCATTTCTTCAATCTTAGAATAGTCGGTTTCTTCATAATGATGAAGTTGATGACAATAATACTAGTAGGAAACGAAAGAATATTCTGCACATTATGCCGAATACACTCTCAAGATTCCTCGAGCATGGGTGTGCTTATTAACAATTGTGTTCTTAGATCCAAGAGCACATGAGCATCTTTAAGCTTTTATTTGTAGGTTTGTAGGTTTTCTTCACATCCTCACGATCTCCTTCAGGTTCAAACCGCTCCTATTTTGCTGCTGCATTCACCCAACCAAAAGAGGACAACAACGACGCCAGATGTTGAAAGCTAGGCTTTCACATCGCATTTAACATACATTATGCTCATACACAACCATCAAACACAAGTATTGGGAAGGGACATCAAATCCAATGTTGTATTATCTTTGGTAACTATTTATACATTATGTGAGAGGTTGGAGCGGTTGTACCCGCTCCAACTACTCATTTGTTAATATCTCTTTAACTATACACTTATACAATTACGATGTCATTTAGGAAGTCAAGTGGCCCCCTCTACAGGATGTATTTTAAAGCCCTATCCAATCTTGGATAGAGGAGGTCTGTGAAAAATAGGAACTTCCTTGACTAGATATTGAAGACATTGTTGATTTTCCACATGCTCAAGATCTCATGCATTCTTCCATCCCTCTTTCCATGAAGACAATTTTATGTACTTAGCTCATCATTGATTTCATCTTTCCTTGGTTCATCACCAAAGACAAAGGCGTAAGCCTTAGCATGGATGACATGCTAAGGTGGCTTCATTGGTTGTATGACTTCACCTAGCATGTTTTTTGTTCATTGCTTAGAGTATGTAGGTAGGATGAATAAGCTCTTCATGAGAATTAGGTTGATGTGTTGTTGTGGAATAAATAATGATGTGATGTGGTTTTGATTTTTCTTGCATTGATAGTGATTGCTAACAAGAACATGTAGAGATTCTGGTTCTCATGCACTCCCAAGAAGAGTACATTTATTGTAGTTGGAGCCAGATGTTAACCCTTTTATTTTTATTAGATGTTGTGGTTGGGGGTGACTTGTTGATGAGGCCTTGAGAAATTAATGACATGATTTCTTAGTGTGCCCTTGTTTCTTTCTTCTATGGATTACATGGATAATATAATGCACAATATGTTCTAGTCATCCTTGGAGGTAGCAGAATGAAAGATTTTCAAGAATTATGCTTATTGTTTTTCTAGCTTTGAGGGTTTGATGCACATCTATTGGATCGTTCCATATTTGGAGTTGTTGAGCCTTAGTTTATGCCTTAGAGGAAATGTGCCACTTTGGTTTTACTTTGAACATGGGTTGAAAAGGTTTATTGTGGATGTCTATCCTTATGGGTTGGTTACACATTCTTCTATGCCAATTTGTTAGGTAAGTGTTTTGGCATGACACATGGGCTTGGAGCGCTATGCCTTTTAAAGGAGTAAGGGGTTGCTTGTCTATGAATTTTTCTTGGAGACTTTGGGAGGAAGAGTCTTCATAGAATCCCCATGGAGGTTAATTGCACACTTTCTCATTGGAGCATTAGCACTTGGTTTGAGTTCAATGTGGACACACTCTTGTGGAGTTTGTCACTTGAAGAAACTTTGGAAGCTTCTAGGTGGACTTGGCTTGTTGGAGAAACTTTTTGAAGGGGCCTTTGGAGGCCACATGGCATCATCACTTGACATTGATCCATTTCTTTATGGAGGTGTCCCCCTTGTTTGGGGCCTCATGATCGTATGTGTTGCACAAGTGGCATTGACCACCTTTTTTATGTATATAGTTAGGAGTTAGTTAGAAACTAGTGGGGGTTTTGTATTATTTTACTCCACCCTAAGCTAGATCTAGGAGAAAAATAAATATTTTATTGTAAATGAAGTTAGGCTACTCTCCTAATAAAGAGAGACAATTCCTCATTTGAACTCATGGTTGAATTGCAAGAACCCTCTCTTTTGGAGCCTAATTATTATATCTTTTATGGAGAATTTTTTATGTGAAAGGGTTTTATTCGCTTGGGTTTTTACTTGATGGATGAATATTGAGTTGACATGTATCATTTTATCATTGTAAGATCTTTAACCTAGTTCACTTAAAGAGTAAACGTGTTTAAATGGAATAATCTTGTTTATTTTGTGGTTTATCCTTGTGGCTTGTCTTTGTTGAATTTTTAGCATTAGCATGATACTTTTAAAATTTGCAGACTAACATAAACAAATGATAAGTGCAGTAAACAACATCAATAACATCAACACATTGAACACATAATTTTTCACTGGGGAAACCTTTAAATTAGGAAAAAACCCCAAAAGCATTAATAATTCATCTTGTAAATGAGATGACTGAATTTCTTCAAAAGTTCCACAAACCCCAATAGGGTTAAACCATAATTTCAGAAGATCAAAATTTCCAAATTACACAAAAATGCCAAATTGGATTTTTCACAAATTAGGGATTTGTTGCCCTAATATTTCTCTACAACCCAGATCTAGCAGGCTTCCAGAAAACCTGTTAAGCCTACCCGGATTTGTATTCCCTTCCCTGTATGTACTTGTGTTGCACGTCCGTACTATTGATGCCAGTCCGTACAACCCAGATATGCCCAGATCTACCCGACCGTACTGCTACCTGTCCTTTCCTTCTGTCTGGGTCCTGCCCAAAGGGTGTAGTGGGCTGCTTGAAGGGTGTAGTGGGCTGCTTGTAGGACTGCATGAGGGAAAGTGCTACTACAACACCCTTCCGGGTCAGCCTAGCAGGCTGCCCGAGGGTCTGTGCAGTCACAAAACCTTCTTGGGTGTGCCTAGCAGGCTTCCCAAGGGCCTGTGCTGCTGCGGCACCCTCCCGAGTATGCCTCGCAGGATGCCTGAGGGTGGAGCAGCAGGTCTGAGAGTTGGGAAGCTACTCAAAACCCTCACGGGAACTTGCAGATGGCTGCTCGAGGAGGAAATGAAGAGGGCCAAGCCCTAACCGTGACGTAGGAGGGAAACCCGTGGAGGTATAGGGTTTCCCGTGAATCTCTGAATGTTTCCCAGTAGTGGAGAGTTACATGGAGAAAGAAGAAGGAGAGGATAGGGTGAAACCCTAACCCAAAAATTGAAGATGAGATTGTAGATGTAACACCCTAGCTTAGGGTTTGTATTCACATGGATGATGTTGTCCTATCTAGACTCATCCATGCTAGGGCACAATCATAAGAACCTTCTTCTTCAAAACTGTAAGATCATCTGATTGAGCAGTTGTACCTGTGAGAGGAAGTGTGTGTGTAATAATGAAATGTAATAATCTTCTTTTATATCCTTTGAGTCACCTGTAACTGAGCCAAAATTAGAAATCTCAAAATAATAATATTTTATTCTTTTCTAATTTTGACTTTTTCCTTTAGTGGTACTAAAGGTCCTTTTGCACTTTTAATTTTACACCTTAGTGGTACTAAGGGTCTTTATGTATATTTGAATTTTGCTTTAGTCTTCTTTAAGTGCCCCTGTGGTCATCATCTATGGTCAACCTGGTCTTTCATCACCATTCAAAGTACATCATCATAAATTGAGAGAATAACTTTTGCTTTTATCTCACTCTGTGTGACACCATGATCGGGTACTAGGGTGTCTTAACCAAGGGTAGCTAAGCCTTGGAGAAGATCGTAAAGCCCACTGATCAAGGGTTAGAGTGTCACACATGCCTAGACCTAGTCTAGGGCTTATAGTGCCTTCAAGGTAGTAGACTAGGTGCCTCAACCATATGCTGCATAATTTGACACTAGGTCAAATACTTGGTAACAGACCAAGCGCCTCCATTCTCCAAGAGAATGGCCCTCATCCCTAGGTTGAGTCGTGGTAATTGACCATGTGCCTCCATTCAAAATAATGGCTGCTCAGATCTAAGTTGAGTCTACCAGTACTAGACTAGTCCACATCGTGGTCCTAGAACAGATGTATACCATTCAAGAGAATGGTCGCTCAACACAAGGTTGAGTCCCCCGAGGACAGAGCTGAGTCCATATCATAGTCATGGACCAGATATCATCATTCAACAAAATGATCACTCAACTCTAGGTTGAGTCCACACCGTGGTGTTGTTCAGGATTAAACACCCTTGTAACCTAGGGTCTGGGGTTACCAACTTACTTCTAACCTTGCAGATAATTAGCTTTAATAAAGTACAGAAAGGAAATAGGAAGAAATACTTGACTCACCCGATTACCGACGGTTGATCCAAGTTTGATCTTCTTCCGCTCTGCTGCTCTCCAAAGCTTCCAGGGATGCACCTCCTTCACCTGCAAAGAGAAAATTCTCCAAGTACAATATTATACATGTATATATGTCAGGTTAGATAAATAATATATCTAGTGCATAATCGAATATATTCATCAACCATAATACATGAAAGAGACTCAACACAATGTTGGAATAAGAATTCTCTTTATCAACAATCAGTGAATGAGATAAGAGTACAACCCAACGCTTGAGACAAGGACTCCTCTGCAACCAAAGGACTCTGAGTTATATTGCTCCAAGACTTCTGAAGATATACCACCAGCATAACTTTGCTCTCCAAAATTCATTGATTAATGCCCTCCCCAAGGCCTCTATTTATACTTTGGGAAATAGAGTGGTTTCAAAGGTTGAGGAGGTTGAAACAGTTGGGATAGTTAATGATTAGGGCCCAACTAATCTCCATTAATCGTGATTTATATTTTTTAATGTCAAATCAAGATGTACACGACTATTAATATAGGCAAACCACGTATGACACGCGAGTTTCTTAAAGGAAACCCGTGTATGCTGATGTACGCGGGTTGCAATGGAGATAGTCATGTACAGTACGCGAGTTGTCAATGGGAATAGTCACATACGTACACGAGTTTCAATGAAGATAGTCACGTGCGCCATTCAATACTTAGAAAAATAATATGGCAAGCTGGTTGAAGGGTAAATGCATCTCATGTCATGCCCATCTATAGTGTTTTGGCAAACTTCAATCCTAATATGTCCTTTTGTGTACCAACATAAGGAATGCCAGCACTCGGACGGAGAAGTGCCATCTGAGTTGATAACATATGCCCCCTAATGTGTGAGATCAGAGGGAAACAATGACCGAAATACATTATAATCATTATCTTGGAGAACTCAGAAGTCCAATGGAGCAAAGGTAGTACCTGAAACAAATACATAATAATGTCATATAGAAAGTCATGTCTGAGGATGCTATGTTCAATATACTGGAACACTAGCTCCTTTACAATATTTGAATACATCATATAGTACGGGTACAAGACCATGTATATTACAAAGGTGGATCGAAGCCACAATATACAATGATGATGAATCTTCAAAGATCTGGAAGCTGTGTAAGTGACCACAACATAATCTTGCACAACTTAGTCCATAGATATGAAATTTAAGGTCTTCATCAAAAAATCCCAAAGAACCAGTACAATCCAAGCCATGTTAATAGATGTTATTGAAGTCGAACATGGATAGGATTCAACATATTGTCAACCAATAGGTGATAATTGACAACTGAAGCAAAGGAATTCACAAAAATGAAAGTGAATCCTAATGTACGATCGTCAAAACTCTAGGTCTTTGTCGTTAGGAAGTGCTGATGCAGAACCATACTGTGATAAGGAAGGTAATAGACCCTCCAACGGATCACAAGAGTGATTGGGAACTGGATAAAGGAAGGGAGACACAAGTAGTAACAGATACGACAATGATGGAATCAGGATATAGATCAAATATAGGGTTAAGTCCTTGAACAGTGAGCACGACACAGAGATGACCCAAGGCAGTTTTTAACTTTGTAGATAGGACAACTAAACTTATCTGTCATGTAGGAGACATGATCAGATTCCCCAGGTAGAACTGCTAAGAGGAGGATTAATAAACTCAAAGTAATAGCTGAATTGAAAGTGAACACTGAGACATGAGTATCGAAAAAGACAGAGAGTGCTATGCTCAAGGAGGACATGCTTCCCCTGAATGAGAACCAAAAGAAAACTTCTTCCTTACCTTCCCTGTTAAATTTTAACAAGTCCAGGAAAGTCAACTTGAGTCTCTCTTCATTTTTTGACAAGCTTGAAGAGGAGGGAATAATGCTTGATAGTGTCACTGATTCGTGGATTTTATGAGCCCGAACTAGTACATGCTCACTTGGTGTTTTCATGTTTAGAGAGTCTAAAAAATCCAAAGAAGACTCCACGGGGTCCTTTTTTGTCCAATTTAGTCTCCTGAGGCTGAAAAAGTATAAAACATACCATAGAAGAACTCTCTTAACTTCCGTAGAAGAAAATGTGAACATTTTTCGTACTTAGTCAGGGAGGTCCGAAAAAGGTTAAATTACCACCTACCCAATGCTCCTTCGAGAGAAGCATATAGCTTGAGTTTTATGAGTGTGAAGGAAAGCAAGATCACTCGGAAAGATCCATTTGAGTACGAGAAATGGGGCTTACAACAATAAACTCGATGCTTTGTTCTTGGTGTTTAACGAGCATGTCAAAGACATAAAGTACACTTGGAATCTTTTTCATGTTTAGGTCCAGAGCACAAAAAATAGAAAATTGAGCTCATACCGGGTATTCATTTTCCGTAAATTTAGTACCTCGGGTCCGGAAAAGTGATAAACCTATACCTGAGAATACTCTTCTCAATTCTGTAGAAAAGAGAATGATCCTTTCTCGTATTATTCCACATGGTCCGAGAAAGAGATAACCTACCACCAATGTGGATGCCCATTCACGTATTCTTAACGAGCTTGAACAGACAAGTTTACTCGGTAGTCAAGTCTGTTTTGAGGAGCTATACCTGGGCCTAAAGAAACTCCATAAGGGAGGGGAGTCCTATAAAGGGATAGCTTGTAAAAAAAGACCAAAATGAGGCTCAATTTGGCGTGAAAAATAGCTAAAAAGATTCCTTTGAACCTATGACAGTTGTAGCATGAGTATCAAAAGACAATAAGTAGGTTCTAAATGAGGATACTCATGGGAGGAAAGTCCTATCCATGGAAGAACAATGGTAAAAACAAGGAACTAATGGTTAAAGATACCATAGTCTGTGGTCGAAGTGTTAATGCTAGGATCAAGATGGATTAGGTATAAATGCAGAATGCATGTGAAATGACCAAAAACCATCCTATATGAGCGAAAACAACTTT
>LPNX010929536.1:90300-100741 GCA_001517045.1 Pseudotsuga menziesii | reverse complement strand
AAAAGATATGGCATTAGTTTAAAAATTATGAACTATAGGGAAAAAACCCACTTTGAAAATAAATTTTCTATAAATAGTTCAAAATATGAATAAAAAACTCACAATTTGAATTTTAACCATAAAAAGACAAGTTTTACCTCTACCTTTGATTGCTCGTTGTGGACGATTCGGTGGACCATTCCCAAAACCGCAAGTGTCAGGTAAAACTACACTCCATGCTCTTTCATTTGATCCAAGCAATTATCAATTTGGCGCCCTAATTTCATGTTTTCAAGCGCCCTCAAAGCATGGACGCTATGTACACGGGTATGGTATGTTAATAGTCGCGTACACGCATTCTGTACACGGGTTGCCTGAAAGACAGTTGTGTACAGTACATGACTTTCCTAAAAGACAGTCGCATACGCTGCGCAAGGTAGAAAAAGAATGTATAGTGTCAAAAAATTCAAATTTTATATGAATCTAATAGTTTGAAATTGCTTGTTTATTAGATTGAGAGATGGTGCTTGAGTGGAGGGAGAGGGAACATGAAGACATGGACCAAGAAGCTCTTCAAGATGCCCCCACAGTGAATGTTTTACGTCAAAGTGGGTTATTAAATTTTTCTGTGCCTCACCTATGCAGTCAAATGTACGCCTCTTAGAGTTTTTGATAAACTATTGGGATCATGATCTGGGCATGTTTGACCTTCAAGGTGAGTTTTTAGAGATTACATAAGAGGATGTCTATTTCATTTCCGGTTTATCATGACGGGGAGCTCTGGTGAACTTGGAAGGTACCGGTAGAGGCATTGACCCTCTAAGTGTACAAAACTATATAGACATATACTGCGAGCCAAGCACTCAAAAGAGGGGTAGCTGCATCCCTATTGTTCACATTCACAACTTTCCTTTACAGGTATTGGTGAGCACTATAGTGAGGGTTGCAGGGTCATTATCACTTCACCTTGCAACTCGTAACCAAATGAGACTAGCCGTAGACTGTATGCAGGGAGCCCTATATGACTGGTGCTTGGGAGTGATCCTGATAATGAGAAAACAACTCTCTGATTGCAAAAGAGGTAGGAGGAAGAATTTTGGTTATTCCAGCATGTTAGTAGCGTTTTTCTTTGAGAGAGTGTCGGGTTTGAGTCCTGCAGTACCATTTCCAGTTCGTTCTCCTCGTCAGCCTAGGATGAGTAGGTGGGGAGATATCTTCCTCCGCTAGGGTGGCGGTGGATCAGTCCAAAGTGTCTATGACGACGACTTCTACTTTTGGTGGGAGCGAAAGTTTTCAGCCTTGGAGCAGTTTCCATATGCTGGATTAGATTTCTGAGGTCATACCGACCTCGTCCTCCCTCCAGGAGGAGCATGGGGAGAGTTAGGTAATTTTTATTTTCAATTTTTATGAATTTTAATTATATAAATATATACATATGTATAAGAGTTCTAATCCTTTTAAAATGACAAAATGCAGATATTGGACCAGTCCGCCCTGTTGGGAATCCACACATGTATGTGCGTCCTGTTTTGGGAGAAAACCAGGGTTTGATTAGGGTTCTTGAGGGGAAGCTGGCCAGGCTTACCCAGAAAGTACCTACCTTATGGATTCATCACATCCCTGCCATCATGCAGGAGCTAGTGGTTGGTGTACCACCTGTCTGGATACACCTTCTGAGGCGGGTAGCTAAAGCAGTACTTGTGTTTATAGATGTTGTTGAGGCTGTTGAAGCTGAGGAGGCTGAAGAAGCCCGAGCGCAGGGTGATCGGGGGGACCAGGGTGGTCAAGCTTAGATTTAGGAGCATTTTATGGACTTTGATCCATGTTTTGTATATTTTTTGTATATCATATAGTTATGACTGGATCTGAGGATCAGAGACTCGACCTATCTATATGGATACATATTCACACACACACACATATATATATATTGTCGGTTTATTTACAAATGTTTTTAATGTGTCTGCTGTATATTTTTATGTAAAATGTGTTAAATGCCAATCCAAGATATAATTAGCATATGCATCAGTTAATGAATTTTGATTTCTTGGAATATGATTGAATGTAATGAACTCAAAATTTCTTTCCAATAACCTAACTTGCATAAACTGACGCAATAGAATAGGGTTCCGCACCTGATAAGCCCGATTGAGCTGGGAAACCACCAGTTGAGAGTCCAGTTAGACTTCTAGCTGAGTGATACCACGTGACAAAGCATCCCATAGAAGCTCAATGAAAACCCTAGATTCAGCAACATTATTAGTAGCAGGACCTAAGCAAGCACCTCATGAGGCAACTAACTGTCCTGAGGGCGAATAAATGACCCATGCAGCTGAAGCCAAATTACAAGTGTGAATACTGGCACCATCAGCGAAACCTATGAACCACTCAGAAGACATCTGTAACAACCAATAGATGGTATTAAAAGCAAAAACCGATGAACTATGGTACATAAAAATACATACAATAAAATACAGGAAAAAGTGCTAAGCCTAAGCATAGTACTTTTTCAGGTAGAGCCCATTTTTAGGCTCAGGCAGCTTATTCCCATCGAAATCAATCAATTCATATGTGCCCTTCTTTAACACCTTTGACATGACATAAGGCCCCAACCACATAGACCTGAATTTTCCTGCCCCCAGGGGTTCTTGTTTTTGGTCCCAGAGCAAAACAATCTCCCCTTCAGAGAAAATCCGAGGCTTGACCAATTTATCGTATTGGCTTTTGACCCTATTTTTATGAGCTTGGTTTGCTGTCAACGCATCTCTATGCTATTGATCTAGATGTTCTAAATGTAATAGACGTTCTTCCAGCTCAGTCGTATCAAGTAACACATGAATAGCAATTCTTAAGGACGAGATTTCACATTCAATCGGGGTAACGACTTCCACTCCATGAACGAGTTAGAAGGGGGAAAAACCTGTAGTAATTTTCACATTGGTCTGATATGCCCAAAGTGCAGGATACAACATGATATGCTAGTTCGAATGGGCTGCATTAATAGTACGTTTGAGGATAGTTTTCAAAGTTTTATTAACAACCTCGACTTGACCATTTGCTTAAGGATAGAATGAAGATGAATGTTCTTGTCTAAATCCTAGCATAGTGGTCAATTCAGTCATCATGCTATTTTGGAAATGAATGCCATGGTCAGTGACAATCACTTTAGGTATACCGAATCATGTGATAATTTGATTGAACACGGAAAAAGATGCAGTTTCCTCGTCAGCTTTAAAGGTGGGCATTGCCTCTTCCCATTTCGTAAAATAATCTACAACGACAATGACATATTTGTGCCCTCCATCCGAGGCTGGGTTACACGTCACATAATCAATCCCCCACTTCATGAAGGGGCCCACTGAGATGACGAGAAATAACGGAGTGGGATGCGACCACATCTTTCTGGTGTAAAGCTGACAAGGATGACAACGCTTCACGACTTCCACACAATCTTTAAAGACCGTGGGCCAGAAATAACCGACACGTAATATCTTTTGGGCCGTTGCTAATTCAGATAAATGACCCCCACACGCTCCACTATGGGCATCATTTAGGACAATCTCCGCTTCTTCGTGGGTAAGACATCGACGCAAAACAGAATCTACCCCCCTATGATATAAAGTATCTCCTATAATGAGGTAGTTCTTGGCATGTAGGCGTAGTTTACGTCGTTCTTCCCACAAGAAAGCTGCATGATACTTCAAATTCTGGAGATAGATAAGTATATCTCCGTACCAAGGGTCAGAGGTGGAAATAAAAAAGATATGGTCATCTGGGAATGAGTCTTCTTCAATGGCTACATCTTCCTCTACTGGAAATTCTGCAATGAGCTCAACAAAAACTAAGGATTTTTTGGATTTAGCGGATTGAAAATCCAAGTCAAACTCTTGGAGAATGACTATCCATTTGTTGAATTTGCCTCCAACTATCCATTGAGAAAAAAAATATTGAAAAGGATTAACATCCGCCACTACCATCGTAGTTCTTAGTAAGATGTAGTGACGTAACCTCTGAACAACATAAACAGCTGCTAAGGCCAACTTCTCGACGTGGGAATACCTAAGTTCAAGTCTGGCTAAAGCACGACTGAGACAGTAGACAACATGCTCTTAGAGCTTATCATACTCCTGGACTAGGACTACCCCTATGGTCGACTCAGATGCGGCCATATACAATATAAAATCCCTAAAGTAATCTTATGGACGCAATAATGGTGCTGACAACAAAGCTTTTTTTAATGCCTTGAATGCGAGTTGTGCAATTTCATCCCATACAAATGGCGTGTCCTATTTTGACAGGCGCATGAAACCTTTAGTAATCTTGGCATAATTTACAATAAAACGTCGAAGAAAATTGGACTTCCCCTGCAGTCTCTGAAGCTTCCTGATAGAACGAGGAGGAGGCAAATTTACAATGGCCTCAACTTTCAAAGGATCCACCTGAATGCCTTTGTTAGAAACAATGAATCCAAGCAGTCTCCCTGAATCAACACAGAAAACGCACTTGTGGGGATTCAAGTGAATCTTATAGTATCTGCATTGTTCAAAAATCAAACGCAAGTTATCTGGGTGATGGATCCTCTTACGAGAATGTGTTGGCGGATCATCAAGGTAGGGTTCGACAATGGCTTTAATATCATGGAAGGAAAAATTCATTTCCCGCTGAAAGGTTGCCCCAGCGTTTTTCAATCCAAAGGACATTTTCTTGTACGCGAAGGTACCCTAAGGAAAAATAAAAGCTGTTTTATGTTGGTCTTCTGGTTTAATTTGAATTTGATTATATCCGGAGAAACCATCCATAAACGAAAAGACTTCACTTCCTGCGCAAGCAGCAATAATTTGATCTATAAATGGCGTGGGATAGTTGTCCTTAGGACATGCTTTGTTTAAATCTCGAAAGTTAGTACATACACGTATGGTCCCTTGATTTTTGTCAACAGGAACAAGGTTGGATACCCATTCTGTCAAAGCTATGGGATAAATGAAACCGACTTTCAGCAATTTCTCAACTTCAGCCTTTACTGCCGCCGCTTTACGCGGGTTGATAGGTCTCAAATTTTGCCGAATGGGTTTAGCGTAAGGGTATGTTCGGATTTTGTGCTTGACTATAGATGATACAATGCCTGGCATCTCCTCATATGACCAGGCAAAAATGTCACATAATTCCTTAAACAAGGTCGTATAGATCACAATCTCCTCAGGAGAGCAGTTTAAGCCAATATGCACATTTTCCACAACGTTAGGATTTACAGAGATGTTGATAGGGATAGTAGCGGAAATATTTGCCATGTTTCCCTCAGCAAACATTCCTTCTCTGGGTAAGGGATTAATAGGCGTATCAACATCATTTTCCAGTCTCATAGGAAACTTCTGGTTCTCTATCCTGCTTAACTCTGGAAGAAAATAGGATCGATGGTGAAGATCTTTGCAGATCTTATCTCGTTCGCACATGGCTTCCAAAATGGCTTCATCCGAAGGTAAAACCATATCTAAGCAATCTCTAGAATGCAAAGAGTTTTCTTCCCAAGTAGGCAGATAGGATTTTTCCAGTTCCTCTGAGACCGTGAGGGAGACCGGAATGGGATCAACAACGGTATGGGTGATAGCTTGATAAGCCACTTCCGCTGCCAATAAGGGCACTTCAGGTTCATGGTGGGAAGGGAGAACCCAAGGATCAATCCTATCAACAACCGTAGCTATGGACTTCCCCACACTAGTAGAACCTATATAATTAATCGGAGCTGGAAAATCAAATGTGCCCATCAATGATGCGTACATTCCAGCCCCTAAGCTCTCTGAAGTAGGTTTAACTTGATCAACCAATGGTATAGTGGACTCATTAGATTCCATGCTGCCTTTTCGAGTAAAACTGAGTTGGTCAACAGTAACCAACTTCCCTTCGTGTGGAAACACTACCACCCAAAAGATGGCCGATGCAATAGAAGCCATGGCATAAGTACAACTTATCCCCAAGAGCAAGTTGTAATCCAAAGGTGCATCAATCACTTCTACCTCAATAGACACTGCTTTCCTTTCCAGCTTAATTTCAAAAGCCGGTAGGATACCATGTGGACGGAATGACCTTCTGTCGAAAGTAGTAATTAGGGTGTTTGATGGGACCAGCTCTGGGGATCCAAGAGCTTTCCAACAAGACAAGGACATAACACATGTAGAAGCACCCTCGTCGACAACTGCTCTTCCAATGGTCTTTCCACCATGGATGACATCTATCGATAAGGCTACATGATATGGTAGGCGAATTTTGACATCAGACAAATTAAATTTCGCCATGAGACTCGATGAGTCCATACTGCCTAAGGCTACTAAGAGTGCATCCCGCTGGGCGGGAAAACTTTGTAACACCTCTAAAGCCGGCATTGCACAAGGAGTTTGGGCTAAGTCTTCAACTACGGAGTAGTTTGTTGCAGCCCTAGCATTAGGATTATGCAAGGTCTTCTTAAAGACACCTTTCGGTATCTTGGGCATAATTTCGGCAGGTTTCTCAATCATGAGAGGGTTAGAAGTTTCACCTACTGACTTACCCTTCTCCGAGGTCTCTTTTTCATAGTTCTTGTTCCTGGTCTGTAGTAAAGTTTGGGATCGAACCATGTTGATATAATTGGGGTCAGGAGCATTTGGGGTGCCCCCTGCTGCATTTGAAGCTGAAGTTGAATTCTGTCCCTGGGGAAAAGGATCCTTCAGGACAGTCGGTTGTTGGGATTTTAACAGCTTCTGAGCTTATTCCATAAGGGGACATAGATGGTTAAGGTGATCTTCATGGCACAACTTACATGGGAATTTCACCTTCTTCTTTTCTTTCTTTCCCCCATCAGCATTGTTTGCAGGTTTTTGCTTGTTTTGGTTTCCCTCCCCTTTCTTTCCTCTCTTCTTTTTCCCACCGGGCTGCTGATTTCCCTTTTGAGAGGTTTGTGCAAAAAAATTTGCATTTTGGGGTGAGGGGGAAGCCTTTGCTGCCTACAC
This sequence comes from Pseudotsuga menziesii, assembly GCA_001517045.1. Lineage (NCBI taxonomy): Eukaryota > Viridiplantae > Streptophyta > Pinopsida > Pinales > Pinaceae > Pseudotsuga > Pseudotsuga menziesii. Next base: position 93,782 of record LPNX010929536.1, on the reverse strand, counting down.
CGTAGAATGTTTGACGAACAACTGATGGAGCTGTTTGGCTAAAGATTCTACAGTGGGAGAATTCGCGGAACCAACTACACCATCAACATGGGGTCCAAGCTTAGGTTTCTCTGCATCATGCATTGGCCTTGGTGCCTCAGGGATAATCTCATATAAGATCCCACACCGAGAATATATCAAATCTAGTTGCTGGGCCCTGAGGATAGCTTCTTCCTCATTCGTCACTCCTGAAGTAGATACATCCTTAGATATATAAGGCAATAGGGGTTTAAGGAACCATTCTAATAAGAACTCAGGAGGAATAGTGGCTTTAATAAGGCCCTTTCATCTTCTCCACTCTTGGATGTGATCCAAGATATGGGTGGCCTTGTTCTGCCAGAAGGTAGACAACAAGTCCGTTCTGAAATCATATCGGACAGGAAGCTGGAAGTGACTAGGGAATGCATTAGCCAAGTCCCAAAAACTACTAAACGTAGCAGAAGGAAACTCAATGTACCATTTTGCTGCAATACTCGTCAAAGTTCTTTGGAGCAGCCTCAACCGAACTGAATCTTTGTTCAGTGAGTTGGAAGAGCACCATAAATGGAAAGTGGTGGCATGAGCTCCAGGATCGTCACCAACTTTGCCTTTGAATTTTGGGATATCCAAGGGCAACTTGGTAGGGTCGAGTGGCTAGGAGGGATCATGTCTCACTAGGTCATTCATCAGTTTAGACAAATATGGCAAGTTTAACTTCGCTAGGAAAGGAAGCTTGGGTCTAACTGGAGCACTAAAAGTACCAGTTTGGGGATTAGAGGGACTTTCCCCCATATTCCCATATGTGAAGGTAGGGTTTCCCTCTGCTGCCGGTTGTGAAGTGGATGGGTTGCTTTGGAAAGGATTACATCCATAAGCCACAGGATTTTTTGTGTGAGGTGCAGTATAAGAGGTTCTGGCTGCCCCAGTCGAAACTGGGGTTTGAAATACAGGAGCAGGTATCCCTTCGCTAAAAAGCGAAAAGGGAGAGATTGTGAACGAAGCTGAAACTGGAGTTTGAAAACCTTGACCATAAGGGTTAGTGTTTCCAAACTACACCCCTACATATGAGGGTCTTGGGCCTACGTATGGAGTGGATGGGGGAATGTGCCCCCTATTCCAAGGAAATCCTTGGACAAAAGCCAAGGATCCTATAGGACCACTCTGGGTAGTGTGTGCAAAGGAAGTAGGAACTGTAGGTACACTAGGAATCCCAATGACCATACCACCAAAGCACTTGCTATACTTGTGGGAGCTGGTGGTTGAACCACTCGAATCTCTGTAGTTAAGGGCGTAGTAGGTATACTTGTTCTAGGGGCACCTACCTGGGGAGGTAGCACCCCTTCAGCCGGAGTGGCTGAGGTGGAAGTAAAAGAAATTTCTCCTGCAGTAGAAATTATCCTGCCCATAGGGACATCAATCACGGGTGGATCGAAAGGAAGAACTTGAACAGTCACAGGATCATTTAAGTCAGTTAGAGGTGTATTAAAATTCCTTGCAAACTCGTCAGCCTACAAGTCTTCTATCTCAACTGTGTTTAAATTAAAATGGTTTGCCCTAAGTTCTGGTTCACTCGAAACTTCACTAACTCCTATCGGTTCAAAAGAACCGTCTGTGTCCAATCTCTTCCTTTGAGGGGGAGGTGGAGGTTCCAAAGTAATAAGCGGAGGAAGGTTTTGCAACCTTCATGACCTTCTGATAGATTGGTCCTCCACAATTGTAAATTTGACTCTTCAAAACCTAAGGTCGACTAAAACACAGACAAACCACAGAGCAATCACTACAAAAATTCCTAAAGTCTCAACAATCACAAGGGGTACAAGATATGGTTTCCCGAAGAAAGACGAGAGACAGTTTCTTGGAATCCTTGAAGAGGTTCTTAGGCACAAGCGGAGGAATCACCCACCTCCCTCCTACACTTTCAACAAGGGTTACCTTCCAAGCCCGTCCAAGGTGAACTGGAAATAGCCTTCCGGTTTACCTGTGTATAAACCCTAGATGTCAAGAGACTAGAGGATACCTTAACTATATAAATAGTCTGGGGGGACAGTCGTAAGCCTGATTCGTACGCATGGGTAGGGTAGATGAGCCCAAAACTATATCTAGGATAGAATCCCCATATGCGTAAAAACCTTGGTCTATGTTTCGACAAGGAATCAGAGGGTTGTCTCCTCAGTCCAATTCCTCCACGCAGCCTCGTGCTTAACTCCCGTTTGAGAGGAGCTTCCCAGATACTATCGATAAAGAGAAGGATTTACCTATCGATTGGCACACTATGTCTGAATTTAAGTACTTATGGAGAGTTTACACTTCCTATCCCACAAGTCTAGCCTAAGCTAGTAGGTGTATGGCCCTATAAAACAAGAATTACTAATAAGTTTTAAATTATAGCGTTCATTTTAAAGGCTGTTTTTACTCAGAAGGCAAGTGGAGTAAAAGACTATGATATGATTGACTCAATAAGAAACGTAAAAAACAGGTGTATAAATCAATTCCAAAGAAAATTATCACTACTTAAAACAAGCTTCTCTTTTTCTTTTTTTGTAAATATAAACTAATGAAAATGCAACTAAGAAAGAGAAAACTAAGACTTATTTTTGTAATTTTTGAGATTTTATTTAAAAACTGAAAGTAAAACTACCATATGCAATTCGAATGCAAATGTTTCCAATGCTTTTCTTTTCACTTGTCAAATTCTTCAAAGATTAATATGCACCTAAATGTAAACATTCTTGAGTATGCTTTAATAATCTAACTATATAAAGTAAGCAAAATGAAGTAAAGCAGATTTATAAAAACCAAAGATCAACCACCTAAGGAAGACTTGGAAAACACCCAGCTGGGGAAGACACAATGAATGGAAATCACTGAAATCAATCAAAGGCAAGTGACAAACCAACACCATTCGAAAATAGAAAGGGATATACGGTATCTAGAACCCTGATCACTGATTCAGACAACCAGCACTTGGACCTTATCACCCAACAGGAAAATCCACTTCAAATTGCTAAAAGAAAGACAATCCAACCAATATAAACTCAAGGGCTTACCGAAAAGCACGAAGTATGGTTAACAGGGCTATCAAACCTATAGTGCAATGCCAGTACTAAAGACCATCAGGAAAGACAAAATCCACAAAAGGACAGGGACAAGCAACCCTACCCCAAAAATTTTGTTGCTCAGGCTTGTACACGACTGTCTACAAGAGCAACCCGCATACTGTACGCGACTGTCCAATACAACAACCCATTTACACAGACCTCCGTAAGCGACTGTGTAGCACAACAACCCACGTACAGGAGTAGAATTTTTCAAAAAAAAGAAAAATTATAAAGGTCTTCAAAGCACCACCACAAATATAAACCAAAACAAAACACCACACACTGAATCAAAGCAAAGACTGGGCAAGGATCTACAGAGTTAACCCACAGCAGGCTGGGCTCCCCAGCGGAGTCGCTAGTTCTATT